>CM046336.1:7549353-8030957 GCA_025403435.1 Artocarpus heterophyllus | reverse complement strand
ACCCTGTAAACATTTCAAGGGTGTTCCGGTGAGGGGACATCAAGCCCCGAGTCCTCACCAAGTCGATTCCTGTACAGTGCATTCTGGGACTTTCAACCCAAGGAAGCGTCATCATTTTCCCCCTATTTTACCTTTTAGGGTATTCGTACCCAATGACGTAACCGCCGCCCTTTTTACATCTCTCTATTCCTTTGTATTCAATTTTTATTTATAGAGTCAATTTTTTAACCATGCTTCTCAATTTATAATATACGTCAAATCATTATATTCCTTACTATACAATATACATATTCTACAACATAAAACAATCAAATTTAATTTACCAAAAACCTCACAAAAGATGAGTAATAGAATCCCTACCTTCAAAGCTTAACAACAAACTTTTAATCTTTGAATTAATTAATGTTAGCTCCACACATCCTTGACCCTAAGGCATGCATAAGGACAATTAAAACTAAAGCACAACGTATAATCACATTCATAAGTGAATTATGTGTAAACCCATCTACTAGTGCCATTAAAGTTTCTTCTTTTTTTTTTTATGCAATTGATCTTTAAATACCAAGTAAACAATTTTTATCTTAAACACAATATAACATACATACAAGTAATTTACATATTTTAGTCTCTAATAAGAATTCATAAATCATTTAGGATAGTATTGGAAAGGTTGCAAGACATTAAGGGACTAGAAGGTGAGCAAAGTTGGGTTTTTGGTTCAAGTTAACTGCTGGTATACCATGACAAATTGGTGGTATACTTTTACAAAAAGGCGGGTTCACTATCTACAATCAACACACGGATTAATAGGTGGTTTACTTAAGGTAGACGGGTGGTTTACTACCATTGGCAGGTTTACTAGTTTCTAATCAGAAAATTGAAAAATTCATAGAAATTAAAATAGAACTCCGATTTAGGCTCATGATAGCTCGTTGGAAAGCTTAGGATGTCTACTTTTTAAATATGCAAACTAATTTACAAAATTCATTTTCATTTAACTCCAGAATTTTAAGAAACAGCCACTGCCCATAGAGGTATTACAAAGTTCATGGAATGCCAAGTTTTTCTCTAACTCAAAGCATATTATCCTTGTACAAAATCTCAAAAATATTCCAAATATGCAACATGCATTATATAATCACAATAAACATATTCTCATGAGTTTTATACCAAAATCATTATTAAATTATATCTCTAGCCTTTCTTGTAAATAATAATAAAAACATGCTTAAGTTTACTCTTTAAGCTCAAAACATTAGAACGTCAATCTTAAAGTTATGGAAATAAGTTTTAAACATTCCTAGCATGTTTCTAACATTGTTATCAAACCAAAATAAAGGTTGGTTGTGGGTTGTAACTCAAGACTTAAGTTTTTGTTCATAAATGTTCAAGGATGCATGTTAACATAACTAGAAATTTGCATGAATTTTGAACACAAAAATTATGCATTAAACATAGAGAAAACACATACTAAAAACTAAGTTTAGATTAAAGAAAACCTACCTCAAAACTCCTTTGAAAAGCACCAAAGTTTCGGTTAAAAATCAAGCTTGAATTAACTCTAAAACTGCTTCGACCATGGTTGAGAATTATAATTGTCTTGGCCACAAAGAGAGCTTTGTGCTCTATGTCTTTAGTTAGAAATTGAAGTGAGAAAGGGAGAGAATGAGAAACTAGAGAAGAAGGTGGTGATGGTTGAATAAAAAGATATCAAAATGCTTGAGAGGAAGGGGAAGTTTACGGGAAAAGTTGTAAGAAGAAACAAAAGAGTATTAAAAGAAAATATCATCATGTCTCCCATGGAGACTTTTAGCAATTAATGCCAACATAATTGAGGAGACAATTGGAGTGAGTTATGGAAGGAGATGAGGAAAGAATTAAATAGGTGGTTAAGAAAATATCTCCATGTCTTTTATTAATTGAGGGAAAATTAATTCCATGTCTCCTTCGGAGACTTTAGCAAAAGGAGAAGAAGGCTACATAATTGAGCATTAATTTAGGGAGACAAGATTGGTAGAAGTGAGTATTGGTAAATTTTGAATGTTTCTTATGAAGGCTTGGTAAGAAAATACTAAAGTGACATTTTTTTTTTATTGAAACAACATAGACAAACTTGGTAATTTTAAATACTATAAAATTTTAAATTGTCTCATTTTATTCATTAAATTTTACAAAATCATGCTCGTTTAAAATACGGGTGTTACATTGGGTCATTCTTTGGTGTGGTTTCTCACTGGTATCCCAAGTCTTTTGATTGTTATATCTATTCAACAAATCATTTTTATACACATTTGATGGCTGAAAAATAAAGTCCTATTAATAAGTTATGGGATAAATTATTAAGTGCTAACTAAGAGCAACCTTTGCAACAATTATTTAAAAAATAAAATATGTTTTAGGGTCCATTTGATATGTCAGTTTAGAATTTGAACTTTGTGGTTAAACTGATAATTTTGAACTTATATGGTTTAAATGGTGATTTTGAACTAGCATTTAAAATGTAAAGGTTTAAAACGATAATAAAACATCACACAGAGAATTGGTGTTTGAGAAACTATCGTTTGTAAAGGAAAATGATAATGAGAAAAATTTTTATTGTAGAGGATCATTCAAGTGGTAGGACTTTGAAGGGGGATTAAGTTCATAAAACTGGTGGTTTAGCCCATTTTAAATTATTCTCACCATTTTGAATGATTTGTTGTATTGTGCCCAAATATGAAAATATCGATGTACATGGAAATATCGATTTTTAAATTTTACATAAAAATATCGATATCGGTGGAGATTATTAAAAAATATGAAAAGTCATTTTAAACACTTTATTTTTAAAAGAGACTTTAAGATATTCTAAAATTGTTAACAATACATAATTTAGACTAAACTCTTAACAAAAATATTTAGTATGCGAGATATATGAATTGTGAGAATTGTCCTATTGTGGTAAATAATAAGTATATGATATAAAATTGAGTAAAATAGTTAAAAGTCAACCTAATAAAAGTACTTGCATGCATAATTTTGCACAAGATAAGAAAATATCAATATCATAAAGAGTTTCTGGAAGGTTCAAAGGTATTTGGAATACCTTTTTGTTTTAAACAAAATTGAAACCAAGACATAGAGTTTGAATAATTTTTTTATATAACTCTAATATGCCATGCATTTCTCTTAATCTATATCCACTACCTTTTTATGTGTAGCAAGTTATGAGTTAACCTTAATTGCTAAAAAATAAGAAATAATAACAAGTTATCCACTTCTTCAATTTCTCTTCAGTTTTATTACCCCATGGGTATATAAAGTTCATCCTGATATTTAAAAGACTATATGCTACATATAAAAAGTAAATAAAAAATGAATTTTATAACATCGAGAAATAAATTTATAAAAGACTACATTAAAAAATAAATAAATAAACAATTATTTCAAAAGTAAATTAAGAAAATAAGTATAAAGCACATGTATTTTTGTTTTTTTAAAATTGTCATTAAATATTATAATTTTTACGAAAATCAATATCTTCATTAAAACATCGATATCTACAAATTATTTTATGAAAATTTCTAAATATTTTACAAAAAAAATAGGACACCCTTATTTTCATAATAAGACTTATAAAATATTAAATTTCTCATAAAAATATCAATAGAAATGATTTTTCAATTATTGATTGCATATGCTAAACGCTTGTTTTTATAAGTCCACAAAGTCAAATGGTAGATCCGTCCTTATGGACCATAGGTTTTTTTTTTATTTTTTTATTTTTAAAGAGCATGGCGTAAAAAGACAAATTCATAATTTAATCTACTATTAACAAAACATTAATAACGTCGCCTTTTACTTTTTCTCCTAAGCTGATTTCACGTGTCAAGAAACTAGTGGTGAGTAAGTTCTAGAACGTCAAGGAAAGTGCCTAGAAGGCAACGGAATCCAAGCCCCTCGCGTCTCTGGGTTGGTCGAGAGAATCTGGATTTGTGGGGTTGCCGCGACTATTAAAGCCATTCCAAGCTTTAACTTTTCCCCCTCGATCTAGCAATTTCTTTTGGAGCACGATATTTTGCCCAAAAAAAAAAAAAAGAGACAGAAAGTTCTTTGCTTTCAGGTACGATATTTCTTCCTTTCTCTGTCGATTAAGACATAAAGTTGTTCAATTTTACGCCATTTTGAAACAATTGGAACTGTTGGGTTTTGCCATGTTGTCTCAGATTTGCTTGTGTTATTTCAATCTGGAACGGTTCATGATTTTTCCGAGAATCTTTTTCCCGGAAAATGTTTAGACTAGTTATGGGGTCGAAAAGTCACAACGTTGTAATTATTTGACGTTTCCATAAACTTCTCCAAAAGATTTTTTTTTTGTTAGGGCTTGCTTTGATTTCTGTTATACATTATCAGTTGATGCTAATTTGATAATGTGGGTTTGGAAATTGTGTGCCTACGTTGTGTAGAGATGATTTTGGCGCTTAATTTAGGGTTATTGATTATAGTTTAGTTTTGTCTTATTTACCCGTTTTGAAAAGATGGGATAATTTGGGTCTTTTATGGGTTCCTGAACTGGGCAATCCTAATTCGTTCTTTTAATGTAACAGCTTGCTGGGGACCGTACGGCATCAAGTGTTTTGAACTACTAAGTTTGTCTGCATTGGATTTTGGGCGATGGCTGAGGTATGGATTTTTTTTTTTCTTTTTCCTATTCATTTGTTTGTTTGTGGTGATTTCTCTAAAATTTATTTATATTTTGTGGAAGAAGCCTTAGGCCTTATGAAGCTTGAACTTTTCTGCTTGCAGGAGGGACACAAAGTTACTCTAAACGTGTATGACCTAAGCCAAGGCCTAGCTCGGCAACTCTCCACAACATTTTTGGGGAAAGCCATTCAGGGCATTTGGTGGGTCTTCTTCCTTTATTTGCTTTATTATTTATTTAGAAAATTTTAGGTGCTTGCCCACAAGAAGGATAGAATCTTATGCACATTTATCTCTGTCTATGGTGGATTTCAACTACTTCGGTTTCATGATTCTGTTGGTCTTTTCTTGTGTTGGTTTTTGAATTTTGCACATGTCAGGCACACAGGAGTTGTGGTTTATGACAACGAGTATTATTTTGGGGGAGGCATACAACATTCTCCAGCTGGATCAACCCCTTATGGAACACCAATCCGGGTGGTAGATTTAGGTGTCACTCATGTGCCCAAAGATGTGTTTGAATTGTATCTGCAAGAGATCAGTCCACGGTACACTGCAGAAACCTATAGTTTACTTACTCACAACTGTAACAACTTTAGCAACGAGGTGGCTCAATTTTTGGTGGGTGCTACTATTCCGGACTATATTCTGCAGCTTCCAAATGAAGTTATGAGCAGCCCAATGGGTGCACTAATACGTAAGTTTGCTTCCGTTGTGTTTGTCAGTTATCCTGTAGTATCTCCTCTTTGGTTCATGTTGTGCACATCGGATTGAAATGTCTGGTTACATTTAACATGCATTAATTTGTCTAGAAAATTATCTCTGTTGTTTGAGGGCCCATTTAAGAACATAGTTGGAATCAAAGGTTTGAACCTAAAATACTGTAGCAATTCAAATTTTGTGAGAGAAATCATTGTAGCAAAGTTGGTTATGCGATTGACACTATCTGAAGCAGAATATTCAATTATATTTCTTGCTATTAAACATCATTTTGTTCTTCCCATGTACACTGTTGCTTTTGTGATTTTGGAGCTTTCTCCTGGTTTAAAAGGATTAATATCGCTACTTGGATCCATTTTAGAAAAATATATACTGAGGATTCTTAACTGTTTACCAATGGATGGCTTGTACTTGTGGGAAGCTAAGTATTAGCTGGAGTTCCTCAATTACTGGTGTTTTTGTACATGCACCTCGATAATATGTGTATTATTTTTCCGTTGCAGTGCCCATGATACAGAATCTGGAAACAACGTTGAGATCTGGTGCTGTCCCACAAGCTCCTCAATTCAAGCCTGCTTCTGTGGCACACTCTGCTGTTAATGTTTCAAGATCATCTGGTGGCAAGCCTAAACCATCCACCAGAGAAAAAAATGCCAAAGGGGCTGACGACAAGTCCAAATCTGGAGGTCAATCAAAGCCCTCGGAGAACAATGAGTCGCCAACTGTCAAATCAGGAGCACAGCAGAGTCATGCCTGCCGCAATGGGGTGGCTGATCCTCTTGGAGATGCACGAAGCAAGGTGCAAGAGGAGATCACTGCTGAGTTTGCTGCTATTATGGCAACAGGGACATTGCGGGCAAGTGAAGCTGCAGCGCTTGCAACAAAAAGAGTGATGCAGAGACATGGTAATTTTAGTTCTGCCATGCCACAAAGCTAAGATTCATGATAGGACACTCTTGGATGGACGAACATCGTGTTTCCAAGAGTGTTTAGCTGTTATTTTGTCATGTGTGCGTCTGCGACACCTATGATTTATTCACACACGTTAATCAACGTGTATGGTTTCAGTAAACCTATCACTCATTCAATGAAACATGTCCCGGTTAATTGTCCAGTGTTTTTGTTTGGTTTTTCCGATTATATCAAGTATTGCTTGTGGTCACGCTAACATTATAACATGAAAACTTGTGGTACATCTATTCTTGAACTGTTTGGAAATGGTGCTCAGTGATGAAGTAATTTAGGGCCAGTTTGGTATTGTCGTAGCTTTTTAAAAATGGTGCTAAGTAATGAAGAAGTAATTTAGGGTCAGTTTGGTATTGCTGTAGCTTTTTAAAAAGTTGTGGGCTGTGTAGCAGGAATAAGCAATTATGATGTTAAGCAGCCGAGTGTTGGATAAACTATAATTTTAAAAGTACTGTCAGTTCTAAAAGTTGTACAATGGTGTTTGGTAAATCATAAGGCTAAAATGTTTTGTGGAGTTAAAATGATCAAAATAGACATGATAAAGTGTAAATTTAAAATGTCCATATATATTTTTATTTTTTTGTTTTTTATTTTGAAATGCAAAATGAAACATAAATAATTAAATTTATAAATTTTTTTTATTAAACTCTTACTAGAATATCAATATTGTTTTATCATATTCCCACTACTATGTAGTCACAGCCATAAACCGATTAACTCAACTCATCCCTTTCACAATGTGAAAAATGCTCAAAGATTTCAATAGCCCATCCCCCTCACAAGTCACAAGCCTGATTGACCCATTGATCCATCTGCCATCAAAACAACAACAAACCCATTAATCCATTCCCAAAAGTTCTCAAACCCAATGACGCCTTCCCAATCACAACGGCAATCACAGAGAAGATGGAAAATGAAATACTTTAAAATTTGCAAGATATGAGAATAAGATATGAAGAATTGATCGATAATGCTTATAGCCACATAGCGAACAGGCAGTAGCGAGGACGTTGAAGATGTGATGAGAGGAGCTGCCGCACAGTGAAGAATAAGAGAGTAGACACGAAGGAGAAGAGTTAAGTTTAATTTATAGGGGAAATTTGTTGGAATTAGGCAACTTAAATAAGGGTAGATTAGGCATTAAAAAAACTCATTAAAAGAGAAAAAAGTTATCCGCATAAGCTGAACGGAGAAGTTGGGAGCCATCGGCTTTTTTACTTTTGCCGTACAACTCTTGAATTTTCTCTAATAATCACTTTTTGGCTTTTTTACCAAACACAATTTAGAGCCTAAATTGTTCAATAATTACTTTGGGCTGTTAGAAAAAACATCAATAAACATAGCCTTAATCTTGAGGTCTGCCGAATTCTTTGTCTGAGGTTCTATCATCGGGCAACGACATGCCGTACGCATTACTTGCATTCAGCCAGTCGGTTTAGGGATAATATTTTTTGAATTGGACAATGTTGGTAAAAATTTGAGTTTATGAGACTTCAAAATCATATATCCAATAATGGAAAGTCGTCATGGTAGGGACCAATAACATTTTTGCTAACCTAATAATGGAGCTGAGCCTGAGGGTTCCTTAGGAGTTGAGTTCAATCCAAGGCATAGGCTAAATGATTATCGCTTAAACAACACTAAGTTAACAATTTGGTCGATATTTGTTTCAGCGTAGCTCCTGAACGGTTTAGACGTTGAAATAATATGATATGATAGGTTGTAGATGATTTGTGTGGCATGTGGTGCACAGGTTTAGACCAATTTAAATCATGAAAGCAATTTAAACTAGTGTTTAGTAGATTATTAACTGAGGTAGTTAAAATTTTATAAGAAGGTTTCAAATTGTCTAAACCATCCAAAATCTAAACTTTACTCTCTTCTCCTTTTAATTTTACATGGTTTACGCTATTTTATATAATAAAAATCATTCTCATTTTTATATTCCTTTATAAACTAGAATTACCGAACATCAGTTCTTGTTTTAAACATAATGTGATGTTTTATTTTTATTTTAAATCTTAATATTTTAAGTGCTAGTTCAAAATCATTGCTTAAATCATATGGCTCAAGGTTACCGGTTCTAGCCACAAAATTTAAAAACCACACTATTCTGAACTAACATACCAAAACAAACCCGTCATGTCCAAGACTAATCTTCAATGAGAATGATAATTACAATGATATATTCTGCATTAACAATGCGAAAAATAAGATGCAATTTTGATTCGTAGTTTAATGAAATAATGTTATTTCAAATACGGTTTAGGCAACCTTAATTCTTAAAACGTTGTTAAAAGACAGAAATTGTCAATAATGGTTAAAACAAATACATCACGTGCATCACATCATAATTAATACAACTATACTCTCAAAAATGAAAGAAACCAGACTTCAAGGATGATTGCAAAATAAACTTGCAAGAAGAGGACTCGAGCATATAAACCATTCTTTAATAATTATTCTAAAACTTTTTTTTTTTTTTTGAGACCTTTGGTATTTAACATTTCACCATGCTCTGTGACCGCCGTTTAAGACAATCCGTCTTTTAATGTGAGGGGTGGTCGTAGGAGGGTTGGTCGGATCCAAAAGTTATTTTCCTATTTATTTTTATTATTTTGATTGTCTTTTTCCTTATTTTGTTATGTTGTGATTGTCGTGACAAGACGGTGGAGACCGGAGATTTTGCAAGGCCATCACAATGTCGGGTGGGAGAGTTACCATTGTTCCTTTTTTTGTTTTTAAAGTGAGAGAGACAGAGAACAAATAAAAATCAATAGCCAATTGAAACATAGTTCGAATCAAAGATTTTATAAAATGTTATAGTAATTTAAATTTTATAGGAGAATACATTATAATAAAAATCGATTAAACCAAGATTTTTAAGTTCGAATCATATTTTTTAAAAGATATTTATCTATTGACGTTATTTTTCTAAAAGATTTAGGAAAATAACTCGAATTAAAGAATGAATAAAAACTAATAGGCCATAAGTTTTAAAAACTTAAATAAGAGGATGTTTGGCAGTGGTGGGAACCAATCAGTTTCCACCACAATCATAGTTATAAACAGTGTAAAGTTCTCACATGCTACAGTAACAATAAAAAAAAGATGCTACAGTATAAACCTCTTACATGCTACAGTAAAAGTGGTTCCTACCACTGGTTCCCACCACCATTTCAAACACCCTATAAATATCATCTTTTGAATAAAAATGACTTTGTAAATACTTAAAAATTCAAAAAGGACCCACTCCAATGTCTTCTCTCTCTCCTCCGGTGGAAATCCTAATACTAATTCTCCCTCCTCCGCCTCTTCTATCTTCCCTTTCTCTCTCTTGACTCGCAAGATCCACGATCTTTGCAGAGACGACCAAGACACCAAATCAATTTGAAAATTCAAATATATTAATATAAAAGATCATCTAGATAAAATATGATGTAAACTCATCTAGTAGAAGTTACACTTACTATCGTGCTTTCTGGTCGTGAACAACTCTTTTTTTTTTCTTAGAGCAATTATAAACTTTTTTTTTGGTGAATCAACAACTATGAAGTTTGGTTTTGCTAATGTTTTTCTAAAACGTTGTATTTGCAACCTGAGGAAAGGGGCACAACAGAGAGAGAGGGGGAGAGAGGAAGATAAAGAAAGAGAGAAAGGAAGGTTGTCAAGATAGGGGCTAAAAAAGTAAACTTCTATCCCCTTAAAATTCAGTTTGGCTCATTATCTTATGACGCTTGCAAATATGCGGTTTTCTTTCAAAGGCTATAGAATTGGCCTATTCGCGTGGTAAAAAAAGATGGGTATATTTAGAACTTTTTTTCCCCTTCAGGGTGTGTTTAGCTGAGTTAGGTGGCAAGCTGGCAAAAAGGTTTATTTTATTTTATGTTATGTTTGACAGTCTTGATTTAAACCATTTTTTAGTTATAAATTGTGCACGGTAATAAATCTAAAACTCTCAGAGACAATTTGGGATGCCATTAATGCACCAGGAGAGAAAGAGATGCAAGAAAGCTGGGAGCCTTTTTTTTGGTGTGACATTTTTTTAACCTTGTTTTAGTGTTTTTTTGTTGTAATTTTACTTATTTTAAAACATATTAGATATTTTACTAAAATACCTTTATAAAAATGGCACTAAATTGTATCATTTTTAAAAAATTAAGCTCAATTAAACTAAAAAAATTAAAACCAAATTGTATCTTTTTTAAAAAATCGAATTATTTACTTTTTCATTTATAAAACAAATTAAAGTCAAAGTGATGAAAAACCATTCATATCTCAATAATCTTCCGTCATTTTTTTTGGGAAATCTTAGTTTTTTACAAATAAAGTAAGATCGTATGATAAGAACGTGATAAAAACCATCCAAAAAGTGGGAGTCCAATCACATTGTTTTTTTTTTTTTTTTTGTTCCTTTTGGTTTTTGTGTTTTTTGTTTTTGCTGCTATGTCAAGAGAGTGACGATGCCAAAAAAAATTAAAGATGTTCGGAAATCAAGTTGTTACTTGTTACCAACTTATACGTTAGGGACTAAATGAACTAAATAACTCACAAAATAAAAGTATCAATATTGAAGAGAAGAAATGCATTGCTTATGCCACAACTAACACATCTCATTTGCATTCGCCCATCAAATGAACCCCAAACTGCAATTAGCAGTTTAGAATGGCATCACCATCATCCATAATTGACAATGAGATTGATGACAGACTTGAAATATTATTTATGAGAGGAAGAGAGGGAGAGGTTGAGAGATATTCTGCTTATTCTGCACTTGATTTCATTTTTTATCTGACTTGTCGCTTACAAAAAGAATAATATCTTTTTTCAAAAAAATTTCTGTGAAATAAGTATGATACAATTGTTTTTCACCTGGATGACCGTATAGGTTAAAATTTACTAGTCTTACCAGCAAAAACACATCAAGGAATATCTGCATTCGAGTGGTTGTGAGACGGATTACGGTCATGACCAGTTGACACAGAAATTCTACTATCTAGTTGTTCAACAGTGATTTCTTTTGATCTGCTAAAGGCATCACATGGAAGGTTTATGCCAGCAAACCCGACCATGACAGCCGCAGCTCCAAGATAATCCATAAGATGAGGGGCGTGGCCAGTGAGAGAATCGACAACCGCAGCCATTGGGACCTGAATGGTGAGACCAGCGGTTGCGACGGTGGTAGTAGTCAGAAGAACAGCCTTCGCCCATAAATAGTCACTCAGCACGTTATCCAACAAACCTAAACATGACCAGAAGTCCAAAATTTAGTATAGGTTATGCTTCACAAATCTGACAAAAAAAAAAAAAAAAAACCTGAAATATAACAAAAGATAACATCTATTAGTTTATGCCATTGAGTTTTCAGTATCCCATGTGCCATTTTGTTGAAGCAGAGTGGTTTCCAGGCAGCATACCATTGGTATTTTAAACTTTTAATCTCCAACAAGCTATATGGACTTATTCAGCCAAGTTTCATTCAAAGATCGGAATATAAATAATGAGCTAATATTAAGGACATGCGTAATCTGTCTCTGTGAAAGAATGCAAAAAACCTAGATGGATGATTTGTTGGCAAACTTGCTACATTGCTTTTTATACCTGAGAACGGGCCAGGGGTGTGCGCAATTCAAGTCATGAAATTAGAGTTATCACCAGGCTAGATGACAGATAATTTTCTCATGTTTCACTAGAAAAGTTTTCCATAATAATATTCAGTTTCCCCTACATCAATCCTTGTTCAAATGAAATACCATGCCAATTCAAACCGTAATTATCAAAACATAGTAGCAGAGGAAAAGAACATCATCAACGTTTCTAAACACATCATGCATTCAATTCAACATTCTATGAATTCTGACTAAAGGAAAACAAATAAAGTAAATAACAGATGACAGAAAATAAAGGAAGGTAAGGTATATACCTTTACCGACGATTAGACCAACTTGCTTCCAAGTAAGCATATCAAAGGGCTCCAGATATGTTAAGTGGAGTATAAGGGCAACTGGGAAGAAAAGAATAAGGTTGAATAATCCTAGAAAGCCCAAGAACTGTGCCATACTGGGAGAACCACTTTTTCCATCGTCATCAGGTAATTTCTTGCGGATGAGGGTAATATACACAGCATACAATGCAGCAGAGGCAAGAGCAAAAATGTCCCCAAGAAGAGGGTTTGAAGCAATAGCACTCAAACCACCTTGTGAGTCACCGAGGCTGACAATTATTGTTCCTCCCATGCAAAGAAGAACGCTAATAAGCTTCACCCATGTAAACTTTTCACCCAAAAATGCAAGAGAGACCAAAAACGTGAAAAGGCTTGATGCGCTGCTTAAGATGGTGTTGGACTGCACATAAGAAGGAAAATTATTATGACCAAAAACGATCAAAAGACATGCTCGGATTGACAAGAAATAACAAAATCTAAAGACCTTACCGTAACCGTTGTGTACTTCAACGACAAATTAAAAGTGAGTTGTGCCAAGAACCAAAAGGGGCAAATCAACAGGCTAACTCTCGCCACTCTCTTGCGCGTCCAACGCCCTTTAGAATCCACTTCTTTGGATCCAACTCCATCGACATTATCGAGACTAGACAAAGGCCTATCGAGCTCTTCGAAGACATCTCTTTTCTCGGGACCAATGTCTTCTCCAAGTTCACTAACTTCTCCCACTTCTATAAGCAGAGAAGCTTCAGTTTTGGCACCACCTTCATCACTATCTCCAAGAAGAATAGTCTTCTCCGACTCACCTAATTCTTGCAAAGGACTAGTCCTAGTCCTAGTCTTATTGCTTCTCCAAAAGAATAAGCCCTCATAATTATCTTCCAAATAACGTCCTATTTCTACTAGAGGAATGTAGATCAAAAACAATGAATTGCATATGTAAGTGATGAGAAAAGGCGATACGCCGCCGTCAACGACGGACTGTACCACAAAACTGGCGGCTATCCAAATAGCTGCAACAGCAAATATATATGTCAAACCCAAACCCCATCTCCAAACTTTATTGTTCATGTCTTTCCAATGCCAATACAAAATCCAAACTTTATTCAAACCTTGCTCAGATATATCTCCAAGACCCCAGATTCAGAAATTTCTAGGGAAAAAAATTCGAATTCCCGTGCTATGATTCAGCCCAAATCTACCAAAAAAAAAAAAAAAAAAAAGAAGGCAACATCAATGAGAATGTTCAATGCCCAGAATCCAAAATCTTTCCGATATATAACTAAACTGAATTTGAGTACCGACGAATCAAAGATTGAATTAGATGAAGTTCGAGACAATCCGGAACGACACGAGGAAAACGCAGCCAAAGTTTATGAATGGAAACAAATATATGCATATACACAAATGAACATATGTATATATTTTTTCCTATATATATATAGGCATGTGTATCACGTACCTGCGAAGGCGAAACCTACTCGGATTCGGAGAGTCCCGTTTGTGTTGTAGAAAGTTTCTACTTCGCCTAAACGAAAAAGAAAGAGAATTTCCCTATGCCGGAATTCCCCCTCCTCCGTCGTCGTGTTATTATTATTATTATTATTTTCAGTACACGTGCGTAATTCCCGGCCGTTGATCGTTGACGGAAGCATGCGGATACAAGGAAATTTAACCCACCAGAATCACTTTTATAATTTATTTATTTTTAATCAAATTTACGAAGATAAAGTGTTTTATGTTTTTTTTTGGACTCGACGATAAAGTAGAAATATAACTTTACTAAAAAAAAGTAGAAATATAGTTTTTGAAAAATTATTTTAAAAATAAAATTGATATAAAATTTATTTTGATTTTCTTATAAGTTTGATAATTATTTTAAGTATATTCACGTTTTATACTACAAACTTACATAGTAATTATATTGATTATTTATTTTTGTTTTTGCAATTTATAAACCACATTAATTTTTTTTGTTGTATTTAAATATGACTAATAAAAATTTTGCAATATGTTAATTTTCTCTTTTGTTTTTTATGGTTTTGCTAAAGAAGTTTTAGTTTTACTCTAATTAGGAAAAACAAACATCATTATCGTTGGAAAAAGAAAAAAAAAGGTTAAATCTTGACAACCAAGCAAATGATGGGCTACTTTGACATTTTTATGCTATATTGTATACTAAAAGCAAGTAAATGTTTGGTTAATTATTTTTAAAACAATTGTGAACATTAGAAGCAGAATTACAAGTGTTGAGGGAAATCTTCACGATGAGAAAACCGTCTAAAATTCATACCTTCTTAAAATCGAGCACCCGAACAAGTTGGTTGAAATGTCAAATCCGACCAGGACAGGACCTGTCCGACCAAGACAGGATCTGCCTGACTAGGGATCTGTCCTACCAGGATCTGCCCGACCAAGGACCTATCCGACCAAGACAGGATCTGTCCGACCAGTGATTTGTCTGACTAGGACAAGATCTGTCCGACCAGAGACCTGTCTGACTAGGGACCTGCCCGACCAAGGACGTGTCCGACCAAGACAGGATCTACCCGATCAAGGATTCGTCCGACCAGGGTCTGTCCGACCAGGATCTGCCCGACCACATCAAGACTTTAATGCTGATGACCTCCACCACCAAAGTCTTGGGGGGCTACTGTTGAGGGAAATCTTCACGATGAGAAAACCGTCTGAAGTTCATACCCTCTTAAAACCGAGCACTCGAACAGGTTGGCTGAAATGTCCAATCCGACCAGGACAGGACCTGTCAGACCGAGGACCTATCCGACCAGGACAGGATATGCCCAACTAGGGACCTATTCGACCAGGACAAGATCTACCTGACTAGGGATCTGCCCGACCAAGGACTTCTGTCTGACCAGTGATCCGTCTGACTAGGACAGGATCTGTTCGACCAGAGACCTGTCCGACTAGGGACCTGCCCGACCAAGGACCTGTCCGACCAGGACAGGATCTGCCCAACTAGGGATCTGTCCGACCAGTGATCTGTCCGACCAGGACAGGATCTATCCGACCAGAGACCTGCCCGACTAGGGACCTATCCGACCAGGACAGGATCTTTTCGACCAGGACCCGTCCGAGCAGGATCTGTCCAACTTACCCAAAGACCACCACGTGGCACCATCTCAACCCTCCGTTGGGCAATCCTCCTTCTCCGGAGATCGTGACACCTGTCGCTGGACACCTGGGTTACGGGCCAAACCGGTCCATACCTGGATCCAAGCTAGACTCTATAAATTAGAGCATCAACTCCACCATAAAAGTACAGGCATTCTTCCCTTGCCTACTCTGCCTCTCCCTTAGCTCTTCCCGGTCAAAACACTGACTTGAGCGTTGGAGTGTCCTTGGCAGGCACCAAACCGGTGTCCCCTTGCTCCGAGGCCTTCTCTCCTCTTGCAGATCCTACCAGACTAGGCCGAGCCAGACAGAACAAAAGGTAAAACAGGGAACCCGACCACTGTGAGTCCCTGCACGCGTTGTTGTGCCGAACTCAAGCATCAACATTTGGCGCTAGAAGGAGGGCCCCACGCCTTTCCAGTAGCCTCAGCTCTTCCCCCCAGACATTCCCTGGACGACCAACCGAGACCCATGGTCCAGGACGAAGAGTCCAGCCAGGTCCAAGAAGGTTACGGCCGACTAGAGAGGCCAGGTCCAGGCTACGGCCGACCAGGTCCAGAACGAAGAGTCCAACCAGGCTACGACAGAGACCCAAGGTCCAGGACGAAGAGTCCGACCAGGTCCGAGAAGGTTACAGCCGACCAGGTCTAGGACGAAGAGTCCAACCAGGCTACGACCGAGACCCAAGGTCTAGGATGAAGAGTCCGACCAGGTCCGAGAAGGTTACGGCTGACCAGAGAGGCCAGGTCCAAGCTACGGCCGACCAGGTCCAGGACGAAGAGTCCAACCAAGCTACGACCGAGACCCAAGGTCCAAGACGAAGAGTCCGACCAGGTCCGAGAAGGTTACGGCCGACCAAAGAGGCCAAGTCTAGGCTACGGCCGACCAGGTCCAGGACGAAGAGTCCAACCAGGCTACGACCGAGACCCAAGGTCCAGGACGAAGAGTCCGACTAGGTCCGAGAAGGTTATGGCCGACTAGAGAGGCCAGGTCCAAGATGAAGAGTCCAAGTGGGCTATAACCGACAGAGACCAAAGGTCCTAGACGAAGAGTTCGACCAGGTCCAAGAAGGTTACGGTCGACCACATAAGCCTAGGTCTAGGCTACGACCGACCAAGTCCAGGACGAAGAGTCCCGGCAGGATATGCTCATAAAAAATATTTCCCAACCACATCAAGACTTTGATGCTGATGACCTCCACCACCAAAGTCTTGAGGGGCTACTGTTGAGGGAAATCTTCACGATGAGAAAACCGTCTGAAGTTCATACCCTCTTAAAACCGAGCACCCGAACAGGTTGGCTGAAATGTCCAATCCGACCAGGACAGGACCTGTCCGACCAGGGGCCTGTCCGACCAGGACAAGATTTGCCCGACTAGGGACCTGTCTGACTAGGATAGGATCTGCCCGACCAGGGATCTGTCCAACCAAGGATCTGCCCGACCAAGGACCTATCCGACTAGGACAAGATCTACCCGACCAGGGATCTGTCCGACCAGTGATCCGTCCGACCAAGTCAGGATCTGTTCGACCAGAGACCTGTCTGACCAGAGACCTGTCCGACCAAGGACCTATCCGACCAAGACAGGATCTGCCTGACCAGGGTCTGTCCGACCAGTGATCCGTCCGACCAGGACAGGATCTGTCCGACCAGGGACCCGTCCGACCAGGACAGGATCTATCCGACCAGGACCCGTCTGAGCAGGATCTGTCCGACTTACCCAAAGACCACCACGTGGCACCATCTCAACCCTCTGTTGGGCAATCCTCCTTCTCCGGAAATCGTAACACCTGTCGCCGGACACCTGGGTTACGGGCCAAACTGTTGGAAACAAAGTGCGCAGCAGAATTTTTAAAATTTTTTCATCAGAGTAATTTCCAAAACACAAGTTTGACATGTTATATGTATAAATTAAACAGATCTTACTAACCTCAGTGTGCCGAAGAACCTCCGCGACCTGTGTAGAGAAGTAACGTTCCAAAAGAGCCTCAACCAACTGGTCTTCTTTGCTATTCTCTATCCACAACCGGAGTGAGTGTGGGCTCACACGTACAGCTCTTCCACCGGTGACTCTCCTTCCAACCAATAGAGAGAACCCAAAGCTAGTGTTCGTGATTTGTGAACAAAAGCTCTCAGGGAGTTTTTAGATGCTCACTAGAAGAGTATCACTCTTAATCTCTCAAATTGATCTGAGTAAATCATTAGACTCACTCCCTTTTTATACCTATTGGTCCTTGGGGTCAGTCCATATCAGATTAGGTCTCAAAAATCGAAACAGAATCAAGTTCGGATCAATATCTGATAAGATACGCGTGAAAAATGCGTAATCTTAACTGTCGCGGTCGGCATGCCGAACTGTGAGATAGGCAGGCCGAACTGGCCAGTTCGGCAGGCCGAACACGTCATCCGGCATGCCGAACTGCCGAGAAAAAATCTCCGCGAATCTTTTATTTTCCACCCGAGATTCTAAAGGATAAAGTCTCAGTTTTGATTCAAATAGCCCAATAGAAAAGATATCTGATCAAAACAAACTTTATCAAGATAATCTCTAAGAAAATAAATCAATTCACAATAATTCTACAAGTTTATCTTGTTCTAATTGTCCAAAATTAAAACAACCGATAAAGAGACAAGAATTATCCGAACGCCATAATTCAACAAGTTCATCTTGAACTAATTTCTTACATAATTAATTCAACCGATAAACAGACATGAATTATTTGATTCTTATAAATTTTAAACCAATCTGATAAATCCGACATAAGTCACCAATTATTGGAAAAGCACGCCGTGTCGTTACAGGATTTTGTGAGCTAGCAAAGGGGACCAAAATGGACCTATAAAGTTCAAGCTCATGATAATTATGAAACCCAATATCCCAGATATACATTTCACAATTATCAACTCCAACGCTACTTCACTAAAAGCTTGGAGCTGCACTCTCGAACTTTATAGAATTACGAAGCTCGTGTAGCTAAGTCTCCATGACATATCAGAGTGTATCGCATCCCCATATGATCATCCATAATCGGCTTAAGGACAAGTTCTGTCTTACCTTCCCGATTATTTTTATCTTACGTTCCATTGTCTCACCATTAGAAAACTTACCATCCAAAGATAGTATACCATTCGGTTACACCTATGTATCCAAATGGTTGAGCGCTCCAGTTTTCCAATTACAGGACAACGCATATAAGAGGATATCATTACTCCTAAAGAGGAGCTATGGATTCCATATCTATGAATAACAAGTCTACGCTATCAAGAGTCATGCCTCCAACGTACCGGCATGCATGCCACTATAGAGATGAGGGAGTCACCCATTGGTACATCAAAAGACACAAATCGAGACAACGGGCCCATTATTCATCTCAGGATTAAGATACAATACAAATGATTGTCTAAAGTGAATCGATTTGCCAAGACAGAATTATTAATCCAAATCAATTCACTTTATGTCCCGATCCAACACATCGTCACCTATGACAACACGCCAATGTTTCTATTCACGGAGTCCAACTCCGATGGCCAAGACAAACCATCTCCCTAAAGGGATATAGACATCATAACAATCTTTACATGAATAAAGCGCCCAACTTTATTCCCTCGATTGCGGATCATATATTTTAGACCATCACCTTAAGAGTCGTGTCTACCGCATAATCATCCCATCATATGCCCAACTCTTAAGGTTTAGACTGACAGTCTCAGACTACTGTTTGCTTATCATACATTCAACAAATATGAACGTAAAGAGGACAATATTTGGTATATATAAATGAATAAATTCTTTATTGATAAAAAATGTCTCCAAAAACGTATTACATTTTTACTCCTTAGAGCATACATGTCTAACACAAACCGGTCCATACTTGGATCCAAGCTAGACTCTATAAATAGGAGCATCAACTCCACCATAAAGGTATGGCATTCTTCTCTTGCCTACTCTGCCTCTCCCTTAGCTCTTCCCGGTCAAAACACAGACTTGAGCGTCGGAGTGTCCTTGGTAGGCACCAAACCGATGTCCCCTTGTTCCGAGGCCTTCTCTCCTCTTGCAGATCCGACCAAACTAGGCCGAGCCAGGCAGAACAAGAGGCAAAACAGGGAACCTGACCACCGTGCGTCCCCGCACGCGGTGTTGTGCCGAACTCAGGCATCAACAACAAGTGTTTGACAAATTATTATAAAATTGTCATGAAGATGTATAATAATGAAAATAAACATATTTTACTAAATATATTTATAGTTATAGTTTTTAATTTTAATCTTAAAACTAAGATGCACAATATTTGTGCATTAAAATGCTAAAAAATATAATTCTTTCTTTATATATTTTTATAAAAATAAATTACTTTTATTAAACAAGATAAATAATATGTCCACACAAAAAACTAAAAGAGCACAATAACAGTAAAAAAAAAAAAAGTTACCTTATAAATGAAGTTTAAACTTCTTGTATTGGTGTTATTTTAATTTGTTACGGAAAAATAAATAGATTGTGAAGTATGTATTATTATTATTATTAATGAGATTGTAACAACAAAAGTTGCTGTAAAAGAGTAATCTTTGACCTATTTTTCAACTTTTTTTATTGGGCAGTATTCTCTAAAAGTAACTTTATAAAAGCAAGTTTTACCAAACACCCTAAATCAGATAGTTACAGAAGCTAAAGACAACCTCTAAAAGCAATGCATACAGCCGGATATCATTAATTGTGATAGATAAAAATTCACGCATGTAAAAAAGTTTCTTAAGCGTTTTTTTAATACTTGATTTTTGTTAAATGTATATGAGGAAAAAAGGAATTCAATATCTTTATATACGATCAATCACAATTATGTGAGAGCTTTCAAAAGATGACCGTAAACCTTAACACTCTGATATGCATGAATATTATAATGGGGAAGAACAAATATACAGCTTCTAATGTGTATCTCATGCTTACCCTCTTAAGTCATTCATACTATTAGCTTGCTCACCACTCAGTATCTTTATCTTGCACTCTTCAGAACAATGAAATTTAGACATATTTGAAGAAATCATTAGCCGGTAAAATTAGTTTAAAATAAAACACATTGACTTTTATGGCATAAAATGTACATTATAATCCATATATGTTTGCAAACAAGTTTCATTTACAAGGAAGAAGCACTTCCAAATCGTGATTTAGACTTGTGTGTTGATATAGAGCCCCATTCTATGGCTTCCTCCACGGCTCTTTGGCGCTCGCGTGACATGAGTTCTTCGTCCTGAGATCTGCCATGACTGGCATCACGCGCTGATGTCGGAGAAGAAGAAGAAGAGACGCGAGTTGTGGTGTTGTTGTCAGTGTCGGGACCGCTTCCGAGGAAGCTAAGAGCAGTGACAACATCGCTGATGAAAGGGCGAACCGAGGGTTCCTCGTTGAGGCACATGGCTGCAACTGCGATGGCTTGATGCAACCCTCTTATTGGAAAATCTCCTTTGAGAAGTGGATCTGCTAGTTGTGGGTACTTTTGAGGGTCTTTGAACGCATGGTTTGCCTATAAAAAATATGTAATAAAGTCTGCAAATGTCAAGTAGTGGACACATAGTAAGGTTGTGCAATTAGAAACCCGATCAGCTAAGCCAATTAAGTGTGGTTTCAGTTTACTTGTTTGGAAACATGGTTTGAATTAAAAATTTTGATTCAAACGAATTTTGTTACAATATTTTTCTAACAAAATTTAGATTGTTACAGTGTTTTAGGTTTAAACCTTTAGTTCGAACCAATTAAACTCGCATATATATAAAATAAATACTAATTGTAACCTAAAGCCTCCCAAGGCAACAATGATATGCAGCATAATGAGAAATTTTTATGCTACATACCATGCCACTATACATAAAAGAAATTTTAGGACCCACTTTATGTAGCATGTACATATAGATCTATGCTAAAAGACATTTATGAGATCAATCGGTAGGGTTAACTCTTGATTAGTTGTGGTGCTCAACATAAACGGTGTTTAACTTGGCAGCAAAGAGTGTCTCTTGACTCTAAGAGACGTATGGTAGTTGCAAAAGATATTTTGCTAGGCAACATTTTCATTGTTTTGACTTGGTTGGTTGGTTTATGCGTTGGATTATGCACGATGAAAAATAAAGACATAAAATTTGGAAAGTGGAAGTTACCCAAGAAACTAGGTTTTGCTCTGTAGTAGGCCTAGTGGTGTCAATGGCTCTCCTTCCAGTGATGAGCTCCAACAAGACGACTCCAAAACTGTACACATCTGACTTGACCGTGAGCTGCCCTGTTCTTTGGTACTCTGGGGCACAATAACCATAAGTGCCCATTACTCTTGAAGACACATGTGTCTTGTCTCCCACAGGTCCAAGCTTTGCTAGCCCAAAATCCGAGAGCTTAGCATTGAAATTCTTGTCCAACAAAATGTTCGATGATTTTAAGTCACGGTAGATTACAGGGGGATTGGCCTTGTCATGCAAATACTCCAGACCCTTGGCTGCCCCTAATGCCATTTTCATTCTTTTGTACCAATCTAATGGGCTTTGTCCTGGTGCTAAATCTGAAACTCAATAGTACAAGGTATCAAAAATCCAGACCACAAAATAGTCTTCTTAATAAGAAGTCTTTTTTTTTTTTTTTTTTTGGGACTTCTTCTATGAAAACCCTACCAATAGTGCATGTTTTAAACTGTTAGATCTGGTCAACATTTTTTTTTTTTTACAGATTTGATAGCTAAAAGATGAATACCTACTGGTAGGTTTTTTTTTTAGTTCTCACTAGAGAAATTGGCTTTTTTTTTTTAAAGGAAAAAAAATTCCTTTGGAAGAGTTTTAGGATGAGAAAAGAACTGGTACCTAGTAAATGGTCTTCTAGAGACCCCAATGGCATGTACTCATAAACCAAAAGTCTCTGTTCTCCATCAGCACAATACCCAATGAGGTTTACTAGATTTTGGTGGTGTAAGAGGCTCCACATTAATACCTCAACAAGAAACTCTCTGTTTCCTTGTAACCCATTCCTGTCTAGTTGCTTCACTGCTACAACCTGGACCAGTTAAGGATGCCCTTGTATCACTAGCTAATCAATATTTAAGGCCTTCAACAAAATTGGTTGAAAGCTAATGTTGTTATGCCAAGAGTCCAAGACGAAGTGCCCTTGTGCAATTTTTCTTTTCTTTTTTACCTGGCCAGTTTTCTCAATCTGCCCTCTGTAAACTCTTCCGAATCCGCCCTCACCAACCAAGCACTCTTGGCGGAAATTCTTCGTCGCGGTCGCCAGTTCACGGAAGCTGAATGTTTGTGCACCAATGTTGTTGTTCCCAACTGCTTCCTTATTGGTAACTTTGTTGTTGTTGTTTGGGGTTTGATCAACTTTTGGCGCTGATTTTGGTGTAAGATTTTCTGTACAATTCAGCACAGACAAACGTTAAAAAAAAAAAAACTACTAAAAGAAATTTCCTTTAAAAAATCATGAAACTTAGGTGCGTTTGGTACGAGTATTTGAATGAAGATTTAAATTTTTATGAGAGAAAATACTGTAGCAAAATGATTCGCACCGTGATTTGAAAACCCAAACAAACACACTCAAAACGGTGATATTTTTAGCAAAGTTGTTTGTTTTTCGGTTGAAACTTGAAAAACCCACATGTAATGTTGAGCATGTGGACTGCCAGAATGGAACTTAATTATTGCTTTGTCGGGAGATAAGGTGTGTGATCCTCCGGCGACCTACCTTCTCCTTGTTCATAATGAAATTCTACACCAAACTAAAAGTGACGTGATTCTTATATTGATAGTAAACTATTATATAAATATTGTGTGCGTGTTTTTGCCTTTCTTTATTTTATTACTCTCGACGTCGTTTAAAATTTATATATATAATATTAGTTGTTCTCGGACTTAAAATCTCTGAAAATCCATCTCATCCTTTTTAATTGGGCTAGCAACAGTTGACATAACATCACATATGCGAGGTTTGGACCCTTCAAATTATTTTAACGAATATCATGATAATTTTTAACATGTTACAAATAATTATCTCAATTTTGGCAATGCGAGTGAATTTACCTGGATGATGGTGGTGGTGGTGGTGGTGGTGGTTGTTGTGGTGTCGTTGTTGTTGGGGTGCTGCAATGTTAGCTTCATTACGGAGAACAGAGCCTAGCGTCTGTCCTGTTCTCCTTCCACTGCGTGATCTCTTAACTGATCTCTTTCCGTTGGAAGGCTGAAAACACGAAAAGCAGCTCATTTCTTGTATGTTTTTCTTATCACCCTTCAAAAATCTTGCAAAATATTTACAACATCCCTTCAAATCTTATACATATTTCCAAGCTTTTTTTCTGAGAGCCAAAAGTTTGGCTCACACCAAATGAATATGGAATCATAGTTCTTAAACAAACATTAGTTTCTTCATATTTTCAGATATCTTGAGAACATTGAATGATCAAATAAATCCCTAGCAAGAACACATTGATGAAAAAGAAAAAATTACGCAAAACCAAAAACTAGGCTGGATTTTTCATGAAAACAAGCCTTGCAATGGCGTCTCAAGGGTAAGGCCTCCCCTTAAGTCAAGGCCCTTGCCTCTTATTATTAGGATCACTAATTAATCACCTTTATACCTAAAAGTTTCTTTGTTAGTTAGAAATTCTTAACTAATCACGTGTACACCTCAGAATATCAAACAAATTAATTAGTTCTTTTTTTCTAAAAAAAGGAAGAAAACAAATCTTAATACTTAGGACTTAGTTTAATTTCGTAAAATTCAGAATGACCAAGTGTTACATGTTGTGAAATTTTAAAATGCTATTTAATTCATCCAGGAAAAAAATTATACTCTTTTGAAAAAGGTATTTCTTTAGTGAAGACCCTACCGATTAAGCTCTATTCCTGGTCGTTATTTTCTTAATATCCAGCAAAGAAATCTTCTAAAAAGATCCTTCCAAAAACAAATCCTCCTATTGTGAACTGGAGTCTCCGCACAGGGAAAATGAGGACTCGTAATGGTTCAAATAAAAGTTCATGAGAAGTCATGGGGACGTGACATCAAAATTGATTCCTCTTTGCCAACTTGGTCACATTGCAAACCTAATTATCACCATTAAAGAAAGTAACAATTATTTAACAATCACCTTTACAGAATTTTCATAAACTACAACCTGATAATGTCATGTGACTGAATCATTAAGGAGTTATGGCTAAATTTCTCTTCATCACAGCTAAAAAAGTTTCCTGAATTAAATTATAAAATATAATTTTTAATGACATTTTGTTGAAGTAAAATAATTAAAATAATAGAACCATGAAAAATGTTTTATTTACTTATGTAATAATTATTTCTATAATAATCATTTTTATTTTATTGAAATCATTATTTAATTATTTATTTCCACTTAATTTAAATGATTATCTAATTAGCTTTAGGCCATATCTTATTGAAATAAGAGAAGATAAGATAAATTTGGATGAGAAATGGAAAAGACTTTCCACCTATCTGGGTCATGAAATGTCATTCCATTATTTGCTGAAACTTTTGACTATAGTTTAGTTAAAAAAGACAGATCAAATCAAACAATAGAACGAAGCGTGGGAGTATTTTTAAACGAATAATAATAACAAATGGACAGACATAAATGAGTACTATTATTATTATTATTATTATTATTATTATTATTGGGAGTGAGACAAAGGTTAGGGATTCGAAATTATCCACATTTCTTTCTTTTTTTTTGTCAAGTTACATGACAAATATTTTGTTAATTTTTTTTTTTTGTAGTTTTCTCCATAAATACCAAAGAGAGAGAGAGAGAGGATTAAACTTGAGATTTCTATTATTAACCTTTTGAATTTCAAATTTACAATAAAAATTAAAATAGTTATATATAGCAACTAGAGTGAAGAATTATATCTAATGTACAATTTTGCTTAATTTTTGTAAGCAATCTAATTAATGAAGACTAATACACTTGTAAACATTGCATGTAGTTTTATAGGAATGGACATACCATAATTTAGTTACAAGACAATAAGGTTACATAAATATAGAGAACGAGCATTGTTGGTGTTAAATACTACACACTAATGCGAGTCTAATAATATGAGATCCACAAATAAAGCTCACCTTCTACAGTGCATAACAATAGAGTACCTTCAAGCATTTTTCAATTAAGAAAACACACAACCAACGACATTACATTAATACTACTGCCCATACAACAAATACTACGTTTGAGAATATAGTTAGAATCACACATAAAAACTGAAAATATTATAATACATGAGAAAACGTGGTAAAAAGTTGATTGGTATAGTAATTATGATTCTAACTGTGCTTCTAAACAGCTCAGAATATACTTCAAGATGCGTTCACTGAGATCTTGACACCCCCGTCGCAGTGGCCAGGGATGCTGCAGATGAAGTAGTTTGGTCCCTTTGTCAATTTCACTCGGTCTCTCCCGCTACTGTATGTCTGAGCACTAGAAGAAGACGTGCAACTTTTGTAGTCCTTCGCATTCACCACCACCACGTTATGGAGCGACGTGTCGTAGTTGAAAACTAAATCAAAATTGAAAAAAAAAAAAGTGAACACAAATTACAAAAACAAGTAATTGTTGGATAGGTCAAGCAAAAGGTAATAATAAAAATAATGTAGGGGGTATTTAGAAAATGCAGTTAAGAAAGTAAAACTTTTAAATTAAAAATTATAATATGTAAAAGCTTTATATTATAGTTTATTTATTTTGATCATTATAATATGTGTGAGCTTTATATTATATCAATTAAAACTAAAGTTTTAGTTAAAATTGATTTTGCTAAACACCCTCGTAGCTAATCGGATAAAAAAAAGAAAAAACTAGATGAATAAATACTCATTCAGAAAACAACAACAATAGAAGGACCAAGCACTACTAATGAGCTGGTGCGCGCTAGGGATGTCTTTCATTCACCCTCTCTTAGAATATTCTCCATATCCAAATCTTGACAACTTTAATACAGAAGGTCTTGTTCAATCAATAGGCTGTAAGGCGTCAAATCTGCGGTAGTTTCCCTGAATCTAGGCTCTTTTTCAAGTAAAATTAGTTGAGAACTTTTTCTTGAATTGATAGGGTTCGAGATTTTGTTTTAGAAACTATATGAACAGAGATGAGATGATACCAATAATATACGGATAAAGTAGAATTATATAATAATGTGAATCATATGAAAATAAATATAAGCCAAAGGATAATTTTAAGTTTAGCAGTAGCTAATTGATATCATTACCAAGTATATCGCCGGCTTTAAAATTCTTCCCATTTGTCCAACTCTCAACATTAAAGGTCCAGCCAGAGCTATCACCGACTGTGTGAATGGTGTTTTTGGCAGTGACAAACCTTGGAAGAAAGACAGACAAAACTAGAATGGTGGCTGGTAATGCCATGTGGCTTGCACTGCATCTTCCCTGCTGCTGAGACATTATTAATGTTGGAAGGACAGTGATTTTAAGGATAATATCAAGGAATGCTATGCATGGGTAGATAAATACACTTTGTTGTTTATATAGAAGCTCTCTCTTTTTTATTTTTTATTTTTTATTTTTTATTTTTTTAATATGCCCCTTTCAATTTTGAAGGGTCTTCTTGCATTTGGAATAAGGTTTGATCACTTTTTTGGTGGTTGGTGGTATTATTACCCTTAACTATCAAAAGTAGAATAGTTGTTGTCATTTAATTATCAATTCACATGTACTAATAACTACATTTTGTAAAGTTGATGGAGAACCGGTGGATTGAGAAATTGTATGGGACTGGACGATAAAGATTGCTTGTGGGATTTTTTTTTTTTTTTTTTTCAACATCGTCCCGTGACAGGAAGACTTGCAATCATTATTATCCAAATAGAAAAGAATGAAAGTGAAATAAATAAAGAAAAGCAGGAATCGGCGATGATTCCCCATTACAAATTTTTTTTGGGGGTAAAAGTTGGTTTTACTTTTGCTTTATAGGACAGCAAATTAGGCATGCAAGATACTTTAAATGATAACGTATCCCAAAAGTGATTCCCATTCACGGGTCATGGGGACAACGAGCATTTAATCATAGTTGCAGGAGAATCTATTTCTTTAATCGACTGTTTGCATTGTAAAGATAAGCATGGAGATGAACAAATTGAGATATTCATATTTTGGTTAGGCCAACAAGACAGCTTAAATTGTGGAGTCAAGATCGGTTATCAACATTTTTTTTTTTGCTTCATTTACTTCCCCTTGTTTAATTGCTTAAATATGTTTTGCATTAAGCATTTATTGCACGATCAAAACTCTTAAATTTAGATTATGCGACAAAATAATATTAGCGTGACAGTTAATGTAATCAGAAATTCGAAATGAACTTGAATCAAGTATAGAGACATTAGAGTATTTGGGAGAGCAGTTTAAACTATCAGTTTGGGTTTGAGAGCTGTAACATGTGAAAACTTTACACTGTAGCTTTTTACTGTAGTATATAAAAACTTTAAACTGTCCAAAGTTCCAACCAATCCAAACAAAACACTCTAGTAGACAAACTTCAACCTGCCTTATAGTTTCGGTTAAAATAGAAAACTTGCTCTTATTCTTTCAGTAAAAATAAAAAATAAAAAAAAATGTAGCAATCTTTAGATTTACCTGTCATGTATAATTTTTAAATTGAAAAGAATCAATCTAGTTACCAACATGATTGATACAACATTACAACGCAAACGAAATTTATCACAAAATATGCAGTTGCACAACTGCAACCATCATGAATGGAGAGATACATTAACCTCAATGGAGTCTGTTAAGATGATATCTCTAGAATTATCGGCTTTTGGGTGATCAAAAGTCTCCACTTTTATCTTCACGAGAAGAGGTCTCATGACAACCAGATCTCTCAAATCCGAATTTGCCTTTAACAAGAACGGAATACAAGAATCTCTTTCAATCTTTCCATTCCTGCCTGAGCTCAAAATGTCCACTATCCTTGCCGCATTTTTCTCTTGATTATTACCCTCAGGTTGGTCAAGGTCTCTTCTTAGTTTTAAGGACAGTATTGTGTTTTATAATAACCTGCATGACAACGAAAGCAGAGTTGTTAACACTAGAAACGGCGATCTGGCAACACATTAGGGGAAAAAAAAAAAAAGAAGAAAAAAGAAGAAGAACGCATTACCTCACTATTTCCGGGACTTGTGTTGACAGCAGTATTAATTTGAACTTTATCATCTTCAAATATTGTGTTTGAAGTTATATCCTCATCTTCCTCCGTCAATTCCGTTTCAGGAGTTGTAAAGACGAGATTATCCAGCTCATCACACCATTTTTGGGCATGCCCAACCTGTGTGCACCAAGGGCTCTTTTAAGCCACTTAAAAACACAATATTAGAAATAAACTTAAAAGAGGGACAACTATCCCATTGCCAAACCCTCCAGACATGGTCCCCTTCTCCCTCTCTCACATTCACACGCACACGCACAGAGAAAGAAAAGTTGAAAACTTTTCTGAGGACCCTGCTTCTTCCTCTGTAGTAGCGACACCGCGTGCTTGGCACCGTATAGAGCCTTCTTTTAACTGTTCTACAAGTTGAGTATCCGCAGGGATGTTTACATTTAGCTGTATGTTAACTTCACCTGTGGCACTTGTAAAATAGCTGATCAACAAATAGCAAAACCAGGAGACTTTGCTGCAAGATGATATTCACATTTCTAAACAAGAAGCGCCAAAACTGGGAACAGAAAAGTGGCAAGGAACTTGCAGACGACTGCTCAACTACACATTCTAAGGGCACTCACTCTCAAGTCTCAACAAGAAATTCCATTGAAAGATAAGATCATTCTTACGCGAAAGTGTTGTTAGAGAACAAAGTTCTACACTCAGAGTAGACAGTAAATATGGCAAAGGTGGAAACACACTTCCAGTTGGAAATATAGAGAAAAAGATTGGCAGAATTAACACCTGGTAGCAAGCTGAAACACTGAACATGATCGATCTGTGGCCCCCGAAGCCCATCGGCACTGTAAAATCAGACAAAAATTGGAGAAGTTAGTTCGGTGTAGAGTAACAAATCCAAAGGGTAAATCTCCAGCCACAGAAAGAATAGCAACAGCATCTATGACTCACAAGGAAAGAAGTCTAAGCATATTTGCCTTCATAAAACGTAGAAACCACTAGGATATGAATTTTCAGTCGGGGAGTTCAGAATATAGTAAAACATGCTTACCTAGAATATGCTCTCTCCAAACGTTGCGACAACCAATAAGGCAATCCAAGGATCCCAAATTTTGAAAATTGCAAGTTCAGAGAGGCTTTAGATTCTTCAATTAATTTCAAAACTCTCTGTCCAACTTTAAAAACATTTAAAATGAGACAACAATAGGACATAAACATCGAGCGACCAATTGATATAAAGAGGCAGAAAGAAATGAATGCATCACAGGTCAGTACCTATGTCACAGATAATCAACTGGTTATTAAAGGTTGTCAACAAAGATATAAGACCAGCGTATGGGAGCTCTTCTGGCAAACAGGCAGCATTAGCTTGCTGTTGCAGCCAATCGTGTGGCAACTGTTTCAAGAGGGATACTTTCTCCACAATATGCTCTCCACATGTCTCCAAAATATTTGAAAAACCTTTTACAATTAAGTAATTTAGCATAAGACACTATTAAAAAAATCAAGTTAATTAAAAAAAAGGGCAACAGCAGCAAATTAAGTTTCAAACCTTCAACAACTTCCTCAATCTCCCCTGTGGCCAAATTTATGATCCATAAAGTTTCAAAGCTGAAAAGATGAAAAAAATAAATATTAGAAAACAGTGCCTATTTAAAGAAACCATTTAAAGAGGTACTAGATAATCACCGCATGACGAAGATTTTAACCAGCATTGTTACATAATAATATCTTAAGGGAAAAAGCCTTCACAAGAAACACATTTTGCTAATTTTTGGTTTGAGATTACTAAAAATAATGAAGTATAGATTTTCCTTCCTAAGAACTTTCAACGAAAATATCTATATTGGTGTTCCTGTTCTTATAACATTGCACGAGAAGGAATGTGCTTGCTTAATAAAAAAAACTAGTAGTCTATTTGATCTTTTTTTCCCTGTATCTTTCAATGATATAACATATCTTGGCCTTCCTTTAAAATTGTACAACAAGGAATTCCCTCGTTTGACAAGATGAATTATTTTTCTTTAAAAATAACTTGGGGGTGGGGAATTTAGACTCTACACCTTGTGGTGGAATCAAGCGTGGAAAGGCCGTAAGTAAACCTTTTCTGACGCAGAAGAATTGAGTTTTTTACCTTCGGTTTATAACTAACAAATTATTGTCAGCTGATTTTATCAGATGCCAAGGGAACATAAGTGATTGGATATTGGATTCTTCCGGCTTGGTATCAAATTCTTCAGGCTTTGTCTCAATATTGCTTCTCAAACCCAGCTTGTCCATGATCCAAGTCAAAAAACCCTTCTTATTAGTGTTGCAAGCTGGACAGAAAGTCTCCAGCACCCGCCTTCCCATATCAGCTCTCCTGATAGCATGATTCTTAGTTGACAGAAATCCCACAAGAAAAAATGGTAAGTGCTAGAATTGTTTAAGGTATGACACTCAGCGATGCATGTTATAGAAAATAAGTGCAGCAGTCCAAGTTAACAAGCACCTCTGAGTCAACAAAATACAAGCAATCCTCATCTTCATGATAAAATAAAGCTCCCGGGCGCATCAATTTGGCGGATTCAAATTCACCATCCTCAAAACCTGGGGAAGAACCAATCTACAGACAAACAATGTGAGTACTGATCCAAGTGTTCACTGGTTCTTTCATTAACTACGCGGTAAAGAACACAAGGTTTGCTTGAACATCACTAAATATAAAATTGTAGCATGCTTGAATGCATTATAAACAGTATTGATACGTACACAGTCCAGAATCTTTCCATTGCCGTTAGATATGATGATCCGGTGATGATTGCTATAAGAAATGAATAGACGATCCCCACTTTCATCTCTGGAAATGTATCCTGAAAAAATGTACCTACAGATTGTGACCTGGAATCTTGCAAAACAGTTTCACAACGTTTTGGGTGAATGAAGATTGCAGCATTATGACATGATGAGGCAGTGTGAAACAGGAAGGCTATACCTGGAAAGTTAGAGAGTAAGTTCCGCATGGAACATAAATTTGGTTCCTTGATGATCTCATCTCTCTTTGGACTGGCAGTGAACAAGTTATTAGGTGATCTAGCATTCCCATCATGCCCCCTATGTAATTCCTCAACAGCTGCATGAGGGCACAATTAGAAAACAACATCGAACATTGTGTATGCTCATATAATTGTATACATTCCTACGCATATTCTGACAACAAAATACATTCAGGTCCAATATTAAATTATTGACACAACAACAATAAAACTAACATTTTCAATAATAATAATAATAATAATAAATGACAGTAATCAACAACATAATATGCTTAAAGTATACCTTTCTCAATAACTTCAAAATTTAGATCCTTCTCACGAAAAAATACAGGCTTCTTAAAATTTTTAAATAAAACGGAGCACGCCCCATTTGCCACCTGTAGACAGAAAAAGAAATTAAAAGCAACTACATAGTACTTGGAAATCCGTTAACATGAGCTAGCAGCAAGGTGACAAATTCACATGGTAATTTTACCGCAAAATATTCATACAACTACTTCTCTAACACGCATTAATGACGATAAAGAAACATGAAGGAAATTAAAATACTATGTAGCATCTGTAACCTGTTTTACCAATCATCAATTTGAAATTTGTATATGTTTTCTTAAACCATTTCTTTCCTGACATCAAGAAAATATAACTACAATAGAGACAACCAAAGAAAAAGAAAAAATTCAATTTAATAATCATAGCTTAGCAACTGCTGTTTGAGAAATATGGACACAGAGAGAATAATATTCAATGTTGAACGAAAAATAAAATCTCACCTCAGAAAAGTTCTTGTTAGAAAACAAAATGGGAAATGTAATGTTTTCTTTCATTATTAACTGGATTAAGTTACTTCAGTCAGCAGCAGAACAAGCTAAACCGCCAGACTGAAAACCCATAATGTGAAGCTGAGGAAATCTGCAAAAGCATATCCATAGGAACAATGAGAAGGAGGGGTACAACATTTTATCTGAAAGCTTAGAAAAAAAGGGTATATCATTTCTCTACCTTTGCTGAAGTAACTTCACTTTTTCAAACAAAATTACAGTTTCACAACTATTTGTTAAAGAACTTTCCAAAAAATGACCAGCGAGAACCAAGAAGGTCCCATCCCTTTTAAACAAATTTTTGGCCCCCTCAAATCTGTTGAACCAACACTGATTAGGACCTGCATGATTCATGTAAGCACAAATTGATAAAAAGGTTCAGACAGAATTGGAATTACGGGTCCATGAAATCCCTCTTAAGAAAACATAAGACGAGTATGTAATATGTATATCCATAAAATCTTTGTCTTCATGCCTGTTGTCTTGTTTTGCACTTCTTTTTTGAATTTGATACAATTTTTCAGTTTCTTACATGCATGTAAAAAGAAGAATATATATATATATATATATATATGTATGTATGTATGTATGCTAACGAAACTAAAGTATGAAATGATTTCAATAACTTCAGGTTGATCTAAAGTGGACTTAATGAATGAACAAAGATAAAACTCTAAGGTAGTCTTTTTTGGTAATTTTGATGCAGATGAGAACCTGAAAATGACTGTCGTTTAGAAGTTAGGAAACACACAGAAAATCATCCCATGCATTCATCATTCATGTCCAAACTGAAGACCCCAAAAAAAAAAAAAAAAAATCAGAAATTGGATTATAATTACCGTTGAGAACGAAATTCGGCAGGTAAAATCCTTGTGTTTGTTCTGTCCCAGGCATTAGAGCGAGGAACTCTCAATAAAGCCCATAAATTAATGGCACGACTACCATTTTCGTAATCTTGATCTGATCATACACCATTTGAGGAGAAACTATAAGCTTCGAATACAAGAAACATTGAAGAGAAGAAGAAAAAAAAAAGATTGAAACTTAAGGAATTTCGGTTTGAGAAGATTGACACACCTGAGAGAGTTCGGGTCAAAATTCTAGAAGTTTCCCTCAACCGGCAAAATCTCGAGGCCATTTTTCTCGAGAAAATGATTCTGAGAGAAAATGTAAATCTTCTTTGAGCTTTCTTCTTCGGATCAGTTCTAAGAGTTTCCTTCCGGATTCGAATTGACGGTGAGGAGTTGTCGCCGGGTTTAGTTGTTGGAGTTGGGGTTTAGGGTTTTACACTGTGGGCCCACGGGAGCCCAAGCCGTGTTACTGGGCTTTTTGAGTATGAGATCCATTGTCCGTAGAAGTTGCTGGGCTGGGCCAACTCCTCTACGCCGTGCTCCTCCCCCATGGCATTTTTGTATTTTCTCCATTTACAAAAAAGAAAAATTCAGAGGAATAAAAATTCTTTTTCCGGTAAGAGAGCATAATAATTTATGATATTTCTTAAATAATATTAAGATTTTAGTCTTTCCTTTATTTCTTTTGTATTAAATTAAATGGACCATATTATACTACAAAACTAAAAAAGCGAAATAAGGAAGCACATTTCCTATAATCTTTTTCAGTGGAAAAATGTTGTGTTTCTCTCCAAAAAGACAAAGAATACACTTCTAATTTTTTCCCACTAACCTACCAGGTGACCGAGCTAAGAACTTTTGGGGATGATTGTTGAAAGGTATATTTACATTTTTATACCCTGTATTTTGAGATTATTAAAAAATTATATCAATTGCACTGTTATATTTTTATACATTCGTATTGTCAGTTTATGCTTAATTATATACATTGCTCCTTAATCAACTATTTATTTTTACCGGTGCAATTCTCAGAATAACTTTTTTAATTAACGTTGTATTACTTCTAATCCTGTAACCAAACAGAATTTATGATTATTCATTGAGGTTATTCTCAAAATTTCAAAAGTTAACCGACAACTGGTATAAATCAATTAGCATGAATTGGTAAACTGGTGGTATAAAGTTTCAGATACAATTGTTTAATAAGCTCAAAATGCAAGATAATAAATTGTAAACATCCTTTTTAGTAATTATTAAAATATATTGTCATCATCAATTTTTTTTTACAATTTTTTTATCCTGATTTCTCAATTTTTTTTCCCTGCTTCGACGCTTTTGCCCTAAATTTATCCTAAAATGAGATCATGTAGGCAGAATTCATCACCAGTACTTATTTGAAGAACTATAAGTACATTATTTGTAGTGCAAAGTTACTCATCGCTTTCAAAGGAAGCACATTGACACTTTGGTAGGAGAAAGAGATAGAAGGAGGGAGAGAGGTGGAGAGAGAGATTAAATCTATTATTTAGTTGGACAGAGAGAACTAGAAGGAAAAGAGGCGGAGGGCGCATGTGTCGTCTCCTCCTACGCACTAAATTGAAAGCAATCCATCGACTTTATTTTTCAAAAGACCATCCTATCTTATGAATAAATTATTAACAAATAATATAAATAGACAATATGCATACTAATTAAACAAACAGCTATATATCTTCTGTTATTTCAATTTTTTTATCTGATCTCCTATTTTATAATCCTCTTCATTTTTTCTAGTTTATATACCTAAACTATCTTCCCCTCCATCCATCGTATCAAATAGAGCCGGAGACTGAAACAATATGTGCTTTAAAAAGCAATAATCCATGAAACAACCATCATTGTGTTCTTGTTTTGTTGGCAGTCAGAAAAGGAAAAAACCATCATTGTTTTACATAATTTAAATGTCAAAGAATTTTGTACGGTTTCTACTTTATTGATTTCTTCTTCCTTTTTCTTTTATCCCCTGTTTAATTTAAAATTATTTGCTTTCCGCTTTGTTGATTAGACAAGGACAACTGGACTAAATGCTGTAAAATTTGATGGAACTTGAAAGAACAAATTAATGTGTTATACCATCCACTTTAGAGAAAAGCATTGTCTCAAATTATCAGTTGCCCTTTTTTGGCCTTTGCTTCCTCCCCTCTATCTACTAATTTTCTTTGCTATACCAGGCTTAACAGGTACTAATGTTTAGTGTCTTGCAATTCACTTTTTTTTTTTTTTAAAAAAAAAAATCTAGTTAAGAAAACTATCATAAAGAGAACGCTGAGGTCATGCTTATACGTATACAAATAATTGTTCTTTTTGCCTTTTGTTATTTTCTTCCTATTATACACTTGTGCTTTTCAGGTTAGACTTAGACGTTCTCTCTCTCTCTCTCTCTCTCTCTCTAAATGAAACTAGTATTGACGTTTGATTTTTCTTTTTTAGAATAAGTACTTAAAATTATTCCCCAGAAAAGATAAAAGAATAAGTGCTCATGCCAAAAGGAAAAACACATTTGTAGATATATATGTCAATTATATATTCATATATTACATGGCTTGAAAGCTGAAAGAGTCTACTAATTCAGATGAATTTGTGCTACATAGCTAATACAAAAGCATTCTTATGATTCAAACTTACTCACAAATCAATAGGTCGACCCTTATAAAAAATAAACTATCTGTTAGTACTGAGCATATTGTTTTATAGAGTGTTGAGAGGCGTAGTTTAAACCAATAGTTTGATATGTAAGCAGTGTAAAGCTCTTACATGTTACAATAAAAAGTCATAGTATAAAACTCTCACATGTTACAATTTTTAAACTCAAACTGATGATTTAAACAACTCTTTCAAACACCATTTTTAACCTATGAGAGATGTAAATGATTTTTCCTAACACAAACTCCATGTGCATACGGCATGATTTTTCAATATTTTGGTATTAAGAAAAAAAAAGAAAAGAAAATTAGAAAAGACATCATTAAGCACATGATTGGTAGATGCAGGTTTGAAAGAACAGGAAATGATACTGTTATAATTATCAAATCATGGGGTCATAACTTTTGTGCAGCTGCTAACTAGGGTTGGGTATCAGCTTTCTCGGATTATGTGCTTTGAGACGACAAAAGCAAAGTCCAAAGCAAAAGGATGTCTGAGATATGAATGATATCAAATAAAATTATTTCATTCAGAGCCAAGAAAAAAAAATAATGATAATAAAATTATTTCCTTTCTCAGCAGCAGGCAAAAACAAAACCAGCTTTTCTTTCTTTCTAATATATATATATATATATATATATATATATGTATGTATATGTATCACTGTGTCTCAGATCTGACACCACTGCTTCTCTCCTGTGCCTCAGATTCCGTTTCTATCTGCCCACAATTCAACCCTTTGCCCTAATTTTTTTTCTTTTTTCTTTTTTTTGGCTTTCCCTGACTTTCAAGGTTTTTTTGTTTTGTTTTTTCTTTTTTTTTTCACTCATCATCCCATTCTAATCCATAGAATGTAAAACAATCCCATGCAATACACCACACTTCATATATATGCACACAACTATATGCTAATTAATGTACACAACACATGATATGCTTGATTACAGCTTTGATTTCCATTTTTTTTATGCCTAGATAGCTAGTTAAAGTATACTACTAAACAAAGAGATGGCAGTTGATTCTAAAATGTTTCTTTAATCAAGTCCAAATATATGTCTCTACGTATAGACCCACTATCTATAGGTATTCAAAATTTCCGAGCAACACTGAATTAATTAAGCAAGATCTAAAGAAGTTCTAAAAAAAAAAAAAAAGGAGTTCTTGTAATGTAGGACTAGGATATAAATGGAAGGAAAAGGCATACCATGTGTGTAATAAATAAAAAATTAAAAAACACAAAATATTATGGAAACATTTCTCTCAGCTTCCTCAGAACTAATGTATGACGGAAATTATAAAACATAACACTAAACAACAATAAAAATATATATACCATAAACATCATCGTCGTCTATATATGAAACAAATAGACATAAATATAGAAAAATAGTGTCTCCTTGCTATACTTTTCTAGATTAACCCAAAAAAAAAAAAAAGGGAAAAAATACAGTAATGCTAACATTGATGACGATAACCATAAATTTAAGGTAACAAACCTCTCGCAGAAGACAAAGGCAGTATTAATGGCGGACTCAAACCAAGACCCCACAAAGATCGATGACAAAACTTATTAACTTTGCCGTTACAAACCCCCCCATATCACATCCGAGCTAGCTATAGCTCATGATGATCGCCTAGTTGGATATGGGATTTGGACCACTAGGAACTTCATGAGCTTCAGCTCCAAACTTCGTTCTTGTCGACGACGATGAACTCTTTGAAGTATGCGATTTTTCGGTCTTCTTCGGGTTCAAATTTGTTGTCGACAGAAGCCTTCTCCTAGAATTAAGAGTGGAGGGCATATTATTGGAATTGAAATTATAAGGGTTTCTAGGGTTTGATATTGGTGTTGTAGTAATACTGAGGAAAAAAAGGAAAATGAAAACTAGGGCAACGAGAAGAAGAAGAGCGTTTGATTTTGTGATTTGGGTTTCGAAGATCGACGGCGGCGACGATGATGATGATGATGATGTTGTTGTTTTAGGCGCTGCCATGCAATTTTGAAGAAGAAACCACCCCCCAAGAGCCCACAAGGGTTCAATATCCATGAACCGGCACCAAGGCGAGCTATAAGATAGAAAGAGAGACAAAAGAGAAAGAAAGAAAGAGGGTTAGAGAGAGAAAGAGAGGAAGAGAAGCTTCAGAAAAAGTGAACAAAATTGGAAAGGAGGTTTTGAAATTCGATGCACATTTGTGTCTGAGGAGAACCAAACTAGCTTTACCTTGGAAGTTTATATGAAACGTAATGGTGAGGGCTTTAAGGAATTTACCAAAAAGGCCACACCTTAGAATTACTCATGAATCATTCCAAAAAAAAAATAAAAATTGTAACGACTTTTGAATTCTCGATTTCACATTATTAAAATCCCCTTCTCGTTGTTTTGACATCTATATATGTAACATTTTTGTGTTAATTTAGATAAACGTTTTAATAAGTAATACTTATATTTATGACAAAATTGTGTATTAAGCTTCACCAAATTCGTTTTACTCTTTGGTAACCTTCTACTTGATCTATTAATGGGATTTTTTTTGTGTTTATTTTGTTTATATTAAACTTCCATTTTGGGCCAGAAAATATTGAACAGGAATGGATATTTGAAAAATGGATAATTGGATATGTAAATAGGAGATTAAACAAGGGCAATATTGTAAGATTATGAAACACTAATGCACCAATTAGTAAAATATATGGACCATTATGTAAATCAAATAATAAAAGAATCTGGAAAGGTAAAGCCAATGGCACCAGATAGAAAGAAAAGGAGGTGGTGGAAGGCGGGGTAATGGCTTTTTCTTGCTTGGACGGTTGCTCAAGAAATCTTTCTTTGACTTGGCGAACACAAAGTAAGGAAAAAAAATTATACATACATATATATATATATATATATATATATTATATGTATATTCATTTTGTTCTTTGATTAATTTTTCCTCGCGAGGACTGTTTTATAGCCACGTTTATTGGCGCGTGATACCCAACTTAAATTCTGCAGCATAGATAGACAAAACCTTTATTAATCTTATTTTTAGTCAAATAATTGAAAAGGTTAAAAGTTTTTACTCGTTTCAAAGGTTTAAAAAAATCAAAATTTTCCGGAGAAAATCAATGTTCTAATAGTTTTAGGATTTGACGTTGTTTGTTCCATATTTAATGTTTGTCTCTTCATTTGTAAGATCTGATTTGCCAGTTTAATAATGTATATAAATCTTTCCTTAAACCCACACAAAGTTTTATGAGATCTTCAATAGGTTTAACTAATTTTGAATTTATGATTATGCCCACATATGAAGAATGAAGAACTAAGAAAACTTGTGAGTTTTAACGCTATAAAGTCGAATGATTTAAAAATGGCTAAATAAGATAATTATTTTTTGATCATATATAATAAACAATTTGTGTAGTTTTTATTTGTGGGTCTCAAAGTTTTATGTGAAAATATATAATTGAACTAGTTGCGAAGTTATATATTTTTAGGTTATTAGTGCATCTAAAAATCTATGCATAGTGACACTTTAGTCCCAAAACTAATTTTGATATATTACTCTCTAAACTTTTAAGTTTTTTAACAATTTTGGTCCCTAGTCATAAGATTTAATTTTATACAATTTAAGAAAGATAATCATGTATATAATAAGAGGTAACTTGAAATTGTACATAAATAGTTACATTATATGCAAAAGATTCTCTTCACTCCTCTTAGAACCTATTGAAAGCTATAAGATGTTACATACATTGTAATAATATATGTAATCTATAATAAATTTAGAAAGGACTGTATGTTAATTTTAGTGACCAAAAATGCTAAAAAAATTTAAGAAATAATATGTTAAAATTAAAATTTTCAGAGCTAAATTGTCACAATGTCCATGGTCTAAAAGTCTGATAAAAGTCAATATTCCTTCTAAAAATGCTTTATTTTGGTCATATGTGGATTAGTGCACTTGCATATGTTATTCAGAAAACGCATTAATTATCAAGAAAAACTTAAAGTGTATGAACAAGCGCTTGAAAGGAGAGTGAGTCCAACGCAACGATTAACGTATATAATATTTTTTGGATTCGGAAACAAAAATAGGAAAAAAAAAAAAAAAGCACACGGAAAGCAAAGCATCGTATTCTCTCTCACACACTGCACTCTAGCTCTCCTCTCTCTTCTCTCATGACTCATGCAATGGTAGAGAGATAGAGAGAGAAAGAGAGGCCAAAAGACACGATTGTCTCCCATGATGGGTGATGCATGGGTCCCCACTACCTCAGTAACATGTTCAAGAGAGGGATGGTACGTTCCGGTCATCTTTGTAATTTCACCCATCATGAGTTGTCTTCTCCTTTCAAAGATGGAAAGCTCCTGGTCATCAGCCAGATTTCATGCCTCATTGATCTTTTGATTTTCTTTTCCTCCTGTTTTTTCTTTATTTGAAGAACAAAGAAAACAAGAATAATCTCCAAATAGTGTAACAGTTCCCTTCTGCACCAACAACAATATTAATGATAGTAACATTGTTTTCTATACATGATCCGTGTCTATATGGCCCTATACATATATATATATATATGAATATATATATTTCAAATGAGGTGAGCAGTTTACTTAACCCTGAAAGCAACCACACATGCATGCATTTCCATTAATGATGATGTTGTATCTTTGCTAAGAAAAAAACAGAGAAGAGAACGGAAAACCCTTTTGTTTTTGTTTTTGTTGGGTTTCAGAGAGAGTTATTGCATTATATAGGAATGCATCATGTATAATATGTATGGTTTGTAGGAGTTGAAACCCTATTTAAAAGATATAAAAAAAAAAGCTACTTTAAAATCGTAATATAGCACCACCAATATCTAGGTTGATTGGACTTTTTGATACAAACTTGCTACCCACCAGCTAGCTTGTCAGATAGAATTCAAGATTTATGGTGAATTACAATTTGCATTTCGAATATTGAAAAAATGCAAGAAGAATAAAATTTAGAAACACAAGTTTACAAAGTACAGTATCAGGCAAAAATAATGCTTTTTTACAGTAGAGTCTCGTATTGTTAGTGCTCATTTGATCTTACCATTGAATCCTATCAAAATCATATCAATATCAGAATAGTTTTCTATACAAATCATATGACTAAAAAATAGTGTCCTGTTGTTAGTGCTTTTTTTAAACAGTTTTTATCCAAGAAATCTCTAAATAATGAATCTATTATATGCTAGATGTTTGATAAGATAAATTCTACAGCATTTGTGATTGTAACACCCCTATGTGGGGGTTAACAGTTTTAAATAAATAAAAATAATTTTAAATTTTATATTATTTAAATCAATTAAACAATGCCCATGGGTCTTTAAACAACAAGAAAAATAAAAATAAACGTTTTAAATACAAACCACAGTTTTTAGTGTAGCACCAAATATATATAATTACAGTCATCATCACCATAGTACAATTCCCAAATAACTTAACACAGCCATAAAAAAAATAATACAACTCTTACATGTTGTAGATAAGTTGTAATTAAACAGGGTCTTCTAACACGAAAACAGCAGGATTGTTTTCGCTTATTCCTCTTCAAATATGTTGCACTGAGTTCCACCTGAGATATGAAGATATGATAGGGATGAGCATCGACATGCCCAGTAGGGAAATCATGACTCACCTTATGGTTTATCCATTACCACATTAAAAACTGCATGGTTAGTAGGTTACATCATATTCCAGATTATGAGGTTTATTATGATCACATCTTATGGATACCGTAGTTAATCATTACCAAGTGTCATAATTACACATTTATACAAATATTACCAATCATCATTGTTCCTAGGTATCCATGTTAAATTGAGTATCACTCAACTCATCGAAACCCAAATGGGCGCACTTGATCACCCCATAAACATTCCAAGGGTGTTCCGGTGAGGGGACATCAAGCCCCGAGTCCTCACCAAATCGATTCCTGTACAGTGTGTTCTGGGACTTTCAACCCAAGGAAGCGTCATCACCTTCCCCCTATTTTTCCTTTTAGGGTATTCGTGCCCAAGGACGTAACCGTCGCCCTTTTTACATCTCACTATTCCTTTGTATTCAATTTATATTTATAGAGTCAATTTCCTAACCATGCTTCTCAATTTATAACATATGTCAAATCATTATATTTATCGCTATACAATATACATATTTTACAATATAAAACAATCAAATTTAATTTACCAAAACCTCACAAAAGATGAGTAATAGAATCCCTACCTTCAAAGCTTAACAACAAACTTTTATTCTCGGAATTAATCAACGTTAGCTCCACACATCCTTGACCCTAAGGCATGCATAAGGACAATTAAAACTAAAGCACAACGTATAATCACATTCATAAGTGAGTTATGTGTAAACCCGTCTACTAGTGCCATTAAAGTATTTTTATGCATTAAACATGGAGAAAATGCATACTAAAAACTAAGTTTAGATTAAAGAAAACCTACCTCAAAACTTCTTTGAAAAGCACCAAAGTTTGGGTTATCAATCAAGCTTGAATTAACTTTAAAACCGCCTCGATCATGGTTGGGAATTATAATTGTCTTGGCCACAAAGAGAGCTTTGTGCTCTATGTCTTTAGTTAGAAATTTGAAGTGAGAAGGGAGAGAATGAGAACTAGAGAAGAAGGTGGTGATAGTTAAATAAAAAGATATCAAAATGCTTAAGAGGAATGAGATGTTTACGGGGAAAAGTTGTAAGAAGAAACAAAAGAGTCTTAAAGGAAAATATCATCTTGTCTCCCATGAAGACTTTTAGCAAATAATGCCAACATAATTGAGGGGATAATTGGAGTGAATTATAGAAGAAGATAAGGAAATAATTAATTAGGTGGTTGAGAAATATCTCCATGTCTTCTATGAATTGACGGAAAATAATTCAATGTCCCCTTCGGATACCTTTAGCAAAATGAGAAGAAGTCTATATAATTGAGCAATAATTTAGGGAGACAAGATTGGTAGAAGTAAGTGTTGGTAAGTTTTGAATGTTTCTTAGGAAGACTTGGTAAGAAAATACTAAAATGGTATTTTTTTTTAAATGATCATAAACAACTTAGTAATTTTAAATAGTCACATTTTATTCATTAAATTTTACAAAATTATGCCCGTTAAAAATACGGGTGTTACAACTCTCCCCTCCTATAAAAATTTCGTCCTCGAAATTTCGTACGCTGATTACAATGTTAAAACAAATGTGGGTACTTTTCTCTCATTTCAGATTCAAGTTCCCATGTGGCTTCCTCCACATCATGGTGTTGCCACATCACTTTCACCAGAGGAATTCCACGACGACGTAATAATTTTATTTCATGATCCAGTATTTGAACTGGAATTTCTTCATAATTCGTATCTCCTTGAATTGGCACATCTGTCCACATGATCACATGTGAAGGGTCGGGTTCATACTTTCTCAACATCGATACATGAAACACATTATGTACATGAGACAATTGTGGTGGTAGGTCTAAACGGTATGCCAACGTTCCAATGCGTTCCACAATCTCAAACGGTCCTGTATACCTTGGTGCTAACTTTCCTTTAACACCAAATCGAGATACACCTCGTTTTGGTTTCACTTTTAAGAACACAAAGTCTCCGATCATGAACTCTAAAGGTCGCCTCCTCTTATCTGCATAACTCTTTTGTCGACTTTGAGCTGTCTGAAGACGTTCGCGAATAATCTGGATCTTGTCCGTTGTTTCTCTGATAAACTGAGGCCCAAGTTCAAGACGCTCTTCCTTTTCAGCCCAACACAATGGAGATCTACAAGGTCTACCATATAAGGCCTCATATGGAGCCATTCTAATACTTGCTTGGTAACTGTTGTTATATGCGAATTCAACATATGGCAGCTGTGCAGCCCAATTTGTTCCAAAGTCCAGCACACAAGCCCGAAGCATATCCTCGAGAATCTGAATGACACGTTCAGATTGTCCATCTGTTTGAGGATGAAAAGCTGTACTAAAATTCAATTGAGTTCCCAAGGCCCTCTGCAATCCTCTCCAAAATTTCGACGTGAAACGTGTATCTCTATCGGAAACTATTGACATTGGCACTCCATGCAATGTCACTACCTTTTCCACGTATAATTGACATAATTTTGAGACACTATAACTAGTTCTGATTGGGATGAAGTGGGCTGTCTTAGTTAAACGATCTACAATTACCCAAACGGCGTCATGCCCTATTTGAGTCTTAGGAAATCCAGTAACAAAGTCCATTGTCACATGATCCCACTTCCATTCTGGAATAGGTAAGCTCCTCAACTCGCCTCCAGGCTTTTGATGTTCCGCTTTAACCTGTTGGCACGTCATGCACTTAGAGACAAAGGTTGCTACATCTCGTTTCATTCCTCGCCACCAGTATTGTCGTTTTAGATCCATATACATTTTTGTGCTTCCAGGATGAATAGCAAACTTTGAACGGTGAGCCTCATCTAGCACCGCATGCCTGAGATATGGATCCTCTGGAACAACTAATCTTCCTTTGTAAAGTAAAAATCCTTCTGGCTCAATCTGCCATCCATCCAGTTGTTCTCCATTTTGTATTTGTTTCCAAACCCTACGTAATCCTTCATCGTGCCATTGTCCTTGTTTTACTTTCTGAATTAACGTAGGAGTTGCTATCACATTGAATAAGAAAGCTCTCTCGTTATCTTCATAATATTGCAAGTTGAAGTCGGCGATGGTGACTCGTCTCCAATCTTCCAATGCTAAACTGGCTATACGTCCGTTGTTCTTACGACTTAGAGCATCTGCCACGGCATTTGCTTTTCCAGGATGATATTGGATACTAAAGTCATAGTCCACCATGTACTCAGTCCATCTTCGTTGCCTTAGATTGAGATCCTTTTGAGTAAACAAATATTTCAGACTTTGATGATCTGAATATAGCTCGAACTTTGCGCCATATAGATAACATCTCCAAATTTTGAGTGCGAAAACCACAGCAGCTAGCTCAAGATCATGTGTGGGGTAGTTCCTCTCATGGGGTTTCAATTGGCGTGAGGCGTAGGCAACTACTCGTCCATGCTGCATTAACACACAACCCAAACCGTTTCCTGAGGCATCAGTGTATACTGTGTAAGGCTCCTCGTTGTTAGGTATGATTAGCACAGGTGCACTAGTGAGTCTTTGCTTCAGTTCCTCAAATGCTTCTTCACATTTATCATCCCACACGAATTTGACATTCTTCCTTGTGAGTTTTGTTAATGGAGAAGCAATCTTTGAAAAATTCTCTACGAAGCGTCGATAGTATCCAGCTAGTCCGAGGAAACTTCGAATCTCCGACACGTTCTTTGGTCGTTCCCAATTTAGCACTGCTTCAATTTTGGAGGGGTCCACTGAGATGCCTTCTTCAGAGACAACGTGTCCAAGGAACTTGACCTTCGTCATCCAGAAATCACATTTTTCTCTTTTTGCATAAAGACCATGTTCTCTCAACGTTTGTAGAGCGATCCTCAAATGCTCAGCATGTTCTTCTTCGTTTTTCGAATAGATCAAGATATCATCTATGAAAACAATGATAAATTGATCTAAGTACGGTCGAAAGACACGGTTCATCAAGTCCATGAAAGCCGCTGGTGCATTAGTCAACCCGAAAGGCATGACAAGAAACTCAAAATGACCGTAGCGAGTCCGAAAAGCTGTCTTTGGAATGTCCTCTTCTCTTATCTTCAGTTGGTGATATCCGGATCGTAAGTCAATCTTTGAGAAATAGCAAGATCCTCCTAACTGATCGAACAACTCATCAATTCGGGGTAGAGGGTACTTGTTCTTGATAGTCAATCGATTAAGCTGGCGATAATCGACACAGAGCCTCAACGATCCGTCATGTTTCTTCACAAAAAGTACTGGAGCTCCCCAAGGTGATGTACTTGGTCGAATAAATCCTTTTTCCAGTAATTCGTCCAACTGCTTCCTCAATTCCACTTTCTCAGCAGGTGCCATTCGATACGGGGCAATAGAAACAGGCGCTGCTCCTTGAGTTAAGTCGATGACAAACTCAATTTCTCTATTAGGCGGAAGTCCGGGCAATTCATCTGGAAAAACATCTGAAAATTCGTCCACCACAGGAGTGTGAGAGGATAGGTCACTCTTCTTTAGTTCTCCATCTGAAGCAAAGATCGTCCCAAGATTGGTGAAATTCCTTCGTCCTCCAATACAAGCCTTTAGCACCGGGGCTGGCGTCACTGTTCCTGTTTTTGCCTGAAATTCGATGACTTGCCCATTCTTGGTGAATAAAGAGACACGTTTCCTATGACAATCTACTATTGCCTGGTATTTAGTTAGCCAATCCATTCCTAAGATTACATCAAACTCTGTCATAGTTATTACATATAGGTCAGCCGATAGTTTATGTTCTCCTATAACAATACACACTGATTTACAAATTATGGATACTTCAGCTATCCCGCCCATTGGTGTACTAAGGGTTAATGATGAACTACATGTCTCAGTTTCTAATTGTAGTACGGAAGCAAATAACATAGATATAAATGAATGAGTGGCACCAGTGTCAAATAATACATGAGCCCAAGAATGAGACACGTGAATCATACCGTCTACAACTGAGTGATCAGCCTGTTTTGCTTGTCCAGCTGTAGCCGTAATTGCATAAGCTTGTGCTGGTGCTTTTCCTTTATCACTTTTTCCTCGGTTTCCTTGGCTACTACTAGCCTTATTATTATTTCTCCCAGAAAAATATGGCCTTTGATTCACTGAGCCTTGTGGAGTCGGTTGGAAGTTCTGATTAGCATAAAAATTGGAACCCTGTGGCCGCTGTTGATAGTTGTACTGAGGCTGGAACCCTCGAGGTTGAGTTACTGAGACTTGGGAAGCTGGAGTGTTTTGCTGAGGCGCTCCACGATTTTGACTCCCTCCCCAAACAGTGGAGCCAAAATGACTTCCTTGTGGCCTTGGTGCAAAGGATGATTGTGTAGGGTGGTTAGGGCAATTTCTCCTCAGATGTCCCACTTGTCCACAGTTATGACAAGCATACGGTTGGAAACGACCACTACCAGAAGATCCACCACCAATAGTCACTCCACTATGCTGAATGACTTGCCCTTGTGACTTCTCTTTCTTACTTATTTTCCTTTGACGCCCACCAGAACCCTTATACTCTCCATAGGAGTTATTTAGTTCTGTCTCTGCCCGCTGTGCCGCAGCTACAAGATCAAGAAAATCTGTTGATGGAACAGCAGCTATCATTTGTCTGATTTTCGGCCTCAGGTTATTTCTAAATTTTTCGCATCTCGCCATTGGATCCGATACAGCCCCGGGATTGTAGCGAGACAATTCTATAAATCGAGCATGGTATTCAGCAACTGTTGTATCTCCCTGCACCAGGTTTTCAAATTCTCGCATCATTGCTTGCCTATGGCTCTGAGGAATATAGGTGTTGCGAAAAATGGTTTCGAACTGCTCCCATGTAAGATTCGGCACGTCATAGTCGTCTTTCTGAAGATCCCACCATTCTTCGGCTTTACCCTCAAATATATATGTTGAAAAGCTAACCCAATACTCCCGTGGAATCCTCAAGGTGTCCAACTTCTTTTTGACTGCCTTTAGCCATTGTTCTGCTATGACCGGGTTAGGTTCTCCACTAAATGTGGGTGGTTTCTGCTTCATAAACTCCTTCAACAGAGTTAGATGTCGTTGTTCGGGATCACGAACCTCCACAGGTCTTTGCACATTTTGTAATGCTTGAAGAATTTGTCCTAAATTATTTACTTCTGGTGCAGCTGGCGGGGATTGTGTTGCATGTCGTAGTTGCTCATCTTCTTGAGCTTGTTCCATCGGTTCCGGTTGCTCAACTTCTTGAGCATGTTCAACCGGTTGTGACAGCTCAGACGATTGCATTTGACGTCTTGGTGGCATAGTTTCTACTGGCTGCGAAAATTTAACTAGGATCAGTACCAAATGATGATGACATTAACACCTAACTTTAAAACCATTCCCAAAGATTAATTTTTAAGGTGGTGCTATACCCCCTAGGTTAATCGAACCTAGGCTCTGATACCAAAAATTCTGTAACACCCCTATGTGGGGGTTAACAGTTTTAAATAAATAAAAATAATTTTAAATTTTATATTATTTAAATCAATTAAACAATGCCCATGGGTCTTTAAACAACAAGAAAAATAAAAATAAACGTTTTAAATACAAACCACAGTTTTTAGTGTAGCACCAAATATATATAATTACAGTCATCATCACCATAGTACAATTCCCAAATAACTTAACACAGCCATAAAAAAAAATAATACAACTCTTACATGTTGTAGATAAGTTGTAATTAAACAGGGTCTTCTAACACGAAAACAGCAGGATTGTTTTCGCTTATTCCTCTTCAAATATGTTGCACTGAGTTCCACCTGAGATATGAAGATATGATAGGGATGAGCATCGACATGCCCAGTAGGGAAATCATGACTCACCTTATGGTTTATCCATTACCACATTAAAAACTGCATGGTTAGTAGGTTACATCATATTCCAGATTATGAGGTTTATTATGATCACATCTTATGGATACCGTAGTTAATCATTACCAAGTGTCATAATTACACATTTATACAAATATTACCAATCATCATTGTTCCTAGGTATCCATGTTAAATTGAGTATCACTCAACTCATCGAAACCCAAATGGGCGCACTTGATCACCCCATAAACATTCCAAGGGTGTTCCGGTGAGGGGACATCAAGCCCCGAGTCCTCACCAAATCGATTCCTGTACAGTGTGTTCTGGGACTTTCAACCCAAGGAAGCGTCATCACCTTCCCCCTATTTTTCCTTTTAGGGTATTCGTGCCCAAGGACGTAACCGTCGCCCTTTTTACATCTCACTATTCCTTTGTATTCAATTTATATTTATAGAGTCAATTTCCTAACCATGCTTCTCAATTTATAACATATGTCAAATCATTATATTTATCGCTATACAATATACATATTTTACAATATAAAACAATCAAATTTAATTTACCAAAACCTCACAAAAGATGAGTAATAGAATCCCTACCTTCAAAGCTTAACAACAAACTTTTATTCTCGGAATTAATCAACGTTAGCTCCACACATCCTTGACCCTAAGGCATGCATAAGGACAATTAAAACTAAAGCACAACGTATAATCACATTCATAAGTGAGTTATGTGTAAACCCGTCTACTAGTGCCATTAAAGTATTTTTATGCATTAAACATGGAGAAAATGCATACTAAAAACTAAGTTTAGATTAAAGAAAACCTACCTCAAAACTTCTTTGAAAAGCACCAAAGTTTGGGTTATCAATCAAGCTTGAATTAACTTTAAAACCGCCTCGATCATGGTTGGGAATTATAATTGTCTTGGCCACAAAGAGAGCTTTGTGCTCTATGTCTTTAGTTAGAAATTTGAAGTGAGAAGGGAGAGAATGAGAACTAGAGAAGAAGGTGGTGATAGTTAAATAAAAAGATATCAAAATGCTTAAGAGGAATGAGATGTTTACGGGGAAAAGTTGTAAGAAGAAACAAAAGAGTCTTAAAGGAAAATATCATCTTGTCTCCCATGAAGACTTTTAGCAAATAATGCCAACATAATTGAGGGGATAATTGGAGTGAATTATAGAAGAAGATAAGGAAATAATTAATTAGGTGGTTGAGAAATATCTCCATGTCTTCTATGAATTGACGGAAAATAATTCAATGTCCCCTTCGGATACCTTTAGCAAAATGAGAAGAAGTCTATATAATTGAGCAATAATTTAGGGAGACAAGATTGGTAGAAGTAAGTGTTGGTAAGTTTTGAATGTTTCTTAGGAAGACTTGGTAAGAAAATACTAAAATGGTATTTTTTTTTTAAATGATCATAAACAACTTAGTAATTTTAAATAGTCACATTTTATTCATTAAATTTTACAAAATTATGCCCGTTAAAAATACGGGTGTTACAGTGATATAAATCCACATGAGTGACTCGCATATGCCATCACCAAACAAAATCTAACAGAAAGAGAAAAAAAAAAATCAACCAACAATCCCCTTGTTAATTAATCTTTTCTTAAAAAAAACACTAAAAATAAATAAATTTCATTATCTGCTTTCACAAGAAACCAATAATAAAATAAATTATTAACCCATGAAGCATGTGCTGCTTTGTATGCTTCCATAAGGATTGGGGCCAAAAGTCAATGCAGTGGACCTTGAAACTTTTATAGATAAATATAAAAATATATATATAAGAAGATGTTTGATGACCAATAACCGATAAATCAGGAATGATTTTAAGTAAGCACCTCAAAGACAAGACAGCCTCTCTACAGATCATGTATCTTTTCTTGGGTTAGGTAAGCAGTAAGAGATATAGCAGCACACCCAAGACAACGTTATGTCTGAGCTCAATAATATTAATGGAAACTATTTGAGGTAAGCTCTCTCAACCATATATGTCTCACTCCCATTTTTCGTTTTATCAGGCCCTTTTTTCTAGGTTTTGTGTTCATATCATGTGCCACCTCTCTAATGGAATCATGCAACCTCTGAGCTGAGTTTTTTTTATTATTATGTTTTTTTAAGCCTTAATTATGGTTCTTTTTTGTTGAGAAAATCACTATAGCTAAAAAAAGAGGAATAATTAAGGACTTGATTTGATTGTATGACTAGCTTTGATCATATATTTTTTGTTATATATCTTTTGGGATGCGCTAGTTATATATGTTCTTCCTTTTTCAGGGCCCGAAAGTCTTGTTATTCTTAAATTAAAGAAAACAGTTTTCTGCAGGCCGATCATCGATAGAGATCTAGAGAGAGAGAAAGAGAGAGAGAATAAATATATGATAATATGGCGTCTTGAGGATAAATTAGTGCAAGGATACATATTTTAGGACATTGGATGTGACTAGAGAAATCACTCATTGTAACGCAAGGAATATAATCTGCATGGTTTTCATACTTCAGAACCTTTTTTTTTCTCTTTTACTTTTATCTTGATACTTCTTTAACTCTTTTCTGCTTTTGTTTTTCTCTGCTAGTTTACAAATGGAAAAGAGAATTCCAATTTAGTTATTGTGGGAGGGGAATGTTCAAAGGAAAGGAGTTTCTTGTTGTCAAACGAATCACTTTAAAAGCATATAATAATTACCCTTATTCATCAATTTCTTCATATTCTTTTCCCACTTATTCATAACAAACATAGCCCGGTTCTCCGGAGCAATTGCTGCTCTTGTTTCTTTTTCTTTCTTTCCCTATAACTTTAAAGTTGTCTTGTTACCTTGAATTTTCCTATAACTCTAAATTTGGTTATTATATATGCCTCAACACGAGTTTCCATTACACTAGTTGATCAGTTCATGCTTTTAGTGTGGTTTTGATTTTTATTATTTGGAGAAATTCAATGGTAGAGTAATAAAAAATACCATGCATACCTATAATAAGGTATAATTTTGAATGGTTGAATCTTCAACGAATTTTGTTAAGGTATAATATTGATATAATCTAACGATTTAAAATTAAAAACGAATTTTTCTTCTACTTCTGAGAACACAACAAACAGAAAAATAAGAGAGAGGGAAAAATGATCAGGTTATACTAGCTAAGTTAGGTTGGGATAGTAGCGGGGGAGGTAGAGAAACAGGTACTTAATTGTTTTATTAGTATTATTATTATTTTTTACTCTCTCAAAACTGTTTCTTATTTTAGAATTTGAAACATAATTCGAACAAAAAAGTTTTAATTCAAATTAAATTTCTATTGTATTTTTCCTCACGCAATTTAATTTAGTTTCATTGCCTTAGTTCAACTACGTTTTCATACAGAAACTTTTGATATAAATTATCCAGGTCACTACTTTCTTGCACCAACTTCCCTAGCTATAGGTTTGCCCCACTCTTCAACTTTCCTTTTCAGTGCTTCAGCAAAAAAAGGAAGTCATGGCTTACGTATAGTTTTCATGCCCACATATAGTTTCATATATAGCTCTTGTTTTTTGGTTTAGGTTTAGCTGTACTCAACTATATATGATAAATCAGTTGTCTATGTAGGGCCACATATATATATATATATATATATAACAATAGCTCCATATAATTCTTATGTGTCAGACCATATAACCCCACCAACTATGTCCGGTGTCTCTCAACTTTGATATCAAGTAAGTTTGTTGTTTGTGTCCACTTTTGTACCCTTTCTGACCCAATTAGCCTCAGGCAGTAAGGCAAATCTTCTTTTTTTGTTGAAGATATAACAAGCATGAAACATATAAATAATTGACCCCAATAATACAATAATGTGTTTATAAAATTCCATAAATTCTGGTCTTCTTTTATAATAATCAAAAGTCTACACAGACTTTAATATTCTCTTAGTTGTTTCAACTATTTAAGGGAATAATATCAAGAGCAAGGCAAGTTATGGGCAATATGTGTATTTGAGAAGGTAGTTAAGTTTGGGAAACTTGTTTGTTTGGATTCTATTATGATTGAAGGGACATGTGCAACGCATTTTAGACTATACTAGTTCAAAATATTGATATGCTTACTCAAGGTTGTCAATAGTCAAGGAAAGAACAGTATTATTTGGTCAATTCTACTTTAAAGGCACAAGGCAACAAATAGAACTTCTATCCACCCATATGGCTACTTGGAAAAATAGAATAATATTGTACATAATGTTAGAGGCCTAGAGGCTAGAGGGGTTACGTGGACGCCCTTTTTGTTCTTTGTTTTCCTTTTCTTTCTTCTCAATTTGAAACATGGAGAATTTTGTGGTGGGAATGTAAGGAAAAATACTCAGAGGTAGAGCAAAAAATAAATTTGGGGAGCGGAGTGTGACAAAAACTTTATTAAATCTTACATATAAATCAAATCACAGCTCTCACTTACGATCAGGCGAGACAAACATAGAGGTTTACAATTTAAAAGGGTAAACTCCTAAATTCATCATATTTCACATATAAAATTATTTTAAAAAATTTCAAAACGAGGCGATTACCTATCCTCAACTGTGTGTGATTCTGCCCTCTTGAATATAGTATTTAGTATGAATCAACTTTGATTTTTCAAATGTTTAATAAAGTTTCATTGAATTCTCATATATATAGTTTAGAAGCACTGGATTTATTGACAAGGTAATTTTAAAATTTTACCGATTCTGTCTGCTCATCAGGAAAAAAAATTAATATGGCTAAAAGTGATATCCTTTTGTCTTTCTTCGTTTAATATATGGCTAGATTATAGCTGCGTTGGCAACTTTTAAATTTGATTATTTGAGCTTCTTCTACTTTGAATTAATAATGTTCTTCCCATCAGTCAGACAACTATAGTCAAATCCCCTTTTCTTTTTATATACATACATATATATATATACATACATATATATATATATATATATATATATATATATCTGATTGGTCAAATATGTAAGGAAAAATATTGCCGCCTACAATAACTTTTCTTGCATAAAAGGTATGCGTAGTGCATTGTTGCTTGAAATTAAGATTCGTTTTGCAATATATACATGTGTGTGTGTGTGTGTGTAATATAAATATTGTATTATCTATTACTATATTACGCAAATTAATTTACTTATCTCCACATAGTCATCATTAATCCATCACTAACCTTTTCAATTTTTATTTGGTAAAACATTAAAGAACTAAAAAGAAAAAATAATTCTGCATAATTAAGGATATACTTTAACTAAAAAAATTGAGGATATACTAATCTCAAGGCCGAATACATAAAGGAGGGAAGTTTTTGGTTCAAAATAAAGCAGGAAAGTTGGTCGCTAATAAAGTGGTGTCACTGCGTAAAACATACGTAACGATTACTAGTTTATTATAACTTCCTCATTATTTGAATGTCATGTATCGTTCTAATGTATTTTAGCATCTTATCCCATCCTATGCGCATCTGACAAGCATTATAGTATTATACATAATGTGTGTGTGTGCGTGTATATACATATATATATCCATATATATTGCACAAACTTGTATGATCGAGTGCGTTCTCACTGATCACTGATTTCATAAAAGACCGGTAAGAAATATGAAAGTGAGAAATATAAATTGATATTTATTCAACTCAACGTAACACTAAAAAATGTCGTTGTCCAAACACTATGGGTCATTTGATATTGTTTTTAAAATAGGTGAAAATGTTTTCTTTTAAAAAATGAGAATTTTGTAAAAATTATGCTGAGAGTGTTTTTAAAATTTTTACCTCGAAATACATGCAACAATATTTTCAAAAATTCTGATAACAGAAACAAACAAGGCCTATAGTTTTTCTTTTTTATTTTTTGGATGGTCCAACACTATAGTTACACCTCTACAATGTCAGTGCTGTGTTGAATAAATATTACGTTTCTCATATTTATTAGGGTGTTTGGGATTGGTTTAAACCATTTTCATTCTAAACATTATATCATATGAGAGTTTTATACTGTAGTTGCTTTTATTTTACACTATAGTTGTTAAGAGTGAGTTCAAACTATTGTAGCAAACACAACCTATTTAGGTGCAAGTATGGTCTTGAGGACCTTGGACGAGTCCTATATTATCAAAATAGTATTTATACGTGGCAAATGATTTCACGTATGATCCGTACTCATCCAAGGAAAAACTCCCAAAGCAAAATACCCATTTGTTCGATTTTTCCACTCTTTCACTTTCCCGGCAAGATTCATTTTGGACATCAAATCACTACAGTTTCAATTGCCTAGACGGGTCTCATGTTAGGTTCCTTTCACCAGGCAAACCATGCAATAAAGATATGAAAGTGGCCAAAAAGCTGAGTGGTCCACGTATTATATTAGACATACAATAATTGGTCTCTCTAGCAAATATTTCTTTTGATAATTGTACAATTATTACTTCTTAGACTATTACTTTCCTGTTCCTCCAACTTAATTGCATCATTTGCATGTATTAAAAAAAAAAGAAACTAAATAAAAAACTAACATTTGAACCAAAATTATGGCTTCCCAATATGCTGTTTTTGTTTGGATAGTGATGCTTCATCAACCCTCTAATCATGCCTTTTACTTCTCCCTTTTCTGTATTCTTTCGTTTTGTAATCAGTCTTATCAAGATTGTTAGTCAATATAGAATTTCACACACACAGCACATATAATATTTTATTATATATATATATATATATATATATATTTTTTTTCATGTTATGTTTTCTTTTCCTGAGAAACCTGAGAAAAAAAAAACAATATATACAAAAAGACTGCTGTCATTTTTTCAGCCCTGTGACACGTGAGCAGAAACAGCAATTTCACCCAGATTTGTTACTGCGTGCCAAACTTGCACGAAAGTTCGTTATCTCATTGGTAAAGTGGAGAATAGTATTCTTTGTTTATACAACTATTTTAGTGTTTTTGTCTAACAATCAACTCTCATAATAAAATCCATTATGACAAAATTTTGAGGAAAGGCGCTAGTGGTCTACACCGTTGGATTGTCGATAAAATTTCCACATCAATGAATCAAAGTTCTCTTAATGAGGTGAACAATGACCTAATTCAGAACATAATCACTAATTAAGCACAAAGTTCTCGTAATTATAGGTTATTTAGAACTTCAATGGGAACTGAAGTTTTAAGTTTAAAGAATTATAACGTATGAAAGCTTTTAAGCACAAAATTTTCTTAATGAGGTGAACAATGACCTAATTCAGAACATAATCACTAATTAAGCACAAAGTTCTCGTAATTATAGGTTATTTAGTACTTCAATGGGAACTGAAATTTTAAGTTTAAGAATTATAACGTATGAAAGCTTTACACTGTAACAATTTATTGTACCATGTAAGAGCTTGATACTATTTATTGGTTAAAACCATAGTTAAAAATGCGAAGCCTTAACGCTTAAAGTAAGGAGTCCTCGCTTTACATAAAGGTGTGGACATAATCAGCTGATTAGTATATAATAAGAAGTTTCTCAGCAAAAGAGATTGCCGTGTAAAGATGGTAGGGCACAAGGATTATCTCCTGAAATGTGCTTTTGCTTTTCTTGTGATCTTCTGAAAAGTAATATGATCTATATATATTTGTGCCCGTCATTTTCTCACCCTTGTGTGTTCCCACCAATTCATCAAAAATTACGTATCAACTATCAAGATTCTGATAAAAGTCGTGAGACAAACCAATTAATATCAGTTTCAGATTTGATTGAACTAATATATCAAACGTGATTTAGTAAATCAACGTCAGGCCCTTTGTGGCAATAGAACAGACTTAAGGATTGGCCCAAGTCTAGTTTCATTTATCTTGAATTTAAAACAGATATTGAATTATGTTTCACAATTTATTAAAAAAAAAATTGCCATAAGCACAAGCATATCAAGAAAAGTGCGATTGGTAATAGTAATTTAACGCTTCACTTCACCTCAAGGTGTAAAGTTCGAATCCTTTGCCCTGAATTCAACCAAAAAAAAAAAAAAAAGGCACATTGAGAGAAGTTACCCACCAGCTTAGCAAACACAGTAACTAGTAAAGACAGTAAGACTGTCAAAAGACATTTTAAGATATTTACCAGCTGGTCGCCCTGCTTAGTTGGCTAGTCAAGAAAGCTTCAACGAATTCAGGCTTTAATGAATCTGACAATGAGTTGACCGGACCAACTCTTACCTTATATAAAGCTTTATCCCCCACTTAAATAAACTAATAAGATTCATATCCACTAGGCGACAACAGAATGGTATTTATACTTTCACCAAAGTAAAAGAAAGAATTAGTTAACTACTAAAAAGATAATAGTCTTACCCATTTGTTAAAAGTTGGGAAAGGACATTCTACACATGGGAACATAAGCATCAACATGGGAACTTGCCCATCCAAAAAAAGATGTAAAACTTCGGTTTATTCTTATATTTGTCAGATTACTTGCCCAATCTGGAACGGGGTTTTGATGACAGCTATCTCAACTTCAATTAACTATGCTTAAGGGTTGCCTCAAATGGCCAGAACAAATACGGACTTTTTAATCTGAGAGTTGAACCAAATTTTTCCGAATGCCTACATCCCTAGGAACAAAAATTGCAATGAACTAAGAATTTTACCTCCCTTTTAAGTTTTATCTCACTTCCATTGCAGGGACTGCCTGATTCCAGTATAAATGAGTCCCAACGATCGCCCAATTAAGCTCACTAACAAGAATGAGATAGCATCGCTGACTTTGTTGATAACGGCTCTAATTAATGGTATGCCAATGTCAGACAACTCTAGGAATAGGCTGAAGTAATACCTCCTGTGACATACACAGTCACAAACCAACCGTGATGGTTAAGGATTATTGGGCTCACTATATGCCACAATGATTGCAAATAATATTTAAGCAATGTAGGGAAATGAAATGGAAAGAACTCAAAGGAGCCTACCATCCTCTAAGGGCTCGTAATTCTTTTGTCTACTTTACACGCTTCAAAAAATGGCTTATCACAACATAGCACGATGGAGACGACGCAGTTTTAGATTTTCTCCGAGTAAGTTTCTTCCACCAAGATTTTTCTGAGCAGCCATTGGCTGGTTCCTCAACGAGTTGCCTCTAAAGCGTGCACAAGTCAGAGCGAACCTCGTACATTGATGCAACAGACTCCAGATTTTGATACAGCCACCGGTTTAAAGCCACCTAATAACTAGGGCATTTTTTATTACGATTGGAATTTTTACTAGAACCTCCTACATAGTAATATAACATAACACATATACTTCAAACTACAAATCATAAAAGTTTTCCTTCTAGACCTATAAACTTCATCCCCACCATGTAAATTGTTCAACTTGAGTTACTCGAACCATTATAGTGATAGCAGATTATTATCATAGATTCATGGCTTGGAATAAGCTTATAAAAGAAAAAACAACAAAAGTTTCAGGAGTACACCCCTAAGCTAGATAGCACATCAACCCACAAAGCCAAATTGTACCGATGATCATCATGAACAAGTCAATGGTTGCATGAGAAGAAAAAGTGTGAGACCAAAATGCAGACTATAAAACAACAAATTATGCAGTAAACAAGCTTTTGGTAGTTATGCAATGAACAAGTAGTTCATAACAATAAACAATAAGAGTACTAAGTTCCACTAGAAGGTACCTCATTACGTAATCTTTGAAGTGCTCGTGTTGACAAAGTACAAAGTGCCAAGCACAAGCTATTCATTTCATTTGAGACATTACTGTCCACAGAAATAAGCTCTAAATATGTGCTTGCCATCCCATCTGCTAAATTTATCAAAAAATCTTCCAATATGGAAATTCCATTCGAAACATACAAGCTGTTGTCATAACAGCAATCTGCCCTGCTACAATATGAATGAAGGTCAAGCGACCCAATATAGATTAATGACAGGTTAATTATAAAACACAGTGTAATAGTAAAGTAGACCATTATATTAAAGGCAAAAAAAAAACTACCTTAAATCATGTGAGTGTACGCTTTCCTTACATTTTAGAGTAATTGCATGTAGCTACTTAATTTTTAAGGGAACTATTCTTCTTAGATGAAGTAATATAAACCAACCATATTTACACTTTATTCTTTTTCAGATTATAAAGTAATTTATGAGAAATTACATGATGCCAACTGCACAAATTGTATCTAAAAAAGTTCACTTCATTGATCTAAAGGTTCTCTTAAACAATGATGAGAGACCGTAGGTCAGCACTGGTTCCTATTTCACAAATTACAAAGCTCTTGGATCCAATTTTGCATAAAAATCACAAAGCTAGGTGAGAATGAAAGAGGGTGAAACTAGCAAACGGAACATAACAGCAATGATATGCTAGCAGATTAGAAGAGATTGAGAGATGCTCTACAATAAATTTACCTGATAGAACCTAAACAAAGAAAACACAATAAATCTGCATAAAGATCTTCCTTGCCTAAGTTCTTAATGTTCAGCAGAACAGTGTCTTCTCCGTTTAACTTTGCATGTAACAAAGAAACAAGTGCCTTAACAGAAGAGAGATATAACGAGGACTTCATGAGAAAACACTAATTACAGAAAAACTAAAGAATGCCACATTGAGTTTTTCGATCTACCTTGTCAAGATTGCTATTTGCAAGGTGATGCTCTCTTTCCAGCCAAGTCAGACACACAGGTTGACAAGATTTTTGAATCACTCTAGAAAAAGTTGTCAACCTATCATACATGTCAAGCGATTCAGAGTTTGCAATATCATTCACCTGCAAAACAACATTTGCAAAGAAAAATTATCAGTCATTAACACAATTGTAAATGAGAAATCATTGCCCAGCATTTTTTACAAGGCATATGACCCATCATACTAGTTTAGATTGGGAGTCTAAAATTATGAACTACTACTTTTAACCATGTAAATAAAAAAATTCTTAAAAGAAGAGCAAAAACTTCCATCAAAGTAACATTGCAAAACAAAGAACAGAAACAAATCTTGCCTCTTCCTCAATTTGCCGAAGAATAGCCCAAAGCAATCTTAACCGTGGACCATCAGCAAGGGCACTCAAATGTAAAGGCCGTTTTGAATGGCTCTCATTGTATGCAAGGATCCTATTTCCAAAATTAGCACCACGTTCGAAGGCATCTAAAGAGTCCAAAAGTTTCTCTTTCACTACATCTAAGGCATATTTTGGATTAGCTTCTTCCTCATTTGTCATTGAACTGCAACAAATTAAAGAACCAGAAAAATCAGAAGAATTGAACATCTCTAAGCGACCATGAATTCGTCGTTTGTTCTGAGCAATGGAACATCAGCCTCAAAAGTTTGAGATGCATACCCTTACCTACCAGAAGAGGTTGGGCTTTCAAGAATCCTGTTCTCACTGGAGATATCTTTTTGATAAGACGGCTTGATAGGTATAACTCCAGCCATATATGTGAGAAATATACTGGCCATCAAAAGCGCTTGATCAACAACCGGTACCCAATTAGACGCTATAGCACCTTCAGGGTTTACTAACGACCCCAAACACATACACTTCACCGTCGACCTCCTGGATGGAGGACTTACTTCCAACTTCAAGATGCCAGAAGCAGTAAGCTCACACATTTTCCACCTCTGTGAATACAGCTTATCACATAATTTCCAACGCTACTTGAATCTCAAGCACAGCATTTCACATTCCCACAAACCTTTTTTGACCAACATTTTGGTGTTGTTTGGTTTATACGTTTGAACCAAAATTCAAACCGTTTCCTTATAGTAGTTGCCCTCACAAAAAAAATTGAATTTTTATTCAAACCAATAAACCAAAAGGGCCACAAAGTAACAAACAAATACCCACCAGAAAAAAAAATACAAAAATACAAATGTGCAAAAAAAAAAAAAAAAAAAAAAAACCTTTGTACTATTCTGAAATGTGAATTCTGAGGTGAGAATCCCTTATGTTTTGACGGCACCACCAATCTGCATATGCAGATTAACACATGAAGTTGAAGCCACATAGTCCGCCATGGATAAGAGCCCCTGCCCTTCAATCAACACGTTGTAATTGTACACCACGCATATTCAATGAATGGACTCAAAGCGAAAAGATCATAGCGGACCCCACCAACCTTTTATGTCCCAATCTACACCATAAATGAGCATAAAAACTTTTAAAAAATAACTAAATAAATTCAAAACTCTGCCAAATTAAGGAAGATCAAAACCAGAAGACAGCAAGTAAAGAAAAAACTCAAACTAAGCCTAACAAGTTACTTAAGCAAAGAGACAAAGACAATGCACCACTATAATTCTACTTTCTCATAGTTCCCAAATCACAAAACAATTATCTCAAATAAGTACTAAAATTACCGAAAAAACCAATCTTTCTCGGATCAAAACAAAATAGGAGTACAACAGAGAGAGAACAGACAAGAAGATTATTATACAGATATAGAAAAACTGAAAGCAGAAGAAGAGATTAGGGTTGACTTAGTTTTCAGAGCTTACGAGTTGAGAATAAAGGATTTTGGGAATGAGGAGGACGAAGATGAAAGGAGAGAAATCGATGAGGATTGCGCGAACCTGGTTTTGTCGCGGTCGGTCAAACTAAGGCAGAACAAAAACCACCCCACACCTAGCACCCGTCCCGCCCAAAAAACAGCGATACCATGTTAACAACCTGTCCGCCAATGTATGTAAGCGGACAGGTTCGGTTTTAAAATTTAAGCACGGGTTTAATCTGAACCCACCTGATTATGTTTTTTTTTTTTGTTTTTTTTAAGTGATTCTATCTAAACAAGATTTGGCGCAGCACACTCTATTAGACACAAGTAGGAGAAGAGCCGACTCGATATTCTCAAAAAAAAAAAAAAAAAAAAGAGAGAAATCAAAATCAAGTCAAGATGATACGGATCAACTCTTTCTTCTTACGCCAAAGAAAGATCTTACCATTTCTGAAAGGATTGGAGTTACATCTCTTTTTCATCAAGAGTTCTTATATGTTTCCAAGCAAGAGATAATGTTTTCATATTAAATTAAAGATTCAAGTTAGCTATTTCTTTCACACTTTTTTTATGCATAGTAACATGAAATGTATATTTAATTGTCAAAAAAAAAAAAAGCTTGTAACCTATCATGCCAATATTTGGTTGAATTCATAAGCAAACATACTAGAATAATTAAGTTTGGCTTAGTGCTTTTTTCTGAAAACATATTCAAAATACATGAAATTTTAATTTTTATACAAAATTTTTTCAGTTTTTTTCAAAAAGCCCAAAAAATTACATTGGACTATAGGATAGGCCCAAACCGCCTCAACCTGCTTGCATCCAAACCGAAACTACCCGCTATTCCACAGGCAGTCTGCGGTTGGTTAATTGCCAATCCGCCACCTAAAAAAACTGACCCACACTCGTCCAAAAACTACCAAACCACCCTCCGTTCACCCCTAGGTCAAACGGCACCCAGCTATTGTTGGTAATCAAATGGTTGCGTTTTAGAGGGAATTAAACCGGCCAAACGCAAGATGACACTAGCCATTTACCCTTTATTTTGCCTCATTTTATTTTGTAAACATTGTTTTCTTCATTATTTGTGGAATAATTTCTTTCTTTTCAAAAAAAAAAAAAAGGTTTTTGGCACATTTGTCCCTTAAAGTTTAGGCTTTTTTTGCAATGTGGTTCTTCAATTTTTTGTGGCAATTGAGTCCTTAAATTTTACTAAGCATGGCTGTTGATGCTTACCAGTATGCGGCAGCGAATCAACACCACGTGCTACTGCACATGGTGCTAGGATGGCTCTTCTTTGCTTGTCTCGGTCTACTTAAAAGTACCTGTAATAAGAAGAGGAACGCTTCAGAGGTAAAAAAAAGGGGCACACTGATGTGGTGCTGGACAAGGGCTCTTCGACGCTCAAGGTTGGCACTGTTCGACAGAGTACGAGAGTTAGTTAGTTGGGAAGGAGCACGTTGGTCTCAAGCTATAGTAAATGTGCTCTATTTATAGGCTACCACTCGAACAAGGTGTTAGGCGGGTTTCACCCATGACCAGTGTGTCACATCAAGGCCTGTCAGAGGGCAAGTGATATATGTCATGGCCTTCGCCAGTGGATCGGCCTCCATCCGACGGCCGGAGTGTGGCCATGTGTTGAGCTTCTTTATTAAGTAATGGCATGCTTACAGGCTCTGACGATCCGACCAAAGCATGTGTCTTTCCCGAGGAGGCAAAACTTATGTTGCAGCCAGCGTAGGCCCTATAGAGCACCTCGGGAAGAAGAGCTGAGGACCAGAGGTCAAAGATCGTCTTCCTAATAACATCTACCAAGTACAGTTGTCGAGCCATCGATGAGGTGTTCCTTGAGGACGGCACCAAGCACATACCCAACAGTAGCCCCCTAGTACACCTGGTCGGTGTTCAGCCAAGTAGACTATGTCGAGTGGGTGTGGTCGGCCCAAGGTAGCTTCTGGCAGTGCCTTGGGGCGATGGGAGTTGATAAGCCATGCAGTCAAGCTCGGAGGGACACATGTTTGGGTGTTTCCCTAACGAGTGTAATCATCGCGTTTCTTAGATTTTTGTACCCAAGTTTTGTGCTTGAGTTTCGGCTATAAATAGGAGTTGATTCCCCGTTATGCCAGTGTGTAAGCACGTCTATACTTTGAAATTTTTTAGTTTTAACTGTCGAGCAATAGTTTGCGACTCAAGAACTTGAGACTTTGTTATGAGCAATCACAAACCGAGCAGGTAATTTCCCAAAATGAATATCTAAAATAAGCGACCTTAACGATTCCCAAAATGACATTGTCATTTCTTGGTCGAACAATAGCACTGAGATCGAACAGTCGATGACCGAGAAAGTTGATGTCGAGAATGCTTCGCCAAGGTAGGACGGCGTGGCCCGGCTGACCAAGATACTCAATCTTAGTGTCGGGATGGTACCCGAGCAGGAATTTTTGGATATGATCAATGGGAGGCAACCAGTTAGGCCACGCAGGGGTGAGGACCCGTACATCAGGGTGGGTGCCCTGGGTCAACCACACCCACTCGGCATAATCCACCCGATCGAACACTGGCCAGGTGCACCGGGAGGCTATCGTTGGGGATGTGCTCGGCGCTGTCCCAAGGAACACTTGCTCGGTGGCTCAACAACTGTAGTCAACAGATGTTATTGAAAAAACGATCTTTGAGCTTTGGTCCTTGGCTCTTCCTCCTGAAGTGCTCTACGGGGCCCACACTAGCCGCGACACAAGCTTCACCTCCTCAGGAAAGACATGTGCTCTAGTCGGATTGTCAGAGCCTGCAAGCAGGTGGCCACTCGGCAACATATGGCCATACTCCCATCATCGGATGGAGGCCGATCTGCCAGCGGAGGCCATGACCTATGTCACCTGCCCTCTAACAAGCCTTGATGTGACACGCAGGTCATAGGCGAAACCCGCCTAACACTCGGTTCAAGTTGTAGGCTATAAATAGAGCGCATTTACGGTAGTTTGAGGCCAATGTACTCATTCCCAACTAACTAGCTTTCATACTCTGCCGAGCAACGTCAGCTTTGAGTATCGGAAAGCCCTTGTTTGGCACCATGTTGGTATCCCCTTTTTTTTTTTTTTTTTACCTCTGAAGCGTCCCTCTTCTTATTGTAGGTCCGTCCAAATAGGCTAAAATAAGCAGAGAAGAGCTGTTTGAGCACTGTATGCATCCGCACGTGGTATTGATTCGCTGCTGTATACTGGTATACATCAACAATGGCAATTAAGTCTTAATCATAAAGTTTCTTCAAAATCAAGACAGAAACAATCATGTAAGATGTACGTGACCCATTTAAAATACCTATACACCTCATTTAATTCTAATAAGAGTTAGATTATTAAATTTTATGTCCAAAATTATAAAAAATAAAAGAAATTATATCATTGTTATTTTTAACAATTTTGTTAGTTTATATATATATTTTAATCATTTTAATGCTTAAAATTATGTTTATTTTCTTCTAAATGGTCATGTACATCTCTAAGCTCAGTTTAGGGACTTAATTGCTATACTTAGCAAAATTTAAGAACTCAATTGCTATAAAAAAAAAATTTAAAAACCACGTTGCAAAAAAGCCTAAAGTTTAGGGGCCAAATGTAGTAAAACCTTTTTAGAAAATGATTTATTAGACATGGTGTTTAACAAAGTAAACATTAGGGTTAATTTGAAAAATACCACTTCCATGGTATCTGTAACACCCAATTTTTTTCTTTTTTTTTATTCTTTCTTTTTCTTCTCCTCCAGAACAACCCCTAGAGACACCTCCATTTTCTCATTGACTTTTTCTAATTTTTCTCACCTATTCTCCAACTCTTCTTATCTTTTTCTTCTTCTTCTTTTTTTCTTTCTTTTCATCTTCTTTTTCTCTTTCCTTGCTTCCATTCACGTGAAAATACAAATATGTGGGCCAAATGTTGTTTCCTCTCTATTTCCTTTATATGAGTCCAACTTCTCATTCTTTCCCCCACGGTAGAGAACCCAATAGAGAAAAAGAAAGGAGGAGAAAAGAGAGCGAGAGGGAAAGAGATAAAGATAAAGAAATAAGAGAGAAAGAAAAACGAAGCAATAGATAGAATTCTATCCAACCTCTTAAGCAGCTTTGTAAGTATTTCCTCCGCTGCATTGCTTGAACAATAATATGTTGTGAAAGCATATTTTTAATTAATACTATGATTATTGTTATAAATATATTTTTAAGGAATTTTATGCAAAATATTTTGTATGTATATTGTGAACTTTTATGCTTGTTATGAACTAAAATTTGGAAGAAAAAAAAAAGATGAGAAACCACGAATTGGAGTTCTAAAAAATTTCCAGAACAAAAATGACAATAGTAACCTAAAAATGGTGTATTGCAGCTGCGTCATTACTGTAACTTGAATAGTGTCAATGATACGACATCGTTTCACTATAGATTTTACTGTTGTACTGTAGCAGACATTGTTTACTATAGCATTCCTAATTTACATACATATTTATAGTCAAATTGTTTATTAGACATGCTAATAAATGAATTGACATAGTGATAATTTGAATGGTGATATTGTTAGGATAATTTCTAACTATATACTAAATAAGGTTATCGAGAGATATTTGGAGTATACATGATGATGGTGACAAGCTAGAAGTTATTAGTAGATTAGTTGCTAAAGAGGTATGGATTCTAGTACTCAAATCACGTTTTGTAAGGTTTTGTTTTGGTTTCCTATTTTGTAAGATAAATTATATATTATTTTGTTAATATTATTATATGAATATCACTTAAGACATAATATTGTGGACTCTTCCTGTAGTATACAACGAGGTCAAGTGATTTGACATGTTTTAATACAATTTTGAGAAGCATGGTTAGATAATATGGACTCTATACATATCTGCAAGGATATAAGAGGATACTGAGACATGAAAAAGGTGACTATTACATCATTAGACATGTATACCCTAAAAAGTAAATAAGGGGAGACGTTAGCACTCCCTTGGGTTGAAAGTCCAAGAACGCATTGTACTAAAAAAGTCCTAGTGAGGATTTGGGACTTGATGTTCCCTCACTGATAACTCATGGGTTGGTGTTTTGAGTTGTTCAACGTGCCCTTTGGGGGATTACGATAAGTAGAGAGACGAAATTCTAGGTTTCTTTGTAGATGCTGATAATTATTTTTCAAGCATAAATAATATTATATAAAAATGGTAAAGTTTATTTGTAGAGCATTCACTAGTTATAAACATAATGGAATTGTTTTAACATAAACAATATTATGTTGGAAATAAACTAACCATGCAAGTGTTAACACGGTAAATAATAAAACCTAAAGGTGAGTAATAGTTTTCCACTTGATTTTTATTTTTCTTTGTCTAGGTTTTGTGTTCATTAGATGGCTACCATAAACTAGTCCACGATCTAAATTGGGTTATATACAACCTTTTTTTTCCGCTTGAAGTGTGTTGTATACCACTAGTGAACTCTAGTTATTTATTACCCATTTGTTTTAATGTAAAATTATGCTTTTCTTTTTCTTTTTCTCTATTGCTTCTTCTTCTTCTTTTTTTAACAAAAGTGGTAGCTTTGAAATCTTACTCTTTGGAAGTAGTATTCCTTTGATTCACCCACTAGTCCTCTTACATTGGAGGAAAGAACAATTAAAAAAAAAGAGCTAATCATTTTAGGAATAAACTTGCCATTTTTTTTTATTGAGAGAATGTAACCTAACAGTAAATTTCAAACTTAACTCAAGCTTAAGATTCAAGTTAAAACTTTCCAGTCTAACCATGTGTTTAGTTAAGGGTGGTTTATACCATTAACTCAGTTAGCTACAGTAAAAATAATTATAACTAATGGTTTCTATCACTATATCAAAAACCTTATAAGTTTTAAAAAACAAGAATAAAAAATAAAACACACGCAAATAAAGGAGCAGTGACATGAAAATAGTGGCAAGGAATAATGGCAAGGTTATTTGGCCTTTGGGTCACGAAACTATCATTTATGTAATTTTTTAAAGGGAGTAAAACAAAACCAAGGGGTGGTGGCGCAGTTGGCTAGCGCGTAGGTCTCATAGCTTCTGAGTTATCCTGAGGTCGAGAGTTCGAGCCTCTCTCACCCCATTTGTCATCATTTTTTTATATTCAGAATTCAAGCTTGGATTGAGTTGAAAGAGAGCATCCTTCATTCCAAGCAGCAAAAGCCCAGCATGCAAGCACCAGCCCACATTCCCTTCTTCGCCCGCATAGCTTCAGGCCCAACTAAAAAAGCCCACGAAGACAAACATGAAAACGTCGTCGCTTCCCGCACACTTCTTTTGCCAAAACCTTGTTAAAACCACAAAAGAGGGTTTCTTTCGTCACGATCCCCTGTCTCTCGGCTTCCGTCGTATCCCCGCCTCTCTCTCTCTCTCTCTCTCTAATAGCAGTAACAACGGAAGATGGTGAAGAAGAGTAAAAGTAAGCCAACTTATTTTTTTTTTGTTTTTTGTTTTTTTTTCCATTTGCAGCTTTTAGTTTTTGAGTACCGATTGATATTAATTTTTATGGTCGGAAATGGTTAGAGAGCAAGAGCAAGAGAATCTCATTGAGGAAGAAGTACAAGGTGATAAGGAAGGTGAAAGAGCATCACAAGAAGAAGGCGAAGGAGGCGAAGAAGCTCGGGTTGGGTCGCAAGCGCAAGGTCGAGAAGGACCCTGGCATTCCCAATGACTGGCCTTTCAAGGAACAGGAGCTCAAGGCTCTCGAAGCTCGCCGGGCCCGGGCTCTCGAAGAAATGGAGCAGAAGAAAGCCGCTCGCAAAGAAAGAGTCAGTTTTTTTTTTTTTTTTTGCTTCAATTCTTTTGGTAGAATCATTTTTTTTTTTAAATTTTTTGTCTTGATCTTTTTTTATTTTTATTTTTTTTTTTGAAAATTTAGGCTCAGAAGAGGAAGTTAGGGTTGCTAGAAGACAATGATGCGTCCAAATCGACGGGAAAAGAAGATGAAAATGTTGGTGATGTTTCTGCTGGTTTTGCGAAGTCTCGTGGTATGTCTTCTGGGCCATGTCTCCGTGTTTAAATAGTTTAAAGAATCAATGATTTAGGTGATTGAAAATTGACTCATTAGACATAGTACACTAATGATCAATTAATCAATGATTTATAAAGATTTTATTAAAAAATTTTAAAGGATTTATGAAAGTTTTTTTTTTTTTTCTTTTTAAGGAAAAAAAAGAGACACTCTTAATTCAGTAAAACCGGGAACATCTACTCCTTAAAGTAGACTTTTTGTGCAATTTCTCGAAACCTGTTTGCTATCTTCTCTTCCAAGTCTCAATTTTTATGTGTTTTGGTCTGGAACAGAGGGCTCAGACAGGGCTTTCTACAAGGAGTTGGTAAAAGTTATAGAAGCTTCGGATGTCATTTTGGAAGTTCTTGATGCCCGAGATCCCTTGGGCACCCGTTGTGTTGATATGGAAAAGTTGGTGATGAAATCAGGTCCTGAAAAGCATCTCGTCTTGCTGTTGAATAAAATTGGTAATTTCCTTACCTTCCATATGAACCTAACACACACGTCTTCGTTCGAATGTACCTGTTTTTACTTATTCATTACCAAGCAAGCTTTAGAAATCTGGTTTAAGTTGCAGAAAAAAGAATATAAATATCAGGTGTGCAGAAATGCTTTGGTTATCGTGCTTCCTTCATTGATTAGCATGGGTGCTTGATTTTCAGATCTTGTTCCTCGAGAAGCTGTTGAGAAGTGGCTCAATTATCTTCGCGAAGAATTGCCGGCCGTGGCTTTCAAGTGCAGCACTCAAGAGCAGAGGTCGAATTTGGGGTGGAAATCTTCCTCAAAGGCGGCTAAAACCAGTAACCTTCTACAGACAAGTGATTGTCTTGGGGCTGACATTCTTCTCAAATTGTTAAAGAATTACTCAAGAAGCCACGATGTAATTTACCTTATTTTTTTTCCTTCTCGAGAATATACCACTTGAAAACGTTCGCCTTTTGTTGTGTTTTCTGTTGCCTATTGGTTGCTTTCACCTTCCACCATTGGTATTGTATATTCCACATTCTGTTGTAGTTGCTGTTAGCAATTGGCTTTATATAATATTCCTCTAGTTTTAGAATCTAAATGGTGGTGTTGTATGGGTCTATGAAGGTTTCATCTCTTTGTGTCTAATATTCATGGTCGTGTTTTCTTTGTAACTGTGAATCGTCGCTCAATATCCTGTTATGAGAGATTTAGGTGGAGGCTGGTCTGTCCTAATTTGCAAAATTAATTATAGACTTTGGATTTGAATAAATGTGTGCCACTTTTTTTACCATGCTTTCTTGATCTAATGGGCACTTGTTTCTTTGGCAGATCAAGAGATCCATAACAGTGGGGGTTATTGGCTTGCCGAATGTTGGTAAAAGTAGTCTCATTAATAGTTTGAAGAGATCCCATGTTGCCAATGTTGGGTCCACTCCAGGATTAACCAGATCATTGCAAGAGGTTCAGTTGGACAAGAATGTTAAACTACTGGACTGCCCTGGTGTCGTGATGCTTAAATCAAAAGAAAATGATGCATCTATAACTCTTCGAAATTGCAAAAGAATTGAAAAGTTGGAGGACCCAATTAGTCCAGGTGTGCTGAACAGGATTCAGCTTGGAACTCTCATTTTAGTTATCTACCATCATTGGTTTTTTTACTTTTAGTCAGACTCTAATTAGCATACTGATTTTCCTTGTTTTTTGATGAAAACAGTGAAGGAAATTCTTAAGCTTTGTCCAGCCAAATTGTTGGTAACTATATACAAAGTCCCAAGCTTCGATTCAGTAGACGACTTTCTGCAGAAGGTGGCTACTGTTAGGGGTAAGCTCAAAAAGGGTGGTATCGTAGATTTCGAATCTGCAGCAAGAATTGTTCTGCACGACTGGAATGAGGGTATGCATCCTGCTGCATTCCTTTATGATAGAACCTCATATGTGAAATAGTTGGAAATGCACGACCGAGCTAAACATGTCAACCTGTAATTTGATATTTTTCAGGAAAAATTCCATATTACACCATGCCCCCAGTTAGGAATCAAGGTGTACCTTCAGAAGCAAAGATTGTTTCCGAGCTTAGCAAAGAGTTCAACATTGATGAAGTGTACAGCGGGGAATCATCGGTTATTGGGAGCCTCAAGCCTGTTGTTGATTTCCAGCCTGTTGAAGTCCCCCCGAACCAGCCTATTAGGATTAAATTTGACGAAGACATGGCAGAGGTTTGTATTCTATTCCATTTACTTTGGAGTTAACTATCATTTTTTGCGCTGTTAATTAGGATACATGCTTTTAAACCTCTCTTTTTAGAGGGGTTGGCAACAAAAAGTACTAGTTAATTTTGTTTTCCAAGAGTTTTTGTTGTGTTATTGCACATCAAGAGACTGTGTTCTGACATGAGCATTTGAACAATTAACTGCATCTTAAGTCATTTTCCATGGCCATGCTTCAGGACGACGGAGAACAACAGATGTCAACCCAAGGAGAAGGAACTTCCCACGTTCCTTCTCACATGGCTGATGATAATGATAATGATGATGATGACCAGTCCATCGGAGCTGAAGACGAAGACGATGATAAGGCGGGCAAGGCCAAGGGAAAGACAGCTACGAGCAGGCAAAATGAGAAGCTGTATGCTGCAGAAGGTATGCTCAATACGAAGATGAAGAGGGCAGAAAAGAAGAGAAGGAAGAAAGCCAACAAATCAAACCAGGTCGATGCTATGGATGATGACTATGACTTTAAGGTGGATTATGTCAAGAGGGGATCTGCGATGGATGTTAGCGACGAGAGTGGAGAGGAATAATTTAAAGGATTAGCTGATACAAAAAGTGGAAATCTCGTGCTTTTGCGCCTCCAGATGCATTGGAGTTTCTGTTTGAGCTGGCTCTATCCATCTTGTTAGAGTTATTGTTTTTTCTTTTCTCTCCCTTGCTTTTTTTTTTTTTTTGGTTGGAAATCTTCAGTATCTGGATTCTGGAATTGAATTTACTTACAAATGTAAGAAAATTTTGTTTTGTGATACAAGTTCAACCTATTCCATATGCGCAAAGGGTATAACAGAGGAGTTCCTCTAGCTCAGTTTTCCTCAGCATCCATTCACTAACACATTGAGAAGCAAAATGAGCAAACAATCTTGTTCGATATCAGGCTACATGCTTTACACTGCGACAGTGTAGAACGTTTCTTACCACGTTTCTGGTGCTTTTGGCAATCAAGTTGGACTTTGATGTTAGAACTTAAGTACCATAGCATGTTAAGCAAAAATTTTGGTGACTATATGCCATTTTGGACTGCTTTCCAACTTATTGTCGACGGGTTGTCGTCTACCACGTTACATCAAATATTAATTCCCACCACATCATACACATATGACTATGAAATCAGTCGTCATTTGATACCCTTGAAACGGTATCTTGGTTGGCATTATCTGGTTCAGCCTCAACAGTCGAGGGACTTTGCTCGGATGATAATGGTTGAACTTCAGGGTTAACATCATTGCTCGTTGAGGCTACTGAAGTTGTGCCATTAGTGACCGGCGACGTCTCTACAGTAACAGACCTGCCTATCAGTCCTTGTGCCTCCATGGCCTCACGAGCTGCTTTCTCTTTCTCTCTTTTGGCCCTTTCTAATACATCTTCCTGCAAGTAAGAACTTCTCATGCTCGATCATATAGGCAGAACCAAAACAGAATTTAGTGAATGAATTACGAATAGAAAGGTTTATCCTCCAAGCAAACATTGAATAAAACTCCAGAGGCCATTTGCCAAACTGCTCAAGTCTAGAACTATCTCTTGATCTTCCCTTGACAGAGACGGAGCACCACTAGTCCACCACAACTAGAAATATTCGCTTAGAAGCATAGCAAAAATACTCATCATGATTGATTTTCTGTTAAGCAAGCGGAATGTGCCAAAACAGAATTGTACTTGGCGTCGGACATGAAGCTTGTTTGTGACCTATAGAATTGATTTTATGGTGTAATAAAACTATTGCCAGGCAATATATCTAACAAAAAAGTAACCTAGACAAAAGAATTCCACAACAGGTAGATATCACAAGAAAAGTTAATGAACCTGCAGTGAAAAGAGCAAACTTAAAAGGCTCCTTACCCGGAATTCCTGCACTTGCTTTTGTTGCTCAGATTGCAGCCGACCAATTGTGCTCAAAAACTCCCCTACTATTGACTCAATACGCTCATTCAAGGCTTCTGCCAAAGCCTTCCCCAAGAAGAATGCGTCCAAAACACTTTTGCTCTCATTATCACCTGCAAAGTTCAGTTAATTCGGATTTTACTATAGAAGTGAAAATAGAGGGTCAAAGAACATCATACAAAACATCTAGAAATCATCTAAAGAACAATAACGTGAGATATAAAATAACTATAAATTAGCTTTTCAATGAAGACTTACTTTCGTTTTCATTGTTTTTGACATGACATGAGGCACATAAATAAATCATTTGGACTTGTAACCTGTCTAATCAAGTTTAATAGGAACAAAACTCTTGCTCTTCACATATGGGAGAATTTAAGTTGACACGTAAAAATTAAAGCCATAACACAAACTAAACATGTATCCCTTAATACCAAAAATTTTAATTGCAATACATTTGGAGAGCATAAAGTATGAAAAACACTCGGACTTTCCAAATAAATGATCTAATTTTACATAGGAACTTACAAATAAAAATTTACCAATTTCAAAGACAAATTAGAGAATAAAGATAAACGTGTACTGTATATTCTAAAAGGCGTGGAATTTTATGGTGATAGAAGGATCAATTCTTATCCTCTGGCCAAGTTTTTAAGCTATCTGGACAAGTGTGACATGCTTGTTAACCCTTGCAGTGTGCAACGCCTTGATGATAAATCAGGTCACATAAGGTATTAATCCAGCATAAAGATACCAATGACACTCTACATCATACCATTTAGTGCTAAAACAATCCTTTTTTATTAGAAAGCTCTTTAAGTGAATTACTTGGGCCCTCAAGCAGCTTTCATTTTCCTCATCAAAGGATCCACAACAGTACAATCAACTTGTCCTCTTTTTTCTTTCTAAAGTAGCTGGTCCACAATGTCTTTAGGATCACTAAGGTGAATATCATAATCTTCTACTACGAAAGGAATGTTAAGTATGCTTTGCAAGAGTTATATTCTTTTTTTCTATTGGTGCTCTGACCAAATTCAGCCTTAACCCAGTCCAAGTTATAACAAAAATTTTCTTCTGGCTCAACGTTATCCTCTCCCACTACAACTCTAACACCCTCACCAACCGAAGGTACAATCTTGTGAAAACTCAAAATGCAAAGTAGAAAATAGAAAACAGCCCAAAACAACAAAAAAGGTAGCTTTTCAATGAATTGGAGACGTTTGCAAAATTAGATTAATCAAAAAGTTTTATAAGCAAAATGACTTTGAAATGAACTCATGCGACCTCAAACTACCCCTGCGCGACCATATGGTTGTTCAATGCAAACAAGAACGAGGTTAATTTCCTAATTTTTACGTTTTAGAGTAGTCATTTTAACAAATTCTCTCAATTTTGAGGAGGGTCACTTTGTTTTCATAGTTTTCCAAAACCATGAGCCGGGGAAATTAATCATCTGAACCAATCTAATGAATTTCATTAGAAACAAAACTCCACATCTTACTTAATAGAAAGAAAAATTAAACTCGTAACACAAAAATTAAACACATATCCCTTATAAACTAAAACCCTAAATAGCAATACACTCAAGAGATCATAAAGTATGAGGAAAAACTCGGAATTTCCAAACAAATGAGCTAGTTTTACAAGGAAAGTTAAAAACAACTATGCATCGAATTGGAATTGAAAGAAAAAAGTAATTGTGATAAATTTGTACCGTATATTCCGACAAGGCATCCAGTTTTATGGACACAAATTAACAGGAAAAAAATAGAGAGAGAGAGAGAGAGAGAGAGATAAGAAACCTCCAGGTCTCGTACTGCTATTGAAGATTCCTATTCTTGTCTGATATCCCTTTGGTTTGGGTAATCTGACGGCTTTGAGCTTGAAACCCGAGGAAGTAGTACTCGTAGTACGAGGATTGACGAAGCTCGATGTATAGCAATGGCGAGTTCTGGATTTAGATGGCAAAGAAGACACAATGGCACGAGAAGCCGAAGCCGCAACCCCACTGTTCATTTCGACTAGTGTTGTTGTCTCTATATTTTTTTGAAGTCCAATTTTCTCTCCCTTGTTTCTCGGGTCTTCTTTTCTTTTCTCGTCAACCAAACGGAAAAAATCAAGAATGAGAAACGGAAAACCCACGGGCAAATTGGTTCGGATGATCGGATCTATCCATCAAAAAAACAACCGACCATGGAGGACGACACGTAACTAGGGTTAGGGCCTGTCGTTTGTTATCTCTAAGCGACAACAAATTTTGGAGGGAAAATAGGAAGATTCTTAAAAATGACTTTTTGGAAAAAACATTTTTATCAATGACCTTTTTTTTGAGACAGTTTTTGGCATAAAAAAAAGTTTTTTAAACATCAAAAAGGTTTCAATTTTTTTTTATCCTGTTGAGGTTCCTTATTTTGCTACACTTATTTTCTTTATTTTTTTGAAAAAAACTGAGACAGTTTACCTACACAAAAAATATGTTTTTTTGTTTAAAAAAAAAAGAGGACTTTTACTCAATTCATTTTTTTTTTTTGTCCCTTTCTTCAAAATCTTTCGGGAGATTATTATGATGTCCTCAGGGAGAAGATAAAAGAGAAAAATTGGTTGTTTTCAAGTAATTTTTTTTTTAAATCCGATAAACCATATGTTTTATTTATCTTTTCTTTTGTTTTTATTACACTTTTTAAGCCAAATCACCAATTATTTATTCGGAAAATATTCCAATTTAATTCCACTCTTCACTTTTAAATTTTGTAGGCCATTTTACATGTTTTTTTTTTTATTATTATTTTTGTGGCCTATTTAGTTGCATTAATGGGGTTGTCATCGACAGGAATGGAGCGAGAAATTGTTGTCGGTAGGGAATAATAATTAAAACAAAAATTTAATCAAAATTATCAATGCATTACAATTGTCCTTGACAGATTTTCATGACTTGAAAATATTTTATAATAATTTCAACGTAAAGGCTATTGAAAATGTCTTTTACTATGTACACAAATAAATTTTGATGCATAAATTGATCTCCTATTCAATTTCACAGTAGATTATTCACAGAGTTTATAGCAATAATTTGAAGGTCATATTTGAGTGGTGGATATTATTGATTATGTATTGATACATGCATACATATATATATATATATATATTTATATATATAACATTTCAAAAAAATAAAAAGTGAGCAGGAGCTTAAGCCCCCACTGGGCCTATGTTAGCTCCGTCGGTGGTCGTGAGTGTTTTTTTTCCTTGTTTTATGTTAGTTATTATTTGAGCAAAATAACGATATTATTTATGCCATGTAGACGTTGCTTTTTTTTTCTTTTTTTTCATAATAATAGATGTAGTTTCTTCTGGTCCGTTTGGTTCGAGTATTTGAATAGAGTATTTAAATAAAGATTTAAAGTTTTGTGAGAGAAAATACTGTAACAAAATGATTCAAATCATAATTTCAGTAAAGAAAGTGCTCAAACCAAACACACCCTATAAATTGTGAATTATATTTGTGCTCAAACCATGATTCGAGTAAAAAAAGTGCTCAAACCATGATTCTAGTATTTGAATAGAGTATTCATTTTCTAAGTTTGGTTTTGTATCCAACCCTGTAAATTGTGAATTATATTTGTGCATTTCTCTTATGCCCGACAGTTGGTATATTCTTTCAGTTTCCCATCATTTTTTAATGCATGTTTATTTATTGTACATTCCAAAATCTTGGAACCCATTTGTAATTGGAGTTAGGTGTGTTATGTGATACTTGGGCAAATGTTAATGTGTTGTTTCCTTAATTTGAAAACAAGTGCCTTTCAGAAAAGAAAGTTTGAGTTTAAAAAAAGAAAGTTACATTTTACATATTCCGAGAATAAAATGAAAAAGAAAAGACAAAAAACCAGGGGCATCTCATCAATAATTTGTCGTTGTTTATTTGTTACCAGCCATATATCCTTGGTTTCCTTGGCCCGATATATGCCCACTATATGATTTTCTATGTTCTAGAGCCGTGTTCCATGTGATAAAATACAAGCAGTTAGTTTTTTTTTTTTTTTTTTTGCTTGTGAAAAATACGAATAGTTTAGAATCTCACGTCACGTCATGGAAAAACATGGCAGATGCCATTGCACGAAAGCCACTTTCAACTATATACAGTGTGATCAAAGCTTTCAACTATATACAAGTTCTGGATATATGCATATATATATATATATATATATAAATGTGATCAAAACTTTCAACTATATACAAGTTCTGGATATATGCACATATATATATATATATACAGACACATGTATATATTATATGCATATGGTCGTTTTTCGTGAATATAAAACTGATTATCTTTTGCTAAGAAATATACGTATATATCTTTCTAACGCATATCTTATCCAAAATTGCAAAAGAAATGTTTTTAAACAGCCAAGTAGGCTTTTCCAAAAAAAAAAAAAAAAAAAAACCAAGTAGGGCATATATTCGGTGGCACGTAAGGAAATAACATCATTTGTGAATATAAATGCTTAACAACAAAAGTTAAACATTCTTGCCATGTTGGAATCTTTAATTAGTATTTTAAATGTCACAAGATAACTTTATTTGTCATTTTAATTAAATAAGATTTTTTTAAGACAGGAGAAAATTGAGCCTCGGCTGTGGGAATTCCATATCGCAATTTAATCTAGTATATATATCCCGTATAAATCTCATATTCTTTTTTTTTTTTGAAAAGTTTATAAGGTGTTTAAAAAGTATGATTAAAATTACAACTTTTTAATTAAAAACAGTAGCATGTTAGCTTCATTTTTTCGATTATTGCAGTATATAAAAATTTTACACTTTAACAACCAAATAACTCATCAACCGCTTTGAAGAGTGGTTATGAACCATCACACAAGATCGTTGCCTTTAGAATGGAGTCAAGTTACTTAAAACTTTTTGCTCTAACGACATAAGAAGGATTTTGGGTGAAGGGGTGGTGGATTCGATCGGACGTATAATCTTTATTACTTAAGTGTAGAATGTCACTACAATATTCGTTCACTGTTTTTAAGGTAACAAAATTAAATTCGTGTTCATTTCAAAAAATATATATATAAAAATAAAAAATAAATTCATGAACTGACGTTGGCTTTAGGTAGAAGACTGGATGAGCTGCGGTTGGCATTATTTCAGCCATGGAACCATCATTTTACAGGTCAAGTGTCCATTTTAACGCAACATAGTCGGTAAAACATCACAATGGTCTTAACTTTTTTTTTTTTAAAAAAAAAAAACCCCTTTCCCCTATGTATATATCAGATTATATATATAGATCGGTGGACAATACATTAACGTTACAAATTAAAAAGTTAGACCTTATGGGCAACAATAAATTTTTGCATGCTGATATTTTAATTCTAGAATGGCAGAGTTTATTATGTTTTAGTAATTAGAAAGATGTAAATGGTAGACCATTCATTGTTTTTTGTCATTCCTGACTGTTTTTCCCCGTGGAATAATCAATAAATAATATACTTATCAATTGATTTGAATACGTTACATGTGACATAAAGAGGAATCATTCAATCTTAGCTTAGTGGACCAATTTGAACTATTTGATTTGGTCGTCACCTAATTAATAAATGATAATTCCAATTGTTTTTGTTCTTGCAAACCTCGTGACTGTTTTTTTGGTAACAAAAATATCATGAGCATTGTTTGTTGCCCCCTGTGGCACAAATTTAAATATTATTATTTGTAACCTTCTCACATATAAAGGAAAACGCATGATCAAGTAAAGTAACAGAACATGGGTTCTCAACTACCAAAAAAGAAAAAAGAAACATAACATTACATATTAGATTTTGTTTGGCGACGTATTCAAACTATTATAGTACAAAACTCTCACATGTTACATTCTAAAATAGAAATATATTAGTATGAAAAGCTCTTACATGGTATAATTAATCCAATCTTTTGGTTTAACTTACAACGCACTTTCAACACATTTGGTAGCGATTTAACATTGTATTGACCGAGAAAATTTCATTAACAAAACCTAATATTTAATTAGGTTTAATTAATAAATTTACTCTTAAAAAATGTAAATTTTTGTAAAAATTACGATAAAGTATGAATGAGCGGTATTGATTGCAAATTTGATGGCAATTGTGATGCAATGTTAAATATGGTAAAATACAGATTTTATGAGTTTTATTACTCAAGAATTTGTAAATAACATCCATAAAATGAATTTTATATCACGATTAATTGTAAAATTGTGATATAAATGAATGGAATATTAGAATGTAAATTGGACATAAAGGTTGTCTAAACCCTAAACTGGGGTAGAAAGGAGGCCGGAGCAGTATAAGAATACTGCTAAGTGAAAACACAGATACGAAAAATGTCATGATTGGCCTCCAAAAGTGAACGAAAAGTAAGTTAAATATTGTTATACAGTTTAAGGATAGAAAATACACTGATTTGACCACGACAGTGTAAGAAAACTACTACGTGATGAAAAATTACACTGTATAAATTTTTGGGCCCCATAAAGTGGACACCCAAACGAATTTGATTGGGCCACCAAGCTTAGAAATGTGGCCCAATAGCATGATGACACCTAAGGTATACTCATGGGTTACCATGAGTCATCAAGTGGATAAGGAAGCATTTATGGCAAAGTTATCACAAATTTTCCATTTCTTTCTTTCCTCCCATGTTTCGGCAGCCATTCATGAAGCTCTCAAAAAATTTTCTCAACCTCACACTTTGCAAAAATAACCCTAAAACAAGTTTTTGAAGCAAGCTCAAGAATTTTTCACAAGATTTAAGGTAAAATTCCAAACTTTTTAGCAAGTTTCAACAGATTTTTCATGGGCTAAGAAGGAAATTAATTCACGGTGTTTTTGCATGAAAATGAAGCCTAAGAAGGAGTTCAAGGAGCCTTGGAAGGATAAAAATCAAAAGAGTGTTATTTGGATAAGTTTTGAGTTTTAAAGTTTGCAAATTTTGTAATTTTTATTTTGATTTTTATTGCTTTGAACCTATGTGGGTTCTTGAGCATATATTTGATGAAATTTCATGGATATGAGATGCATGGTATGATTGAAGTTATGAAATTTTGGTTTATGGTGAAAAAATGGTAGTTTTTGTAAAAGCAATATTTTTGTAATTTTGATGTTAGACTTTGCAAAAATGATGTTTGAGCATGAGAATGATTCAAACAAAGGATGGAACAGTTTCTACAGAGGTAGATTTACAGTTTTAAAACAGATTTTCACAAAAATACCCTAAGGACTGAATTGAAAGAAAAAGTCCTTTCTCGAAAGAATTAAAAAGTGACCAAAAACACCCCTGTATAGTGAGATTTTGGGAAAAGTTAAAACATGAAAGTTGTAAATCTCAACGAAACTATTAAGTATCACAAGGCGCTTTGTCAAAAAACTCAATTGTTTATGAGATTTTGATTTTTCAAAGAATTTACGAAATTATGAAAATTTTAAAAAAGGGCAAAAACGTCATTTCCCAAAGGATTTTGAGTATGGTACTTTGAGCAAAAATGATCCTTGAGAAAAATAGTCAATTTTGAAATAAAAAGGACAATTTTAGCTCCGGGGACAAAATTGTCAAAATTTTCAGTTTATGAGCTAAATTGTAAAGTTTTATAGAAAATGGGCATAAGTGTGAAATAAATGGATACGAGCCACTAGGGCATTATTTTAAGGTTATATGCGGTTATTTTTGTTAAAATAACGAAATCGAGCTTAAGTAGGTCAGTAGGCTCACGGAGGACAAAATCGTCATTTTTGCTCTAACAACCCGAATCGTTATGAAATGTTTTCAATGGAATAAGAAGATGATTAGAAAGATTACCGCCCTTCGTAAGTGACGATAGGGAAAAGTTAGATAGCAATAAGGAAACTAGTGGATTTAGAGTTGTATACGGTTATGCAACTTAATATATTGATTAACGAATGTTTTGCGTTAAAACAAAATAGAATATTGGCTAATGGCTTTGAAATTGGCCAATAAGATCCTAGAAGTCTAGGACAAAGGAAAATCAAGGTCGATTTACGCAACACACGAAATCAAGTAAGTACCATTCCCACTTACAGTATGAAAACGTAGGGGTAAGATGTATGTATATGTACACCTGAGTATACATTACGATGTAAACTTATGTGTTTGTTATGAGATGAATACCTAGAGGTACAGTATGGATACCTGTGAATATGCGATTAAAATACCTGAGTGTATAACATGTTATGTATTAATATGTACAATATGTTATGTACCTATGTGTACAATGATGAATACCTATGTGTATTGAATGTTACGTACCTGTATGTACAATGATGAATACCTGTGCGTATATAAAGTAAGTAATTGTGTGTACTATGCTATGCAACGAATTTATGTGTCATGGATAACATGTGAATATCACATCATGCATGGTATATCAACCATAATAAATGAACTGGTAAATATGTCAGCAGAAATTAAGAAAAGTGTCGTACCGACTCCTGACTCAAGGGGAGTTTAAAGGATATAGTATAGTCACAGTGTTACGTAGACCTAAATGAAATTGCGCAATGGTACGAACACTTAGGCCCTAGTAAAGATAAGAGATGATGAAGATAAGAAAAGTTTATAAGAAGGCATAATGGACTCATGCGTTTATTTGAATGTCCATGTGGAATTTATGGGATTTACTGGGCGTTAGTTCATTAAGCATTTCATGCTATAGGTATTCCGACGAGAATGTCAGAATAAATCATCAGAATAAATCGTAATGATGAGCTAGCAGACGGATGATGTGTGCAGACTGGATATGGTTTCCGCCGCAGTATGTTTCCGCTATATTGTATTTTAAGATATTTTGGAAGTATTGTTTGATAAACTATATTGCAAAGGATAGGTGGTTATGTAAATACAAGTATATGTTTGTATTTCAGAAATTGTTAGACCAGTATATGTAAAGTATATATTAAAAAAAAAATTTCTTAAATTTTTGCCCTAAAGTAAGTACGAAAGAGTTTTATTATAGCCCGAAAAGACAAGTTGTGACAAGCATGGCGCTTTATCAAGGCCGAACTTGGACAGAAGATAAATGGGAACGAATAGGATAAAAAAGAAGACAAGATATCTTTATAGAATAGTTTGTCAGCATTAAAAAATAAGATATCTTTTTTATAGACCACAAGACAGAGCCCAAAAGCATTGTACAGACACCAACAGTCAAAATTTCGTCTTTAAATCAATTTTATATTTTTTTCTAACTTGATTCTGATATAATCTAGCATAATATTTATAGAATCACAATTTTTTTAAGTTATATGCTTGTTAATCTAATTATTGTTTTACAAACAAAAAAGAAAGAAAATTAAAACTAGAAAGAGTGGACTTTACACTCTTTTTTTTTTTTTTTTGTCATTTGTTTTGTAAAAGTAGCTTCAACAAAAACTTTTGGTTGTTATAATGTAAAACTCTTTCATGCTATAATGTTAAATAAATATACTACAATGTAAATCTCTCACATGGTACAATATTTTTAACCAATTAATTCAAATTAATGCTTTTTAAGTTCAAAAATGTATTTAAGTATCATTATTTAACATGCCCTCAAATTTAAAAAAGATATATTTCATTATTGAACTATATAAAATAGTTTAAAAAAATCAAGATGACCAACTAGTTTTTCAATATTTTTTTATTGTTTTTAACTAATTTATCCCTTTTAAACTTGCACGTGTTATCATTATACTAGTAAGATGTTTGAAAGAAAAGTTCAAACCACAATAATTTTAACTAGTATGTAAAGAACTTTATATTGTTCATGGTTGAAACTTTAGGGTTCAAACTACTCGCATAAACACTTTACAAATTTCATACGAGAAAAAAAAAGTTATTAATAAACGAGTTAAAATTCTTCAAAAAAAAAAAAAACAAGTTGATTAGACCTTCAAAATTAAAGTGTGTTTTGCAAATCGATTGAAACCAAAATTTTTTGTTTAAAAATTATGGCACGTTAGATCTTACATTGCAGAAACTTTTTGTTTTTTGTGACTATCGTTGTTAAAAGTGTTACATTTTAACTAGCTTGCCAAATAACTAGTTAAATTAAATAATGAAATCTAAAGTGCGTTGAAGTTTCGTTAGTTGCAGGCTGGAATTATGGAAGATAATATTATTTTATTTTTTTTGTCAAATGACAGTTATCTAATTAGGGATATTTTGATCTTTTTGAAGAAAATGATGATCATGCAACAGTTACATGATCAAAAAATTGAAAAAAATTGAAAGACTTTAATTAATTCAGTCCTTTTGCATTGTTTTTGTAAGTTTAAAGTCGTTTCAACTAAAAAAAACCATATAGTTATTTTTTAAATGAATCAGGACCATTAGAGCCATTTATTTTAAATTAAATAATAGCGTCGTAAGTGAAACAAATTAATATCTTCAAGGACGATATGTAAAAATTAACACATGAAAATAGGGGGCTTCCTTGAAAACAGAAAACTTCTAGAGGGATTGTCGCAATGCATCGGACGGTCAGGTGTCAACCGCGTTGAAATTCAAAATGCTCGGCAAAATTCAAAAATAGCCGCTTGCCGCTGTTCTTCCTTGTATTAATAGAATGGCATTGCCGATATTTCAAGTCAAATCGGAGGGTGTTAGTTAAAGAAACTCACACAACAGAGACACCTTCGCTACCTTTCTTACCATTCAAGCGAAAACAACACGCCAATATCTCTCTCTTTCTCTCTCTAGGAATAAGAAGAAGAAGATCGTCATCTTATTCGCTTCTCTCTCTCTAAAAACCCGAAACCCTCTGGACTCTTTCTTTCTTTCGCTCTCTATAAGTCTGTTTCTCTGTGAGTTTTGATTTCTCTCTCCTAGGGTTTACTATTTGCGGTGGCGCGTCGATGGGGCAACAGTCGCTGATCTACAGCTTCGTGGCGCGTGGGACGGTGATCCTCGCGGAGTACACCGAATTCACCGGGAACTTCACCAGCATAGCTGCTCAGTGCCTCCAGAAGCTTCCCGCCACCAACAACAAGTTCACGTACAACTGCGATGGCCACACCTTCAACTACCTCGTCGACGATGGATTCAGTAATCTCTCTCTCTCTCTCTCTCTATATATATATATATATATATATATATATATGTACATACACATATATCTTTTAACCTGCGATCTCTTCTGATTGCTTCGCTTCGATTTTCTTGTTCTGATCCACGACTTGGTCTTGTTTATCAATTGTTCTTTTGCTCGACTTGTATAGTTGTTTGTTTTAATGTTTTCAGATGATCCTGAAGATCTTTTTCCTTTTTTTTTTTGCTATTATTATTGAATAAGCTCGTATCTGCTATACGTGATAGTGATCTGTGATCTGTGATCTGTTAGGAGTAGGCTGTTTGTTTGCTGAGAAATGAAGGGAGACAGGAGCTAACGAGACTGCGAGTTCCATTTTGTTGTTGTTGTTGTTTTCCACAAAATTCATCTATCTGAGTTGTTCACTTGGGGAAGAGAGTTTAAAGTTTAAAATAAGGAATCTTTTTTAACCATACTGGTTTGAATAAATTATCGGATTAGGAAAGATTTATCTACTTTTAAGCTTCTAATCTTTGTGCTTACTCTTTACCATTTGCGGATTTAAGAAAATGAGAGAGTAAATGATGTTGCGCTCATATGCCAAATCGTCATGTATCTTATTTTGATGCCTTTTTCGATTATGGATTTCATTTGTGTGTAATGGTTTTTCTTTTGGAAGGAAGTCCTCTATTACCAAAAATCTCATATAGAATGTTACTGGTCTTCTTCGTGGGTGATTTATGTCGCGGTGAAGAGATGTGCTTCTTTTGTCCTATATATGTATGGTTGGATGAACCTCCCAAAACGGAAGATCAGATTAGGCTTTGCGATTCCATTATTGCGTACAAGGCTATTATGATATAAACAAAAACTCATTATAGGTTGGCCGTTGGTGCTAAGTTTGTAGAATATGGGTTCTTTCGTTTCGTATATTCTCATTTCTTCACAACACTCTGTTTATCTGTCAGTCTTGAACTTAAATGACCTTTGAATGCTGCAGCTTACTGTGTGGTTGCGGTGGAGGCCATTGGTCGACAGATACCAATTGCCTTTCTTGAGCGGATCAAGGAGGATTTTATGAAGAGATATGGTGGAGGAAAAGCTGCAACAGCAGTTGCTAACAGCCTGAACAAGGAGTTCGGGTAATTTTGTTTCTTTGTTAATCCATGAAATAGGTGTAATTTTGTTACATATGAATTACTCTAATGAGAAAGTTTTGGCCAAATAACTATGTGCAGGCCCAAATTGAAGGAGCACATGCAATATTGTGTTGATCATCCAGAGGAGATCAACAAGCTTGCTAAAGTAAAAGCTCAAGTCTCAGAAGTTAAAGGGGTTATGATGGAAAATATTGAAAAGGTAGGCACTATCAGCAACTTTTTTTGACTGTCAACATAAAACTGCAAAATAAAAAGAGTTCATTTTTTTCTTTTTTGAATCATGGGTCATACTTTTCTGTTTGCTCTATTTTTTCTTGGCCTTTCTCGTTTGGTAGTTTGAGAGGATTGAATTTTATAGTTGTTCTACTTAAGAAACCAGGAGCTACCTGTCTATAGCTTGTCTTTCTGCCCCTTTAGGTTGTTCGACAGGATTGAATTTTATAGTTTTTCTACATAAGAAACCAGGAGCTATAGCCTGTATTTTGATTCTATTGTTGTTCTGTGCAGGTCCTTGACCGCGGAGAGAAGATTGAACTTCTGGTCGACAAAACAGAGAACCTTCGCTCACAGGTCAGCATTTCAGTTGGTTTTGTAGACTTTTAAATGAGATACGTCATCTAAAAATAATTAATAAAGAATAGGTAGATTTGCAGGTGTTTTAATAATTGACGTGTCTAATTTTTCCACCTTTAAATAAGATGTCTACTTTTCCCCTGAAGTGGTACTGAACCACGGGCTGGTGCTGGTGTGTTAGATGGCATGAGCCAGTTGAATTACTTGTCCAAACAGGAGACAATGACAATTAGAATGACTTGTAGAATTACAGGTTTGTAATATGTCTGTTTCGCCCTTTAAGTGGTCCTGGAGAATGGGCGGGAGCCTGGAAATTTTTCTTTCCATAGCTAATGAGTTAATAATAATTTCAGGGTTGGGATTGGTTTCGTTGTCTTTGTGATCCTGGATATGCTGTTTGCCTACAATCAGGGCTGCCTTTATTTTTTCCCGCTGATTTTGTAAGGCTTGTAACTTTTATTTTGGTGATGCAGGCACAAGATTTCAGGCAGCAGGGTACCCAGATGAGGAGGAAGATGTGGTTGCAGAACATGAAGATAAAGCTAATAGTTTTGGGTATCTTAATCGCGCTGATTCTCATCATCGTGCTATCTGTTTGCGGAGGCTTCAATTGTTGACGTCTCCTCTTTGCGCTCTATTTCGTCAAATCTTTATAATCAGGGTTGGAGTTCCTCTTACAGTTTTACATTTCCCGTCCTCGCAATATTATTTTTGTTTGCCATTTCACGTTCTGATATAGTCTATATTGTAAGACAGTGTATGTATGGTTTGTATGCAACTCTTTTTCAGTCTCTTGACGTGTGGAGGTATTCAGCTTCTTTATTTCAAGAATTACTCTTGATGTTGAAGCAATGGAAACTTGCAACCTAGTGTGATTCATTCCAGATTTGTTATTCTGCAGTTGTAGTATTCATTTTATTAAAGTTCACTACGTTTTGGGTTTCCTCCCAAAGTTTGTGTTTCTGGTTTTCTTATCCTTGCAGCCTTCCACACCATGGAATATGCATTTTTATCTTCACATTCTTTTAATCTTTTGATTTACAAGAACTTTGGGAAAATAATGACATTAATGTGGTATTTTGTATACTCAATTTCAATTTATCAATTACAACTCAAACAATGTAAAATTTTACATGTTATAGTGTAAAGTAAAAGTGTTTTACAGTGTAAAGCTTTTATATATTATAAGACTTTTAGTTCTAACTAACTTTCTAAACATCTTATAAAAGAAAGCATGATATGTCATTTAAGAATTCCTTTTTCTTTTTGTAGCCCCCTTGTAACAGCAATATATCTATAGAAAAGAATAAATCCAGAGAAATGCATCTCAAAAGAATATAAACGGATGACATTCCATTATTAAAAAAAGGGAACGTGCGCATTATGCAAGGTTTATTCGGCCATCTCATATTCTTATATGACAAGTGAAAAAGTATACCCCAACCAGGAAAATAACTGTAGTTCATGCATTCAAGTGCAGCGAAGCACCAAAACAAGGCGGGTATAAACCACGCTTTTCACATGTTGACCTCCATGTTGTCTATCAGCCGCACCTTCCCAAACCATGCAGCAACACAGAACACAACAGGACTTGCGATCTCTTCCACGGCCGCCAGACTTTCTTGGTCAACAATCTGCTAGAAGAAAGCACCACCATGTTATAACATCGAAGAAAAGATCCTCTGATGTTGACAAAACAAAGCACATTATTATGTTCCCATTTGTCCTAGAAAACGAATTTTAAATTCAGGCTTCGCAAAAAATCCGATATCATTGTTTTTTAAATGTCCAAAAAGAAACAAGGGATCCTGATGAGAAGGATGTTTCATGAGTCACCTCAGCATAATCAACTCTTCCGCCTGCTTCTTCTATTGCTTTGATGACTGAATCTCTCAAGTCTCGACAGTTAACCTGACCCTTTTCTGCAGCAATTCTAGCGCTTGACAAGGACCTGCTTATCGACAATGCCTAGAGATATAGAAAAAACAACAGATTAACTACTAGACACAACATCTTTCATGAAACTTGATATGTTAAGAAGAAAAACTTAAATGGGTTATATACATACATATATATATATATATATATTTAAGAATTTGAAATGTAATTAAAAAAATTGGAGAAAACCTGCTTTCTTTCTTCAGGCGAGAGGTGCACATTCCGCGAACTCATTGCAAGACCATCACTTTCGCGAACTACTTCAGAACCTATAATTTTTATGGCAAAATCAAGGTCCCGAACCTGTGAATATCAGCAAGACAATCGGTAAACAAAGCAGCATCCATAACCTTACTATCACATAATCATAACATACAAGAACCCCAATTTCTAACTTCTCATAAATCACTCCAAAAAAATTGCTCTTGTTCTAGTCTAGAACTAGCACAAAATTACCTAGTGGGTGAAAACACATGCAATCACATCCCTCACAAATTTGGCTTCAAATGACAAACACGGTTTTTCTGAACCACAAGCCTCTTACTTTTCACCCAAAAAAAAAAAAAAAACCACAATCCTACCAAGCACTGAACAATTCGGAGCTGCTGATAATCCTTCTTCCCAAACACAGCAACATCAGGGTCAACAATATTAAACAACTTGGTGACGACAGTAGCAACCCCTCTAAAGAAAACAGGCCTGCTCTTCCCACACATGCCCTTTTCCAACCTCTCCACTTTGACCCACGTTTCATGTCCCAGACCAATATTCTCCAGACATGAAACCGCCCCAACAACACCTTCTGTCTCTTTATCACCACTAGTGCTATTATTACTATTAACATTGTTCACACTTGGGAGGTTTGTCGTTCCATAGTCATACAGATTGTGTGGGTGGAAAACGACATCAACACCGCCAGTAACAGCCTTGAGCTTCTGAATATCGCCGTTGAAATCAGATGGGTATGTGGAGAGGTCCTCGGAGGGAGAGAACTGACCTGGGTTTACGTAGATTGAGACCACGACGAGGTCGGCATGGCTGTGGGCTTCTTTGATGAGTGACAAGTGGCCATCGTGGAGAAACCCCATTGTGGGAACCAAGCCTATGGTTTTGCCTTGGGATCTCATGCCTCTTGACCATTTCCTCATCTGGGTCTTGTCTGTTATTATGTCTGGTTCCTTATTTTCCATTTGAGATTTTTGGATTTGAACGTACTTGGTGTTTGGGGTCTGGTCTCTGAGAGAATCGTGGTCGTGGGGTGATTGTGGAGGCTTCTAATGAGAGGAAAAGAAAGGCCCTCTTTTTTTTTTTTTCTCTCTCTCTTTTTAAAAGGAAATAAATTGAAAAGTGGCGGCTTGGTTCTTAACGACCTCCGCCTGACCAACAAACAAAGATAATATTAAATATTGGGAAAAGAAGAGAAATTTGACTTCTTCGTGTCCTCCACTTGGCTGGGGGAGATATAACAAGCCACTACTAATCTCCCCATCGGTGCAATAGAATGTATATATTTACAGAGTTGTCAACGTGTTTGACCTGATCTTCATTAACTTAGGCCCTTTTTGCTGTGTCAAGCCCGACTGTCAGAGGGCTAGGCCTGAGAGGAAAATTTAGGGCTCAGTCCTGGCCTAAGTCTTGACCCTAAAGGGTCGTGTCGAGTTTGGGCCCAGGTTTTATAGAATCAGCTCTATAATTTTTAATTTGTAATTTTTATTATTTTTAAATAATTTATAATAAAAAATCAATGTATAAAACCATGAGACTATCAAATAAAAAGAAATATTTTTAAATGTTATATAGAGTATTGAAAAATAAATTTTCTTCAAAAATTACATATTTTGTAATTTAAATGTAGTTAAATGATTATTGAACAATTATGAAATTTTGTGTAAATTGTATGAACAAATTTTTGTAAAATGGTCACAAAATTGTTAACTACCTTAAAGGCAATTGTATTACAATATGGATTAAAAATTCAATTTTTGTAACACATGCCCATAGACAGTAACGGGGCCAGAATTTTGAGTCAGGGGTCGTGTATTTTTTTTTATCAAGATTATTCTAATATATATCAAAAGAAGTACAAATGCTTATCATATCATTTTTTAGTTTTTTATTATTTTTGAACTGTGGTTTATAATTAAATTAGGGACGTTATATTATATAATAATAATAATAATAATAATAATAATAATAATAGTAGTAATAAATAAACAATACAAGTATTCATATTAAAAACGCCCATTAACATAGTATATAAAGAGTTTACAAACATGATATGGATACATTTTGAGAGTACAAAATACTTCGTATAAGCAGCTACCCTAACCATGTATGCATGGAGATTACATAAGCATCGAGAAACAAAAGATGAGACCTTAAACGAGATGCGCTTTGAGAGTATTGGTTACTCTGTAATATTAGCCATTTGACACTAGAGTCATTAAATCTAAATGTTTTAACAACAGCATGTCACAAAAAATACAAGATATGGAGGAAAGCGGTTATTTAAGACACAATAAATACAGACGAACATGTTATGGGTAAAACCAAGAGATTATAGGTGGAGGCTCAAATCCAGTGGTCGCTTCTTGCTTTCTTTCTTCCAATCAAGCTTAGACATTGCAGTGTCAGACTCTAGATAAATGACTCGCATTTTGTTAAGCAAGTCTTCAGTTGTTGAAGCAGTATCAAAGATTTGTCTCCCTAACTCTACAATAAAGTTTTGTTCCACAACATAATCTAAAAACTTAAAAGACTATCACAAAAACAATTTGCATTCAAAAGATCTACAGGTTTAGAGTGAATGCTCAACAAACTCCTATTAGCTACTATGAATAACTCTTCAAGAGTACCTAAATCACCAGATAATGCAATGAAAGCGTCAAAGTTATGAATTATGTTTTCAAGATGCTTAGAGATATCCAAAACTCTTTTCCTTACCTATAGTTTTCCCACAGAGGTTTCTTTCAGTTAAGAGATGAGTTATAGTCCCTACGACATGGCTATCCCTAGAATGTGTTGCTGTTGCTATAGTCCCTATTAACCCTCAGCTACCTCCCTCATAAATCAGGTTAATCTTCCTACATGTCAAGACTTGCCCTAAGTGTTTCGCGGTTTTTAAGTAGACTATACATTTACCAGGACTAGAACCACAGAAGAAACAAATGGCTTTGCTTTTCCTAGATGAATAAGAGGAAGATGTGTTTGATTTATAAAACAAACTAGCTCTTTTCCTTTTTTGTTTTTATTTTTGTCTTAAGTCCGCTCTGCCTAAATTTGAGTCTTGAATTAGTTCTTAAAAGAAGCTGGAAATGGAAAAAGGACTAGGAACTTTTGACAGGCAGGTGATGTACATGTTAGAAAAAGTCAGACCAAATCAGTTCAGAATTTGAAAAATAAACACGCAATCAAATCAACTTTTGATAAATAAGACTCTAACTATACAACTTTTGATAATTTACAAACAAACAAACAAAACCCGACGTATGTAACTATACACTTTTTGACAAAATAAACATGAACCTAGAAAAAGTTCATAAAAGACATATAACACACTGTAAACCTTTTGACAAAAGAAACACGAATCTAGAAAAGTGAGTACAAGACATATTACATACTATAAATCTTTTGACCAAAACAATACGAATCTAGAAAAATCATTTAAGATCTATAAATTTCAAACGACCAACAGGAACAAACACGTGATGCATCTGATAAGGTAATATTTTTTTAATAAAACAAATAGACATATATATATATATATTAACTACTGTAACGATAAAATAAAAACACACATCTATTGTTTAACACATACTGTGACAATCTAAAAACAAACAAACACACAAAACAAAAAATACATTTTCTTGCAGAAACACTCAAACGACCTCAATGGATTAAGAATTTACTCCCCATCTAATTTTCTTACAAACTGACAAACAAGGTCTTTATATGCCAAATTTCTAAGGCGTTGTCTTTCTGCATGGAATGTGAGCCAGAGATTAGAAATTGTATCTTAGACATATCCACTCGGATATTTTTGAAGAGAAGCATAGAGGTTATCCAAGTCCTTTTTAGAAAGGCCATCTTTGCAAAAATAGATTTTGTCCTCCCTATTTACTGACACAAATCTAGGCAAACGATACTTACCCTCACAAGTCTATTGTCCATATTTGTGACATCTGGAGTCGATGGCATAAGTTCTTTTCCTTATCGCACTACGATTGGTATTCATACTTGGAAGGTCAGCCTTTAGATTGAAGTCACTCGGATAAATTTTTCCTTCGATTAGCATCCTCACATCACTGAGGATTCTATGTATGAGAATCTACAGTCAAGTGATTCTAGACTTGTATTTCTACTTGAGAACTTTCTCGGAAAGTGATGGGAAGTATTTTCTTAAAAGATGGTACTTTGGATCCATGGAAAACAAAGAAAAAGAAACAAAAAAGAAAGAAATAAAGAAATAAGGAACGAAAGTGTAAGATCTGAGGGTGGTCTACTAAAATTTGAAGATGGTTGAGGGGTTGTGGAATAGATTTGAGTTTATGAGAAAAACAATAGAGAAGATCTAGAAAATTAAAAAAAGCTTCAAGTTTTAGACAGAGAGGGAGAGAATTCTAGAGAGAAGGGAGAATTTTAGAGAGAGAAGGAGCTCAACAAATTTGAGTTTTGATGCACATTGATAAGATTTATAGACAACGTAGGACACAACGCTGCGCACTATGCTGGATATCAAATTGGACTGGAATAGACAAGCTGTTGGAAACACGGTGCGCAGTGGAATTTTTTAAATTTTCATCAGAGTAATTTCCAAAACACAAGTTTGACATGTTATATGTATAAATTAGACAGATCTTATTAACCTCTGTGTGCTGAAGAACCTCCGCAACCTGTGTAGAGAAGTAACGTTCCAGAAGAGCCTCAACCAACTGGTCTTCTTTGCTATTTTCTATCCACAACCGGAGTGAGTGTAGGCTCACACGTACAGCTCTTCCACCGATGACTCTCCTTCCAACCAATAGAGAGAACCCAAAGCTAGTGTTCGTGATTTGTGAACAAAAGCTCTCAGGGAGTTTTCAGATGCTCACTAGAAGAGTATCACTCTTAATCTCTCAAATTGATCTTTTATTGATCTGAGTAAATCATAAGACTCACTCCCTTTTTATAGCTAATGGTCCTGGGGTCAGTCCTTATCAGATTAGGTCTCAAAAACTCAAAACAGAATCAAGTTCGGATCAATATCTGATAAGATCCGCGTGAAAACACGTAATCTTATCTCCCGCTGATCGGCAGGCCGAACAGGCTCCATTGGCAGGCCGACCACATCATTAGCAGGCCGAACTCCCGAGAAAAAATCTCCGCGAATATTTTATTTTCCACCTGAGATTCCAAATGATAAAGTCTCAGTTTTGATTCAAATAACCCAATAGAGAAGTTATCTGATCAAAACAAACTTTATCAAGATAATCTCTAAGAAAATAAATCAATTCACAATAATTCTACAAGTTTATCTTGATCTAATTTGTCCAAAATTAAAACAACCGATAAACAGACAAGAATTATTTGACTGCAATAATTCAACAAGTTTATCTTGAACTAATTTCTAACAAAATTAATTCAACCAATAAACAGACATGAATTATTTGATTCTTACAAATTTTAAACCAATCTGATAAATCCGACATAAGTCACCAATTATTGGAAAAGCACGTCGTGTCGTTACAGGATTTTATGAGCTAGCAAAGGGGACCAAAATGGACCTATAAAGTTCAAACTCATGATAATTATGAAACCTAATATCCCAGATATACATTTCACAATTATCAACTCCAACGCTACTCCACTAAAAGCTTAGAGCTGCACTCTCGAACTTTATAGAATTACGAAGCTCGTGTAGTTAAGTCTCCATGACATATCATAGTGTATCATATCCCCATATGATAATCCATAATCGGTTTAAGGACAAGTTTTGTCTTTTATTTCCCGATTATTTTTATCTTACGTTCCATTTTCTCACCATTAGAAAACTTACCTTCTAAAGATAGTATACCATTCGGTTACACCTATGTATCCAAATGGTTGAGCGCTCTGGTTTTCCAATTACAGGACAATGCATATAAGAAGATATCATTACTCCTAAAGAGGAGCTATGGATTCCATATCTATGAATAACAAGTCTACGCTATCAAGAGTCATGCCTCCAACGTGCCGGCATGCATACCACTATTGAGATGTAGGTGTCACCCTTTGGCACATCAAAAGACACAAGTCGAGACAACGGGCCCATTATTCATCTCAAGATTAAGATACAATACAAGTGATTGTCTAAAGTGAATCAATTTGCAAAGACATAATTATTAATCCAAATCAATTCACTCTATGTCCCGATCCAACACATCGTCACCTATGACAACGCGCCAATGTTTCTATTCATGGAGTCCAACTCCAATGGTCAAGACAAACCATCTCCCATAAGGGATATAAATAACATAATAATCTTTACATGAATAAAGCGCCCAACTTTATTCCCTCGATTGCGGATCATATTTTTAGACCGTCACCTTAAGAATCGTGTCTTCCGCATAATCAATCCATCATATGCCCAATTCTTAAGGTTTAGACTGACAGTCTCAGACTACTGTTTGCTTATCATACATTTAACAAATATGAACGTAAAGAGGACAAGATTTGGTATATATAAATGAATAAATTCTTTATTGATAAAAATGTCTTCAAAAACATATTATATTTTTACTCCTTAGGGCATACATGTCTGACACAGGCTTAGTCCAGTATCACAATGAAATGTGATTATTTTGTAGTTCCATTCAACTTTGTCCAATGGACAAGGCCAAAATCAGCCCCATAAACAACTTTGTCCCAAAAGATGCCAGTTTGCTAGCTATTTTTCCTTAGCTGAATTATAAAAAGATATTCCTTGACTTTTAATAAGAGACCCAAAAATCAGATTCCACTCCCACTTTCAACACTAACTTGAACTATTTCTTACATGTGAATAGTGAAATAAAATTCTAGATCCTAGGTAGAGTCTATTGACGTCTCCTTTCCATCATCCAGCCAAAGTAGACGGAGTAATGGACATTAAGAAGCAAGGTTAGTGTGAGTATAACACAATAATAGAGAGTTGATTTTCACAACATAGTACTTAATATGGAGCCTATTTTTTATTAGTTGTAGTTAATGACAGAGTCATATTAGGTTGAGCCTTTTTTTAAAATAAATTTTAATTATGCCCTTGTTTTGAGGGAAAAATAAGAATTTTTTTTCAATGTGTGACTTAAGCAAGTTTATATTTAAATTTGTGATATGTTTTACAGACATGATAAATATAGTTGGATCTCAAAAATCAAACAAATAATTGTCTAGTTGAGTGTTTGATAGACTCTTATTTTTTCTAAAGGTTTGAGGTTAAAACCTCAAGTTGCTCAAAATAGGGTTATTTTTTAGAACACCTAAATAGCCAAGCTGGAAGGGTATTTAGCGCGCCTGAGTCGTGCTGGCCCTATGGGCCTGGGAGGTCAGGCCTAGCCCTAGCCCATCAGGCGTGCCTTGCTAGTCCAGCCCCCTACAGTGCAAGGCTGGGCTGGGCTAGCCCGTGCCTTAGACTATTATGGGTTGGATGGCCCGGTCCATTTAACACCTCTATCTATTTATCTTTCTCTTGATTTGAAATGAGAATATGTGGATCAAACTATTTATAGGGTGTTTAAGAAGAAGTTTTAACCATCAGTTTGAGTTTGAGAACTATAATATATGAGAGCTTTATATTGTAGCTTTTTACGATAGCATGTAAGAGTCTTATACTATTTACAGTTTAAACTTTTGGTTTGAATTACTCTTCAAAACACCCTATTAATAGGTGACAATTTGGTTCTTAATTTTTTAGTCTTGACGATATATTTCCTGAACTCTTTAATCAACATTTTAAAGTTCAGAGGATAAAATAACATAAAGGGCATTGTTTTAGGGACTTTTTAAAAGGTTAATAATTGACTTTTTTTTTTAAAAAAAAAAGGCCACAAAATGATGGTATTCCTATATAATTATTATATGGAATAGTAAAAAAAAGAGAAGAAATTAACCCGATTAAAAACCAATTGTACCAACGAATTTCAGTGACAAAGTTGAGCTTTAAACTTTACATTCGATAATAAATTTCACAAAGCAACAAGCACTCACAACCAAGCAGACATGCGCTCTTTAAGGAGAGTGTTTGATTAAACATAGTAACATATGAGAGCATTACATTATAGCTTATTTATGTTTTACATTGTAGTAGTTGATATTTTGACGTTGAACTTGGTTCCAAACACTCCAAAACTTTTAAATTTCATTTGCATTTCTTTTATGCGTTTAAGCTAAACAGGACTAGATGAAGATCCTAATAATTGATACATAAACGATTCCTTTGCCAGACGCTCTCTTTGATATGTTTTTCATTGCACTTACCCTTATACGTCGCTATAGATTTTTAAGAAGATATGCTATATGCGTGTTAAATTAATAGTCAACATTTTCTATGTATACATATACACACATGTATACATGCCTATATATATATATGAAAATATCATAAAAACCCAAGGGTTTAAGGCAGAAGGGAAGCATGCAAAACGGAATCGAATAGAAAAGATAAAAGGAATATTTATCTTTTTTATACTCTCTAAATTAATTCAAAAATTATACATTTAGTTTGTGATCTCATTGTCAAGTAATCGAGAAAAAAAAGTTAAAATTTTCAAAAAAAATGAAAAGAAAACAAAAATAAAAACACACAAAATATTCATTTTTTAGGCATTTTATACATTTTTAAGTCAAAAATCTTAGTAAAAAGTTTTTAAGTTTTTTATTTTTTTTTTATTTTTTATTTGTACGTACTTTGGACAATTTCTTAAGTCAAACCTGAATATTGATAAAGAAAATGTATAAATTTGTGTATTAAATTTAACATGAATATATACATTCGATAAGACAAAAATCAAAGATACGTAAAGTATAATATTTAAATAAACTTAAAATATAAGATATACAAAGATAAATCCAAGATTAAAAACTTTTGTTTGGATGAGTAGTGACTCATAAGCAAATAAAATAAAAAATGTGACTTTCACCAAAAAAAAAAAAGTGATGAAACAACAGAGGTTTTTGAACGGGACCAATAGCATGTTGGTACCTCATCTACTTTTTTTTTTTATCAGCAAACTAAAAGTGATGTTTTGAGCTTGACAATACAATACTTTTTTAACAAGACTCAATTTCACCTCAATCATGTTCTTCCATTTTACAAGTGGACTTATTCTAATTTATCTTCATTACATAAATCATAACCTTCTAAACAACCACATTGACAACACATTCCCACCATAGCACTTAAAAAAAAAAAAAAAGAAAAGCCATAAAGATCAACAATATATTAACACGCCAACACTTTTTTTTTTCTTATTTTGCTGGAAATATCTAACACGCCAGCTGATCTCTACATGGAGTGATCTCCTCAAAGATAGGAAGTCTCTTTGACCTAATTGGGCCTCGTTCATCCATCAACTGCTCAAGACCCTTGACGAAATCATCATCCAGGCCCAATAGATCTAGCGCTGTTGGGAAGGAATCTCTGGACTGTATCTCCAGTTTCAACTCGCGGGCCCTTTTCTGGGCCTTATTGTTATCACAACCGGGAATTCTGCCTTGAAGCATGTCATCAAGAATCGAGTCCGCGTCAGCATACCGACCTTGTTTGATCAAGCATAGGACCAAGTTACAGCCCTTGTTAGCGTCTGGATCGATCATTTGGGCTTTCCGGTAAACCACCTCCGCCATCATGAAGTTGGACTTCTGCATATAGGCCCAGCCCAAATTACCCTGCAAAAAATGAATACCTTCGGCATGTCACCCTTTCGAAATAAATTAGAGTAAAAATCTGGTTTTGAAAATATTTGTAGTAAATTTCAATTTACGTGTTTACTCTCTTGTTTATAGTATAAATAATTCTTATTTGCACAACAAATGAATTTATAGTGCAAATGATGTAACATGTAAATATTTGTTATTTGTATAGTAAATAAGTTATTTACATGACATTTACTGTAAATATTTTTAAAATATGATATTTACGTCAAAAAGTTTCAAAAATTTAGTATTTCTTGCATTCTCTTGTCATTTAGTCATTATTTAGTCGTTGTAATCCGAGAAATATCACTTTATGCAATGCCAATTCTGCTGCTAGTTGAATATGACTAATTTAGTAGCCTTTTGAGCATTGTTTTGAGTCTCAATTAGTGAATTGACTGATTGACTTAGTAGTCAATCCCTGATTGATCAATATCAATGTTGAATCAATATTAGCAAATGATTTGTTGGCCAATTATAGGTTGGTTGAATCTGATTGACAAGCACATCAATCATTTTAATGGCTATTACATAATTTTAAAATGATTTTTAAGGTAATAATTTTCTAAACACTCACCAATAAATAAAAAAAATTTCTCATATGTCAAGTTAGATGATATTAAAAAGTTGAACTTAGGATTTCTAGCATTTTTCATTGAAAATTCAATTGCAGAAACTCATATAAGTACAAGGAGTTTACATTATGAATGAAAATAAGAATCTGAATAGGCATTTATTACTTCTTTTTCATTTACTACTCACTAAACTAGGCAAATAATTTTAATTCCTAATAGGTAAGTTTGTGCTTTTTAAGCAAACGTTTGATTTCCTTTTCCTCTTTTTTCTTTTCTTAAGTAATTAAGAGGAAGATACGTACCAACAATCTAGAGGTCTCTTGCTTGACAGAAACTTTGAACTTCTTGCCATGGGAACGGGCAGTCTTGGTAGATCTTCCATGGAATGCCTCTCCTTGGTAAATTGCTCTCAGCTTCCGTTTTAGCAAATCAATTTGCTTGTCTATCCTCCCACATTTCTGCATGTATATTATATATATATAACAAATTAGCCATGCACTTATATACGTATCTATATATATAAAAACGAAGTCAGAAAAACGAGAGCAACTGAACTATTAAGAAGGCAAATAAAAAGATGTAAAACTTTTAAGTATGCAATTATCTTTATCTGTGAGTGGAACGAGAGCAACTGAACTATTAAGAAGGCAAATAAAAAGATGTAAAACTTTTAAGTATGCAATTATCTTTATCTGTGAGTGGCTCTGCCCCTATATGGATACCAGGAAAATGCATGCATGCATATCAATGTATACTCGAGAAGTAGAAATTTGAATGGAGTTGAGCTTATACCTTGTACAAGTCAATGAGGACATTATCAAGTGAATCCTGGGCTTGTTTAGAGCAAAAGCGTCTAAAAGAATTGATTGCTTCAATGGCTTCTTCGGTTCTGTTGAGTTGTTTCATCACCACTGCCATGTCCTTGAGTGCACTTTCTACTCTGTCTCCAACGTTTATGGCTGCCCAAAACAATACTAGTGCCGTTACTGGATCCTTGTCAACTAGCTGCAAATGAAATTTCAATTATAGTTATCAGTGTCTTTTAATTACCAATAATATTAAGTATTTAGAAATCATGGCTAAATTATCGAAACCACTATCAGTTATATTTTGACACGTATAGTTCATAAATTTGTGCAGAAATTCAAACTTTTTTGAAAGAAAAATTACAACAAAAAATTTGAGTTGTAATTCTAACAATGAAACAATTGGTCATATATCACCGAATTAAAAAAAGAAAACCATACATGCAATTTTTTCTTTATAGTTTATTATTTTTAAAAAAGCAAATTCACTATTTAATTAGCGTTTGAGAGATTATATGATTGTGATGATAATAAAAACCTAGCATGCATGATGCATGGTGTATGTAATATGTAAAGCCCATCCAAAAATTATGAGGTCATAATTTAAAGATTGCAAAGTAAGTATCTTTTTATATAACATTTAGTAGTTTTTTCAAAATAAATAAGAATAGTTTTGTTTTAAAAATTAAACATTCTTAAGTTTTAAAAATATTTATCTTAAAAAACGAGAAAAAATATTTTTAAAAACTTTCAAAACAATACTAAATAAGCTGTTTCTCTGTTTATACCGTGTCGATGAAAATGTAAGGAGGAATAAATAGTCAATCATCACTGGGCCTAGCAAAATAAAAGTGGCCCGGTGGCGGACAAAATGATAACGTCATAGAAAGAGGCTGTCGTCATAGTTCCAAGGGCCTAGATTAAATAACAGACACATTGACACATGGGTTCGTGGGATTGGTCCCACGGCTTTACATATAGTTAAAGCATCTTTTTTCTCTTTTTTTCTCTATTTTGATTTTTGATTATTGTCTTCTGCTTGTTTTCATAATTTTATAATTTTTTTTTCATGTAAATAAGAAAGAAATTGATAACATAGTCGTTTTCTATAATCTAGTACAAAAAGTCGACAAAAACTCCTTTAAAAAAGTGTACGAAAACTAATTTTGAATGCTCCTTTTTTTTATTTATATCTTTCTCAAGATTTATCATATGTTTTCAAATCACACTTATTTTTTGAGTGTAATTAACAACTAGTAATATAATTATGAGGATGAAAATATAAACTTAATAAAATTTTTCTGTCTTGGGTTATTATATCCATACATCTAGAACAAAGATAGAGAAAGAATAGATTCACATCAATTGATATTATCAGTCTATGGCACAATGTCATATTATAAAATGCACATCCTTGCTTCAAAATATGTAGGAATTTTGGTGAGAAAGATTTTCTATTTATTAATAAAAAAAATAAAACGAAATTCTAGATGATTATAATAAGATCTAGATTTAGAAAAATGTGAAAAAGAGAAAGAAATATACTTACATGAGATAATATTAAAAAGAATAATTTCATTTCAAATAAAAAAAAGAAGAATACAAAAAAAATAGGGCCAAAAAATCATGAGGACATTATAAAAATAAAGAAAGATCTGTTGACACTAGCACCACCCAATCTAGCTGGCCTCAAATAGAAATTATATATTTACATTCAGACCATTAAATCATAAAATTTTTTAGATCTAGATATATATATATGTATATATCCGAACGAGCAAAAATCAAAAGCAGATTTAACTTTAATAACATCAACATACAATTATTAGATAATCGAAAAGATTATACAAATATAATGTCTCCACTGATCTCACGCGCTTATGTCTGAGTTCTGAGTACCGAGTTCTAAGGTTTCTGTGATTCATGTTTATTAATCAATTTAAAAGAAATGATTTTCCTTCCACAAAGTTCAGCAATCAGAATTTCGATATATAGCTAGAAACAAGATGATGGCAAAACGACGATATTTGGATTTAGTTCATTGGTGCAGTACTACTACAGTCATATTTTTTCACAATTCATACCAGTCCTATTCTGAACTTGATTTTATATTAGTTTTCTCTCAAAAAAAAAAAAGATTACTAAGGGACAAAAATTTAGTGAATTAATCATGATTAACTAAATAAGAACATAATTTAAGTTCTCATGAAATAATGAGCTAGCTATAGCCCATAACTGCATAATCTGACAAAATATATATGTTGTTTTGAACTTGGAGGCAAAGGATTCAAACTCTTGTCCGTAAGATTTTTCAATCATGTATTTAAGCTACTTTATGAAATAATAAACGTATCGATCACTAATCCAAAAGATTAAAGTAATTAATTACCTGGGCATGCTTGGCTCTAACATAAGGAGTATCACCAGAAGGAACCTTGTGAATAACATGATAAAGGTCATCTTTTTTTCCTTTCATAGGACTGCTCTTCTTCGAATTGCCTTCCATTCTCTCTCCTCTCTCTTCTTTTAGGTTGTAGACTAGTAGTATTAATGAAGGGAAAAGATTAGTAGTTGAGGTTTACCATTCAATTCTAGTCCAGAGAGAGAATGGGGAAGATGACCACAGCAATTTATAGAAGTGTTTGTTTATGTATGGAGAGAATGAATTCGGTCCAGTTTGCGTCCGGGTTCAGGCTTTGCCTGCCTCCCAACTCAACAGCCAATGAGCTGCTCTATCGCCGGTCGGTTTGAAACGTGTCATATTCTCATTCAACGTTTCTTAGATTCCTTACTCTGCTTGTATGATTAGTATATCCCCTCAATGATTCATAGATAAAAACCCCCTTTTTTTCTTTTTTTTTTTTGCCGTATAATGTTGAAAACAAAAAAGAAAAAAAAACCTATTATAACGAATAAAGTTAATTATGTATCATTCGTACACCAATTAAGTTTTAATTTGCACAGGCCTTTTGCTTTCGAACCAAATAGATTTGGTCTTTTATGGGATTTCGTTGTGAATTAATCAAAAGAGAACCGAAGGACCCGTTTGGTTCGAGTATTTGAGTAGAATATTTGAATGAAGATTTAAATTTTTGTGAGAGAAAATACTGTAGCAAAATGATTCGAACCTTGATTTGAATATTCAACCAAACATACCCTAAATGTTTTACGAGGTTACGTATGTAATTATACCCTCTTTTGACAAATCCATTATCCCCTAATTGGAATTAGCATGTACAGTTGAAAAGTACCACTAATTACTATGCAAGAGAATTGCGTAAATTATACCGCAAAATAAGTAATATGAAAATGTTAAACCAGTATGACATAAGTCAGCTTTTGTTTCGACAAATAAAAAATGAACGGACTTATCAATATTAAAGTAGTTGATGCTTAATTTTAAAAAATATTATGTTTCACGAGGGCGGAGGTATTTGACGCCTAGTGGGGTTGCCGCTCCCACTTATTTTTGAAAAATTAAAATTTGAACACAAAATTTTTTGACTTCTTTAATTTTGCCCCATTGAGTTTTTGTATTCTCATATATGCCTTCACTAACAGTTATCATTTTTATTTTGTTCTTATAAAGAACTTTACTCATTTTACTCAAGCTATTGTAACATATATTATGATACCTTATATTTTGGACTACACACATATTCACATTTATCTATATCTTTTTACATTTTGAATTTATATGTTAATCTTCAAAAAGGGTGATTTTGTGAAAACGACCTAAATATATATCCTTTACAATTTGCAATTTTTTTTTATTAAGGGCATTTAGATTTATGGTTACAAAGTTTTGCCCCTGCCCGTAGGATTTTCCATGAATTTTATTAAATGAGATATAACCTTTTAAAAAGATATTTTCCATATGAGTCAACAGGTTTGTTATGTATTATGATCTTATCTATACAGTAGTACTGCAGCGCTAGTGACTGCGTATATATATTTGTTAAAATATCTAATTAATTCCTTAAAAAATTGATACTTTAAAGAAAGAACTAGTGTTTTAGCCATCAAACATTATTTTTATACAGCCTGTCGAATGTCCACGTCCAATAAATAGTAAATAGCTGAAGCACTAAGCGTCCATTTGAGAGAAGGGATGGAGAGAGTTTTGAAAGATAGAGAATGTGAAAGATTTAGAAGATTGTAATAATTTTTTATATTGTTTGGAAAGAAATAATTAAAAAAATAGATAAATGAATATGTTTTCAAGTACTATATTGTCATTTTTATTATTTTATATTAAACTTTTTAAAAGATAAAATAATCTTTTTAAGCATTTTAGTGGTTGATTGTATGAATGCCTCCATTGGTGTAGGGACGATGTAAAATGGTAGGCCTGGAAGGAGAAAATCTCCCTCAACTCTTGTCTTTCTCCAACCAAACAAAGTATTGGAGCTCTCCCTCCACTTCTCTCCCTTCAAACACCCCCTAAGCTTTTGAAGAAATCAACTTACAACTTTGCAAAATAAAATAATTAAGTAGGCCTATTATTTGAAATAATATATAAATTTAAGAAAAATAAGGTTAATAAGTAGTGATCGTTTATGGATTTTTTTTTTTTTGGTAAGATGGTAATTGAGTAATTGAAGTTAAGTACCATATTGTCTAAATAAGTGGCAAATTACTTGGGCAAACTTATATATACATGAGTTTCGTCTAGGAAAAATACTGCTAATACATGTGAGTGAATCTAGCCTTTATTGTGGTTTGGTACGGACAACTGGCAGCGATCTATCACGTCTCCTATACTTTTGGTTTTCAACTAATTTTAATTGTGCATTTGAAAATAATAGGTATCATATTTCAAAAAAAAAAAAAGTGTCATCAATGAGATGTAAATATTTAAAGAAAAACAAATGAAGAAAAGAAAATACCTAAAGAAGTTCCTCTTAATATTAGGGAAAAATTTACGACAGGATAAGCATTTTAGCTTTAAATATACAATTAATTTTTCACTGTTTTGATTTATAATTGAAAACAGTTCTGCATTGCGTGTTATAAATTTTTATCATAAACAATTGTAAATCAAACTGTTGAAAAACTAATTCAACAATTAAAACAATAAGACCTATTTATAAAACTAAAATATCTATCTTATCATAAGAGCTCTGCATTAATAGTAAAACCACCTTGAATGACGATGCAAATGTTATATCTGATTTAAAAAACATATTTTGAACAAGACATGTTTAATGTATTATTTTATTCTATTTATGAAGTAAAAAGGTGAAGACATCATAAGAATTGCAGAAATTTGGCGCATGGTATAATTGATGTCAAGTATAGAATAGTCAAATCTGACATCAAATAAAAAATATTGCACTTGAAAATGATTAGTTTAATAAATATCAAATTTTAATATTAACACCAGAATTTAGCACTTCATTGGAATGCTATAAAGTGTTGATGTTTATATATTTTGCTAATAATGTTGACAGTTATTTAGACGTAGACATTGGTAGAGTTCATTCTTAGGACTGACTAAATAAAGTTGAAAAAGAAGAAAGATTAAAAAAAAAAATTCTCACCAAATATATGATTATTGGATCGAACTTAGAAAAATCGAGAGATAACAACAAAAGGTTGTTGCAGAAACTAACTTGGCTTTTGAGGCATGCAGGGGGAATGAATCTAGACATATTTTAGAACTGACGAGTAGCCTGTGCTTCCAAAATAATTGCATGCTGACACAGACATATACTTAGTAATATAGATAAGATTCGTGTTGTTATGATAAACTAAACAAATAAATAAAAATAAAAAATTGTGTTGCAAGCAAAATATTTTTTTAACCGTTAAATCATAATAAAATTATATAGTGTTAAAAAAGTATAATAAAGAATGCTTAAAAAATGAGAGATAGGTTTCAACAAGTTTTTTCAATTCATTATTATTTCTATGGCTAAATTAATGCGTATTTAAAAAAGACGTGAAACTGTGGCATACTTAAAAAATGAGAGATAAGTTTTAATAAAGTTTTTCAATTCACTATTGTTTTTGTGTCTAAATTAGTATGTTTTAGCACAAAAAGCAAAAATGAGACGTGCTTAAAAAACGAAAGATAAATTTTAACAAGTTTTTTCAATTCATTATTCTTTTTATGTATAAACTAGTATATTTTTCACAAAACAAAGTGAAACCGTAGCATGCTTGAAAAACAAAAAATAATTTTTGACAAGGTTTTTCAATTCATTATTGTTTTTATTGCTAAATTAGTGTGTTTTCACACAAAAAGTAAAATGGAGGCCTGATTAAAAAAACGAGAGATAAGTTTCAACAAATTTTTTCAATTCACTATTGTTTCTTTAAATTTAACAATGATCTAATGATACAGAATGGTGTCATATATTGTCACGCCCCTATATGGGGGTTAACAGTTTTTAATGAGATAAAATAAAAATAAATAGTAAAAGTAAAACCTTAAAAATAAAATTTGCCCGGGACTTAAATGAAAACTCTCAACTCAAAAATAAAAATATAAACGACAATTAAACCACAGTTTTAATGTAGCACCTTAAATTTAATAATATAAACTGTTGTCATCATCATTTTAACCCTCAACACATTGTAATACAGTCACAGAAAGTAACAATTGATGCTTACATTATCATGAAGAACATTCTTTACAATTGAGCAGTCCCAATGTAATATAGTTACATCACTTCCTCAACTATATTTCTCGTAGCCACCTCACACTTAGTGAGTCCTGAAAAGATATAAACATAAGGGAATGAGCAACACTATGCTCAGTAGAGAAAGCCATTACTCACCTTTAGGTTTTTATCATTACCACATTAAAATCTGCATGGTTAGTAAGTCACATCATATTCCAGATTATGAGGTTTATTATGATCACATCTTATGGATACCGTAGTTAATCATTACCAAGTGTCATAATTACACATTTATACAAATATTACCAATCATCATTGTTCCTAGGTATCCATGTTAAATTGAGTATCACTCAACTCATCGAAACCCAAATGGGCGCACTTGATCACCCCATAAACATTCCAAGGGTGTTCCGGTGAGGGGACATCAAGCCCCGAGTCCTCACCAAATCAATTCCTGTACAGTGTGTTCTGGGACTTTCAACCCAAGGAAGCGTCATCACCTTCCTCCTATTTTACCTTTTTGGGTATTCATGCCCAAGGACGTAACCGCCGCCCTCTTCATGTCTCACCATTTCTCTATATTAAATCATTATTAATAGAGTCAGTTTTCCTAACCATGCTTCTCAATTTATAACATATGTCAATTCATTATGTTCCTCGCCGTACAATACAAGACGAGTCCATGTCATAGTTTCATATGTGATACTCATATAATATCAGTTCAACATAGATATATATATATTGCGGCAAAACAATCAATTTTAATTCTATAAAAACCTCACAAAAATGAGTAATAGAATCCCTACCTTTTAAGCTTATCAACAGTCTCTTAATCCTGGAATCAATTAACGTTAGCTCCATACTCCCTTGATCCTAAGGCGTGCATAAGGACAATTAAAACTAAAGCACAACATACAACTACATTCATAAAATTTATTTTAATTTAATCTTAGAATTTCAAGAAATAACCACTGCCCATAGAGGTATTATAAAGTTTAACAATATAAATTTTCTGTCTAGGGCATATACACTTAGACTTCATACATATGCTCCAAAATAGCAACAAACATATACTTAGGTTTAAGAACGCAAATTTGAATAATCCTTTAGTATAAAAGAAAATTTATAAATGAAAGACTAAATTTGTTCATAAGATTCTAACCTCGGATTATGGTTAGTTGGAAGCTTGAAATGGTTTCAAAACAGGTTCCTTTACTTCGGTATGACTGAAATTCTTGCTCAAATGGAGGTGATGGTGGCTGATTTTTATGGCTGCCTTGAAGAAGTTCTCTAAGTATTTTGCTTTAGCAAAGAAATGAGAAGAAGAGTGTGGGAACCGTGGAAGAGAAAGGAAGAAAAGATGAAGTCTTTGAAGAGAAGTGATAGAAACAATTATAGAGGAGACATGTTGAAGCATGTCACGGAGGAAATAAAGAAAATGAGGGTCAAGAGTAGTTGGAAAAGATATCCTTATGTCTCATCTAAAGACTTTAACACACATAATGCCAATATGACATTTTTGAGATTTATTAGAAGTTCTAAGGCTTTTTAGTAATCATACTAAATAAATATAGGAGAATTTTAGAAAATTTAAAAATAGATAAAAATAAATATTATAAAATAAATTTAAATGAAGCAATTTTTTTTATACATTAAAAATTAATTTAATTACCTCAATACCCATTAGAAGAATAACGGGTGTCACAGCTCTACCCCCCTTAAAGAAATTTCGTCCTCGAAATTTCAATTCTAGTAATACTAGTAAAAATTATGATTCCTGTGACACCCGTTATTCTCCTAACGGGTATTGAGGTAATTAAATTAATTTTTAATGTATAAAAAAAAAATTGCTTCATTTAAATTTATTTTATAATATTTATTTTTATCTATTTTTAAATTTTCTAAAATTCTCCTATATTTATTTAGTATGATTACTAAAAAGCCTTAGAACTTCTAATAAATCTCAAAAATGTCATATTGGCATTATGTGTGTTAAAGTCTTTAGATGAGACATAAGGATATCTTTTCCAACTACTCTTGACCCTCATTTTCTTTATTTCCTCCGTGACATGCTTCAACATGTCTCCTCTATAATTGTTTCTATCACTTCTTTTCAAAGACTTCATCTTTTCTTCCTTTTTCTTCCACGGTTCCCACACTCTTCTTCTCATTTCTTTGCTGAAGCAAAATACTTAGAGAACTTCTTCAAGGCAGCCATAAAAATCAGCCACCATCACCTCCATTTGAGCAAGAATTTCAGTCATACCGAAGTAAAGGAACCTGTTTTGAAGCCATTTCAAGCTTCCAACTAACCATAATCCGAGGTTAGAATCTTATGAACAAATTTAGTCTTTCATTTATAAATTTTCTTTTATACTAAAGGATTATTCAAATTTACGTTCTTAAACCTAAGTATATGTTTGTTGCTATTTTGGAGCATATGTATGAAGTCTAAGTGTATATGCCCTAGACAGAAAATTTATATTGTTAAACTTTATAATACCTCTATGGGCAGTGGTTATTTCTTGAAATTCTAAGATTAAATTAAAATAAATTTTATGAATGTAGTTGTATGTTGTGCTTTAGTTTTAATTGTCCTTATGCACGCCTTAGGATCAAGGGAGTATGGAGCTAACGTTAATTGATTCCAGGATTAAGAGACTGTTGATAAGCTTAAAAGGTAGGGATTCTATTACTCATTTTTGTGAGGTTTTTATAGAATTAAAATTGATTGTTTTGCCGCAATATATATATATCTATGTTGAACTGATATTATATGAGTATCACATATGAAACTATGACATGGACTCGTCTTGTATTGTACGACGAGGAACATAATGAATTGACACATGTTATAAATTGAGAAGCATGGTTAGGAAAACTGACTCTATTAATAATGATTTAATATAGAGAAATGGTGAGACATGAAGAGGGCGGCGGTTACGTCCTTGGGCATGAATACCCTAAAAGGTAAAATAGGGGGAAGGTGATGACGCTTCCTTGGGTTGAAAGTCCCAGAACACACTGTACAGGAATCGATTTGGTGAGGACTCGGGGCTTGATGTCCCCTCACCGGAACACCCTTGGAATGTTTATAGGGTGATCAAGTGCGCCCATTTGGGTTTCGATGAGTTGAGTGATACTCAATTTAACATGGATACCTAGGAACAATGATGATTGGTAATATTTGTATAAATGTGTAATTATGACACTTGGTAATGATTAACTACGGTATCCATAAGATGTGATCATAATAAACCTCATAATCTGGAATATGATGTGACTTACTGACCATGCAGATTTTAATGTGGTAATGATAAAGGTGAGTAATGGTTTTCTCTACTGAGCATAGTGTTGCTCATACCCTTATGTTTATATCTTTTCAGGACTCACTAAGTGTGAGGTGGCTACGAGAAATATAGTTGAGGAAGTGATGTAGCTATATTACATTGGGACTGCTTCAATTGTTGAGAATGTTCTTCATGATAATGTAAGCATCAATTGTTACTTTCTGTGACTGTATTACAATGTGCTGAGGGTTAAAATGATGATGACAACAGTTTATATTATTAAATTTAAGGTGCTACATTAAAACTGTGGTTTATTTGTCGTTTATATTTTTATTTTTGAGTTGAGAGTTTTCATTTAAGTCCCGGGCAAATTTTAATCTTTAAGGTTTTACTTTTATTATTTATTTTTATTTTATCTCATTAAAAACTGTTAACCCCCACATAGGGGCGTTACAGAATTTTTGGTATCAGAGCCTAGGTTCGGTTAACCTAGGGAGTGTAGCACCACTTTAAAAAAATATATTTTTGAGATGGTTTTGAAGCTGAATTTTCATTGTCATCATCAAAATGAACCTTCACATTGATTTATACAGTTTAGAAGGATGTAACATGGAAAGGCCATAGAATGAAAATACTAATGGTTATATGAGTACAATAATTATATAGAAGGAAAGTATTAATAGTTATGAGGGAATGATAATTATATGAAATGAGTTTATAAGTAGAATGCTTATGAGAGATTCGTATAATATTAGGATCTATAAGCATATTTAATTCGTATAAACGATGAGAAATTCGTGTAGATACGAGGATTTAAGAGCCTTTTGTCTCGTGAAAAACAATAAGAAATATAAGGCTTGATTTATTGATTTTAAAGTTTGACATAGATATGCCAAATTTTTCGTAATTGATTCAAACCTAAGTAATGATTATGTGTGGATTCGATGGAGCACATAAGTGTCAATGTCTTTTCTTAAAAGTTCTATATATTTGAGGAATATGATATAAGTTGGGAATCATGGTATTGAATCTTGAGAGAGATAAATGTTAGACTTTTGGTCTGTTGAGACTGTGTAAAGTCTAGAATGCATGAATCTCAAAATTGGAATATTTCGTTACGTACATTGTATTTAAGTGTATCAGTGAATCTTTTGGTTACCTAAGGTTTTGTTATATGAGGAAATTATATATTGTATGAGTAGAATTGTGGGGATTGTAGATGTTCTTAAGTAGTAACATCAAGTGTCTTTGTTCATTGATATGGTCTACGTTGAAAGACGTAAATCGTATTGATTTCAAGGTTAGTCGCATTCTAAACCCTTGGTAGTAATGATGATGAATCCATTGATAGATGTTGAGTATTAGGAATAACATATGGGTGTATGCATTGTTCAATAAGGTTTTGATTAAAACAAAATTATTTGAGTTGCTGGAAGATTATGTTGTTATGAAATGATTTTAAATATCATTCAGGAAGATCCTTGTTGTCGTTAAATTAGATTTGTTGTTCATAGTTAACTTTATCTATAGTGGGCTTTGAATTGGGTTTAAGATTTATACAAATTGGTTTTCAATTTTATGTTTGTTATTTAACTCGTTCTAAATGTGTTAAGGCCCGAAACAACCTGACCATTTTCAACTAAGAACATTTGGGCCTAGTTTAAATCCTAAATCAGTTTGATTCACACTGTCTCTCCCACGTGGTCTCTATACGTGTCATATACAGTGGTTTAATTAATGTTTACAAATACGTTTACTGTGCATAGGAGCTTATTTCTCCGAGTTCACTTTTTCTCTCTTAATTTGTTATTTTCTCTCTAAATCGCAAATCCTCTTCTTTTTCATTAGAAATTCTTCTTTTTCTCTAAAAGAAGAAGGAATTCTAGGATTCTGCAATTTACTATCTTAATTTTTCCTTTCTATTTACTCTTCTTTCATCTCATCATGGACCCAAAGTACCAACACCTGAGAAAGTATTTCCCATCACTCTCCCAAAAGATTCTCAGAAAGAAATATAAGGCTAGAATTACTCGGTTGTGGATTCTTATGCGTTTTGGTATCCCTTGTGATGTGAGAATGTTAATAGAGGGGAAAATCCGTCCGAGTGACTTTAGTCAAGATGTCGGTTTACCAGGAACAGGGTACCAGTCGTAGTGCAATGAAAAGAAGAGCTCGTGCCATCGTGGTCACTTGTAACAAATGTGGAAGACAAAATTGTAACGGTAAATGTACTTCACCTGGTTATATGTCTACGAATAGAGAGGATAAAATAAGGTTTTGTAGGGATGGACTTTCAAAGGAGAACTTGGATAGCATCCATCCTCCTCTTCCACGGTCACCCTAGTGGATATGTTCAAGGAGCTATTTTTAAACTCTGGCCTAAATTTTATACAGAAAGACAACGCCTCAGGAATATGGTATTTCTAGATCCTGTTTGCCAAGCCATAAGAAAACTGGATGGGGAATAAGTCATCGCTCTATAAAGGTTATTTAGTCTTTACTTATTTGAAGCAGTTTTAGCTGATGTTCAACAGTTTGTGTTTTTCTTTTACTCAGAATATTTGCTTTTGTGTTTGAAATAATTGTGATTATTAGATTGATACAGTAAGTGTTAATATCTTATTTAATTTATGATTTTCTTAAATATATATATAATAAAATATATTATCTTATCAGACACGTCACATACGGTACAGTAATATGTTTGAATTTTGAAAAGCTTATCCAGATATTTCAAGATTTGTGTCTCAAATTTCAAAAGTTCTACAGTATTTGTCGTTTATATTAAATTTCTAGACTTGGTGTATATTTGTCAAAAAGTCTACAGTTGTGTCATGAGGGTCTTCTGTCGAATTGTTCTCAATTGTCAAAAGTTATACAATTAGAGTCTAATCTTTTTCAAAAAGTGAATCAGATTTTCTGTAAACTATCAATCACCTTATCTTACTTTCTTATCCGCACAAGATTTTGTTTAAATCTTTGGATTACCTTTTCATTACCTACTCGTCTATCTCTTTAGCCCTTTTTGTATATTTCTCATCTTTAAAAACTCATGTAGAACCCGAAGTCTAAGTGGAGCAGACATTAAGCAACCACTTCTATAAACCAAATATGTCTACCTCCCAGTCCACGAAGAAAATAAAGAATGTCTGTGTCTTTTGTGGTTCCAGCCTTGGAAAAGATAAAGCTTATTTAGAAGCTGCAAATCACTTAGGGCAAGTCCTAGCACGCAAGAAGATTAACATAATCTATGGGGGTGGTAGTATAAAAATGATGGTAAATATGGCACTAGCAGCTAGGTCTAGTGACGCTACTGATGTAAGAATTTGGCCTCATATTCCAGTTGAAGGAAACCTTTGTAAGGAAGCCATAGGTAAGGGAGAAGGAGTCAGGAGTATCCCTAAAAATTTTAAAGACATAATCTATAATTCTGATGCTTTTATAGCATTACCTGGTGGTCTAGGTACTCTTGAGGAAATATTTATAGTTGCTTGTGGGCAATTGTTGGGCTTTTATTCCAAACCTTTGGGACTGCTGAACGTAAAGGGTTTTTATGACGGTCTTTTGAAATTTCTAGATTACGCTGTGGAAGAAAACATCACTACAGAATCGGAGAGACAAATCTTTGTCACTGCTTCAACAGCTGAGGAATTGATAGATAAAATGCAAATCATACATCCAGAATCCGACACTGCAACATCCAAGCTTGAATGGGAAAGGGAAAGCCGGGAGCGGCCAATTGATTTGAATCTCCATCTGTAATCTTTTTGTTTTATCTTTGGCATGTAGGCATGTGTGTCCGTATTTCGTGTGTTACGAATAACCGTTTGCCTTGTATTCTGTGTTTCTTGTGGTACGTCGTTGTTCAATCTTTTAGATTCATTGAGCCTAATGCCGGGATGGCTGGATACGGAGTACTTGATGCTCTCGAAACGCATCCTTCTTAAGGTCCGATCTTTTGTTTATCGATGTTTTTGTATCCTCTAAGCATGCATGATATGGATAGCTGGTATACGGAGTGCCTTGTACTCTCGAAACGTATCCGTATCATGTTTGTAATGTGTAATATTCTGTTAATATTATGTGGAAGTACCAGAGTCAGTTATGGGGATATTCCATATGAAATATGAGTATATTATTTGGGTTGAATGTTTGTGTCATGAGGATAGCTGTTTAATGAAAAATATGTCGGGTATGTTTGCAACTCTGAGATTCCGTTTAATATCTCTATGAGTAAGTTTAATGTATAGTTTTGAATAAAAGTGTTTGTGATATATGTTTTATGATTATGTTTTAGTTTATTAGTTGAGGTATGAAATCAAATATATTTGACTTTTCCTTACTCAAAAAGGAAAAGGAACCTAAAGATGAAGTATATAAAATTTCTCTGGCAATCTCCTTAAATGTGATTGTAAATCACAGTCCATGGACAATGAAGGACTGGAATCATGATATGGTCAATATGTATGCCTGATCAGATTCTTAGACTATTATACGGTGTTATAAGTTGAAACTTGTCAGAAATACTCTCATTGAGGGATTTAGGAGTAAGATTTATTATGCAAGTAAATAAGTGGAGATACGATAACTTAAATTTGGAGGACAAACAACATTAACGGTTTAGACTCAGAATTGGAATCATAGTGGAATCATAATTTTTACTAGTATTGCTAGAATTGAAATTTCGAGGACGAAATTTCTTTAAGGGGGGTAGAGCTGTGACACCCGTTATTCTCCTAACGGGTATTGAGGTAATTAAATTAATTTTTAATGTATAAAAAAAAAATTGCTTCATTTAAATTTATTTTATAATATTTATTTTTATCTATTTTTAAATTTTCTAAAATTCTCCTATATTTATTTAGTATGATTACTAAAAAGCCTTAGAACTTCTAATAAATCTCAAAAATGTCATATTGGCATTATGTGTGTTAAAGTCTTTAGATGAGACATAAGGATATCTTTTCCAACTACTCTTGACCCTCATTTTCTTTATTTCCTCCGTGACATGCTTCAACATGTCTCCTCTATAATTGTTTCTATCACTTCTTTTCAAAGACTTCATCTTTTCTTCCTTTTCTCTTCCACGGTTCCCACACTCTTCTTCTCATTTCTTTGCTGAAGCAAAATACTTAGAGAACTTCTTCAAGGCAGCCATAAAAATCAGCCACCATCACCTCCATTTGAGCAAGAATTTCAGTCATACCGAAGTAAAGGAACCTGTTTTGAAGCCATTTCAAGCTTCCAACTAACCATAATCCGAGGTTAGAATCTTATGAACAAATTTAGTCTTTCATTTATAAATTTTCTTTTATACTAAAGGATTATTCAAATTTACGTTCTTAAACCTAAGTATATGTTTGTTGCTATTTTGGAGCATATGTATGAAGTCTAAGTGTATATGCCCTAGACAGAAAATTTATATTGTTAAACTTTATAATACCTCTATGGGCAGTGGTTATTTCTTGAAATTCTAAGATTAAATTAAAATAAATTTTATGAATGTAGTTGTATGTTGTGCTTTAGTTTTAATTGTCCTTATGCACGCCTTAGGATCAAGGGAGTATGGAGCTAACGTTAACTGATTCCAGGATTAAAGATTGTTGATAAGCTTGAAAGGTAGGGATTCTATTACTCATTTTTGTGAGGTTTTTATAGAATTAAAATTGATTGTTTTGCCGCAATATATATATATCTATGTTGAACTGATATTATATGAGTATCACATATGAAACTATGACATGGACTCGTCTTGTATTGTACGGCGAGGAACATAATGAATTGACACATGTTATAAATTGAGAAGCATGGTTAGGAAAACTGACTCTATTAATAATGATTTAATATAGAGAAATTGTGAGACATGAAGAGGGCGGACGGTTACGTCCTTGGGCATGAATACCCTAAAAGGTAAAATAGGGGGAAGGTGATGACGCTTCCTTGGGTTGAAAGTCCCAGAACACACTGTACAGGAATCGATTTGGTGAGGACTCGGGGCTTGATGTCCCCTCACCGGAACACCCTTGGAATGTTTATAGGGTGATCAAGTGCGCCCATTTGGGTTTCGATGAGTTGAGTGATACTCAATTTAACATGGATACCTAGGAACAATGATGATTGGTAATATTTGTATAAATGTGTAATTATGACACTTGGTAATGATTAACTACGGTATCCATAAGATGTGATCATAATAAACCTCATAATCTGGAATATGATGTGACTTACTGACCATGCAGATTTTAATGTGGTAATGATAAAGGTGAGTAATGGTTTTCTCTACTGAGCATAGTGTTGCTCATACCCTTATGTTTATATCTTTTCAGGACTCACTAAGTGTGAGGTGGCTACGAGAAATATAGTTGAGGAAGTGATGTAGCTATATTACATTGGGACTGCTTCAATCGTTGAGAATGTTCTTCATGATAATGTAAGCATCAATTGTTACTTTCTGTGACTGTATTACAATGTGTTGAGGGTTAAAATGATGATGACAACAGTTTATATTATTAAATTTAAGGTGCTACATTAAAACTGTGGTTTATTTGTCGTTTATATTTTTATTTTTGAGTTGAGAGTTTTCATTTAAGTCCCGGGCAAATTTTAATCTTTAAGGTTTTACTTTTATTATTTATTTTTATTTTATCTCATTAAAAACTGTTAACCCCCATATAGGGGCGTTACAGAATTTTTGTCTTCCAAAGTTAAGTTATCGTATCTCCACTTATTTACTTGCATAATAAATCTTACTCCTAAATCCCTCAATGAGAGTATTTCTGACAAGTTTCAACTTATAACACCGTATAATAGTCTAAGAATCTGATCAGGCATACATATTGACCATACCATGATTCCAGTCCTTCATTGTCCATGGACTGTGATTTACAATCACATTTAAGAAGATTGCCAGAGAAATTTTATATACTTCATCTTTAGGTTCCTTTTCCTTTTTGAGTAAGGAAAAGTCAAATATATTTGATTTCATACCTCAACTAATAAACTAAAACATAATCATAAAACATATATCACAAACGCTTTTATTCAAAACTATACATTAAACTTACTCATAGAGATATTAAACGGAATCTCAGAGTTGCAAACATACCCGGCATATTTTTCATTAAACAACTATCCTCATGACACAAACATTCAATCCAAATAATATACTCATATTTCATATGGAATATCCCCATAACTGACTCTGGTACTTCCACATAATATTAACAGAATATTACACATTACAAACATAATACGGATACGTTTCGAGAGTACAAGGCACTCCGTATACCAGCTATCCATATCATGCATGCTTAGAGGATACAAAAACATCGATAAACAAAAGATCGGACCTTAAGAAGGATGCGTTTCGAGAGCATCAAGTACTCCGTATCCAGCCATCCCGGCATTAGGCTCAATGAATCTAAAAGATTTAACAACGACGTACCACAAGAAACACAGAATACAAGGCAAACGGTTATTCGTAACACACGAAATACGGACACACATGCCTACATGCCAAAGATAAAACAAAAAGATTACAGATGGAGATTCAAATCAATTGGCCGCTCCCGGCTTTCCCTTTCCCATTCAAGCTTGGATGTTGCAGTGTCGGATTCTGGATGTATGATTTGCATTTTATCTATCAATTCCTCAGCTGTTGAAGCAGTGACAAAGATTTGTCTCTCCGATTCTGTAGTGATGTTTTCTTCCACAGCGTAATCTAGAAATTTCAAAAGACCGTCATAAAAACCCTTTACGTTCAGCAGTCCCAAAGGTTTGGAATAAAAGCCCAACAATTGCCCACAAGCAACTATAAATATTTCCTCAAGAGTACCTAGACCACCAGGTAATGCTATAAAAGCATCAGGAATTATAGATTATGTCTTTAAAATTTTTAGGGATACTCCTGACTCCTTCTCCCTTACCTATGGCTTCCTTACAAAGGTTTCCTTCAACTGGAATATGAGGCCAAATTCTTACATCAGTAGCGTCGCTAGACCTAGCTGCTAGTGCCATATTTACCATCATTTTTATACTACCACCCCCATAGATTATGTTAATCTTCTTGTGTGCTAGGACTTGCCCTAAGTGATTTGCAGCTTCTAAATAAGCTTTATCTTTTCCAAGGCTGGAACCACAAAAGACACAGACATTCTTTATTTTCTTCGTGGACTGGGAGGTAGACATATTTGGTTTATAGAAGTGGTTGCTTAATGTCTGCTCCACTTAGACTTCGGGTTCTACATGAGATTTTAAAGATGAGAAATATACAAAAAGGGCTAAAGAGATAGACGAGTAGGTAATGAAAAGGTAATCCAAAGATTTAAACAAAATCTTGTGCGGATAAGAAAGTAAGATAAGGTGATTGATAGTTTACAGAAAATCTGATTCACTTTTTGAAAAAGATTAGACTCTAATTGTATAACTTTTGACAATTGAGAACAATTCGACAGAAGACCCTCATGACACAACTGTAGACTTTTTGACAAATATACACCAAGTCTAGAAATTTAATATAAACGACAAATACTGTAGAACTTTTGAAATTTGAGACACAAATCTTGAAATATCTGGATAAGCTTTTCAAAATTCAAACATATTACTGTACCGTATGTAACGTGTCTGATAAGATAATATATTTTATTATATATATATTTAAGAAAATCATAAATTAAATAAGATATTAACACTTACTGTATCAATCTAATAATCACAATTATTTCAAACACAAAAGCAAATATTCTGAGTAAAAGAAAAACACAAACTGTTGAACATCAGCTAAAACTGCTTCAAATAAGTAAAGACTAAATAACCTTTATAGAGCGATGACTTATTCCTCATCCAGTTTTCTTATAGCTTGACAAACAGGATCTAGAAATACCATATTCCTGAGGCGTTGTCTTTCTGTATAAAATTTAGGCCAGAGTTTAAAAATAGCTCCTTGAACATATCCACTAGGGTGACCGTGGAGAGGAGGATGGATGCTATCCAAGTTCTCCTTTGAAAGTCCATCCCTACAAAACCTTATTTTATCCTCTCTATTCGTAGACATATAACCAGGTGAAGTACATTTACCGTTACAATTTTGTCTTCCACATTTGTTACAAGTGACCACGATGGCACGAGCTCTTCTTTTCATTGCACTACTGACTGGTACCCTGTTCCTGGTAAACCGACATCTTGACTAAAGTCACTCGGACGGATTTTCCCCTCTATCAACATTCTCACATCACAAGGGATACCAAAACGCATAAGAATCCACAACCGAGTAATTCTAGCCTTGTATTTCTTTCTGAGAATCTTTTGGGAGAGTGATGGGAAATACTTTCTCAGGTGTTGGTACTTTGGGTCCATGATGAGATGAAAGAAGAGTAAATAGAAATGAAAAATTAAGATAGTAAATTGCAGAATCCTAGAATTCCTTCTTCTTTTATAGGAAAAGAAGAATTTTTAATGAAAAAGAAGAGGATTTGCGATTTAGAGAAAAATAACAAATTAAGAGAGAAAAAGTGAACTCGGAGAAATAAGGTCATACGCACAGTAAACGTATATGTAAACAATAATTAAACCACTGTATATGACACGTATAGAGACCACGTGGGAGAGACAGTGTGAATCAAACTGATTTAAGATTTGAACTAGGCCCAAATGTTCTTAGTTGAAAATGGTCAGGTTGTTTCGGGCCTTAACACATTTAGAACAAGTTAAATAACAAACATAAAATTGAAAACCAATTCGTATGAATCTTAAACCCAATTCAAAGCCCACTATAGATAAAGTTAATTATGAACAACAAATCTAATTTAACGACAACAAGGATCTTCCTGAATGATCCAGCAACTCAATAATTTTGTTTTAATCAAAACCTTATTGAACAATGCATACACCCATATGTTATTCCTAATACTCAACATCTATCAATGGATTCATCATCATTGCTACCAAGGGTTTAGAATGTGACTAACCTTGAAATCAATACGATTTACGTCTTCCAACATAGACCATATCAACGAACAAAGACACTTGATGTTACTACTTAAGAACATCTACAATCCCCACAATTCTACTTATACAATATATAATTTCCTCATATAACAAAACCTTAGGTAACCAAAAGATTCACTGATACACTTAAATACAATGTACGTAACGAAATATTCCAATTTTGAGATTCATGCATTCTAGACTTTACACAGTCTCAACAGACCAAAAGTCTAACATTTATCTCTCTCAAGATTCAATACCATGATTCCCAACTTATATCATATTCCTCAAATAAATAGAACTTTCAAGAAAAGTTATTGACACTTATGTGCTCCATCGAATCCACACATAATCATTACTTAGGTTTGAATCAATTACGAAAAATTTGGCATATCTATGTCAAACTTTAAAATCAATAAATCAAGCCTTATATTTCTCATTGTTTTTCACGAGACAAAAGGCTCTTAAATCCTCGTATCTATACGAATTTCTCATCGTTTATACGAATTAAATATGCTTATAGATCCTAATATTATACGAATCTCTCATAAGCATTCTACTTATAAACTCATTTCATATAATTATCATTCCCTCATAACTATTAATACTTTCCTTCTATATAATTATTGTACTCATATAACCATTAGTATTTTCATTCTATGGCCTTTCCATGTTACATCCTTCTAGACTGTATAAATCAATGTGAAGGTTCATTTTGATGATGACAATGAAAATTCAGCTTCAAAACCATCTCAAAAATATATTTTTTTAAAGTGGTGCTACACTCCCTAGGTTAACCGAACCTAGGCTCTGATACCAAAAATTCTGTAACGCCCCTATATGGGGGTTAACAGTTTTTAATGAGATAAAATAAAAATAAATAATAAAAGTAAAACCTTAAAAATAAAATTTGCCCGGGACTTAAATGAAAACTCTCAACTCAAAAATAAAAATATAAACGACAATTAAACCACAGTTTTAATGTAGCACCTTAAATTTAATAATATAAACTGTTGTCATCATCATTTTAACCCTCAACACATTGTAATACAGTCACAGAAAGTAACAATTGATGCTTACATTATCATGAAGAACATTCTTACAATTGAAGCAGTCCCAATGTAATATAGTTACATCACTTCCTCAACTATATTTCTCGTAGCCACCTCACACTTAGTGAGTCCTGAAAAGATATAAACATAAGGGAATGAGCAACACTATGCTCAGTAGAGAAAGCCATTACTCACCTTTAGGTTTTTATCATTACCACATTAAAATCTGCATGGTTAGTAAGTCACATCATATTCCAGATTATGAGGTTTATTATGATCACATCTTATGGATACCGTAGTTAATCATTACCAAGTGTCATAATTACACATTTATACAAATATTACCAATCATCATTGTTCCTAGGTATCCATGTTAAATTGAGTATCACTCAACTCATCGAAACCCAAATGGGCGCACTTGATCACCCTATAAACATTCCAAGGGTGTTCCGGTGAGGGGACATCAAGCCCCGAGTCCTCACCAAATCAATTCCTGTACAGTGTGTTCTGGGACTTTCAACCCAAGGAAGCGTCATCACCTTCCCCCTATTTTACCTTTTAGGGTATTCATGCCCAAGGACGTAACCGCCGCCCTCTTCATGTCTCACCATTTCTCTATATTAAATCATTATTAATAGAGTCAGTTTTCCTAACCATGCTTCTCAATTTATAACATATGTCAATTCATTATGTTCCTCGCCGTACAATACAAGACGAGTCCATGTCATAGTTTCATATGTGATACTCATATAATATCAGTTCAACATAGATATATATATATTGCGGCAAAACAATCAATTTTAATTCTATAAAAACCTCACAAAAATGAGTAATAGAATCCCTACCTTTTAAGCTTATCAACAGTCTCTTAATCCTGGAATCAATTAACGTTAGCTCCATACTCCCTTGATCCTAAGGCGTGCATAAGGACAATTAAAACTAAAGCACAACATACAACTACATTCATAAAATTTATTTTAATTTAATCTTAGAATTTCAAGAAATAACCACTGCCCATAGAGGTATTATAAAGTTTAACAATATAAATTTTCTGTCTAGGGCATATACACTTAGACTTCATACATATGCTCCAAAATAGCAACAAACATATACTTAGGTTTAAGAACGCAAATTTGAATAATCCTTTAGTATAAAAGAAAATTTATAAATGAAAGACTAAATTTGTTCATAAGATTCTAACCTCGGATTATGGTTAGTTGGAAGCTTGAAATGGCTTCAAAACAGGTTCCTTTACTTCGGTATGACTGAAATTCTTGCTCAAATGGAGGTGATGGTGGCTGATTTTTATGGCTGCCTTGAAGAAGTTCTCTAAGTATTTTGCTTTAGCAAAGAAATGAGAAGAAGAGTGTGGGAACCGTGGAAGAGAAAGGAAGAAAAGATGAAGTCTTTGAAGAGAAGTGATAGAAACAATTATAGAGGAGACATGTTGAAGCATGTCACGGAGGAAATAAAGAAAATGAGGGTCAAGAGTAGTTGGAAAAGATATCCTTATGTCTCATCTAAAGACTTTAACACACATAATGCCAATATGACATTTTTGAGATTTATTAGAAGTTCTAAGGCTTTTTAGTAATCATACTAAATAAATATAGGAGAATTTTAGAAAATTTAAAAATAGATAAAAATAAATATTATAAAATAAATTTAAATGAAGCAATTTTTTTTATACATTAAAAATTAATTTAATTACCTCAATACCCATTAGAAGAATAACGGGTGTCACATATATGGATGAGATGTTTTTTCTCCATAACCTATCGAAAAATTACCAGTAAAAGAAAATAAAATTTTGTTGCTTTTCGGCGAGGAAAAAATCAACAAGGACGGCATTAATTTATTTGTTGTTTTTCACGTCCATATTAGTACAAACTTAACTGATACTCTCTAAATATTTATATGCAATTAATTCTTAAGATTCAGAGCTAAGAAATCAGAAAATATCAGCTGTAAATACGTTATCAACTTGCCAAAAAAAAATGCCAAATGCGTCATCGTGTATCTGGCCGGGAACTGAGACAAATACAGTTGGCAAGCTCAACCTTGTAACTAATAATGTTTGTAACAAATACACTAATAATGTTTGTAGTGTTACAAGCTCAACCTTGTAACAAATACACTAATAATGTTTGTAGTGTATCTCGACCGTCAAACTCAAACATAGCGTAAGTATGAAATTGAAAAATCTTTTTTTTTAATATTTTTTTTCTGGTCATTTTAAGAATGTTATTAGAGCTGTTATGTGAAACCTGTATCACGACATTCACGACCACGCATTTTAATGTCGTTTTCTTTTTGCATCCTTGTCCGTACATGTAGGGGTGGATTGCCAATATGTTTAGAGCGGGGGGGCAAATGTGCTAAGACTGTAAGTTTTAGTGGGAAAAATTGCTATTTTGCAACATTGATTGACGAATTTGTACCAAGGAATTAATTATGAATAGGACCAAAGCCAAAAAACTATAAAGGCAAATTTGAAATGTTCAACCCAAAAAAAAAAAAAAACGAGGAGTGTTGGTTGGGTACGGGAACTCCACGGTTGGACCAAAAGCGACTGATGGCAAGTTTCTTGATATTATTTGATCACACGCTTTACACATTTCTTTTTTTTTTTTTTGGAAGGGTAGAAATCATTCACTTTAGATCTTGCTTTTATGGTGAAAGCAACTAATGAATCTCAGAAACCCATGAGGAAGGACAAATGTTTGTGTATAATTGTATTTTGATTTTTATTTTATTTTATTTTATTTTTATTTTTATTTTTTTTAATCATGATTCCTGAGTTAGAAGTTGAGAAGTGAGAAGCCAATCCTTCTCGTGCCATGGTCACTAATGAGATTTGATTCTTGAGATTTTTATACTAGGGGTGAACAACGGGCGGGTTTGCGGTTTTTGGGCGGGTGCGGGGCGATTTTTTTAAGTGGCGGGTTGGCGATTAGCCAACCCACAAACCGCCCATGGAGTGGCGGGCGGTTTCGGTTTGGGGGCGGGCGGTGTGGGCGGGTTGGGCGGGTTGGGTCTACACTAATGTACAATATAATTTTTTGAGCTCTTTTTTATTAAAAAAAAGTGAAGAAAATTTGTAGAAAATATAAGACGATAATGTATGAAGCATTCTCAACAACAACCAAGTTTGACGCCTAAAGACAATAACCATATTCACAACAAATTAAGAAACATAATCATTCATTGCAACAAGAAACATCAACTATATATGAAGTGATGAACAAAGTCAAGAATTCTTGTTCTTCCATAAAACCTGTTCATTGGGTTCGAAAATAACAGGATACTACAGATGAAATGATGAACAAAGTCAAATGTTCTTTTTCTTTTTAAAGAATGAGGAGTGAGAGAGGTTTAGATTAAGTTTTTTTTTTTTTTTTTTTTTTAAAGAATTAGGCAGGCGGGTTCGGGTTGAACCCGCCCCCTAAAATTTAAAACCGTACCCGCCCGCCAACATATGTAGGCGGGCGGGTTGAACCCGCATAGTCTTTTTTTTGGGCGGGGGGGCGGCGGTTGCGGGCGGCCGGCGATTGCGGGGCGGTTTTTGTTTACCCCAATTTATACAACACAAATATTCTTTACTAAGTGAATCAATAGTAAAAATAAGCCGTGAAAATATTTATTTGTCCTACTTTAGCTCTCAATATTAACTTTGAAAGCCTTACTATAATAACAATTCTGAAATACATAGTTTTGACCCCTTCATCAATAATTTACTTTTAGGCGGAATCAAACATCGGAATGAGATATGAAGATTTTAAGAAAAACAAAAAAGTGTTTTAAAAAAATAAATTTGAAAAAAATGCAAAAAGAGCAAAAAGAAAAAAAGATATGAAATAAAAGTATCTGCTTTTTTTTTTTACCATTTTTATTTATTTTTTCTTGAAATCCTCACGTGACATATCTTTTCGAAAATAGATAGTTTATTAATGAGAGGATCAAAAAGACACAAATTTTCATAAACGTTAAGGCAGCTATAGCTCTTTAAAAAAATGTCGAAAACTAAATAAAACGACTTTATATATTCTGAGGCCATTGGTAAAAATGAGTAAATAACCCAATTAGCTTATTCTATAAAGATCACATGAAAGAAGATTAATAGGGTGTTTGATATAATGGTTAGAACTACAAATGTTGTAGTATGTAAAAGTTTTATATTATAGTATTTTTTTTATTTTTACTATAGCGTGTAAAAGATTTATACTGTTACTAATTAAAAATCCAAATAGGCTTTAAAGACGTGTAACCATGTAAGAAAATCCACACGGAGTAGTGATTTGTTGTCTTTATTAGCCAAAGTCTCCCATCACAACCAAAAAAAAAAAACGAAAAAAAAATTTTGTCAATGCCTTGAAAAGCACTTCTTACCAGCGGTGAGAATGTTAATTACGCAATTTGAGAGTAACATGCAAGTTTTTCCTTTTTGAAAAAGCAAAACGAAAAGATGAAAAGCTCTAGTACAATGAGCAGAAACAGATTAGTTTCAGAACAGTTGAAAAGAGACCAAACATATGATTGGCGTTCCCAATTACGAATAAGCTTTACCAGCAAGATTCCTCCGAGGAATAGAGGATGACTTGAGGATCACAAGATCAGTCATGAAAGTGAGTGATGATATCTGGCAATGAATACCAACAGTCCCCAAAAATTTTAGCATTTTATTATAAAATGTATAAAATATGTTTGACATGATAGTTAAAACTATTGGTTAAAATTATAAATACTATAGCATATAAAAACTTTAAATTGTAACAACTTTTTTTTTACTGTATTACATAAAACTTTACATAATTCTTAACTAAAAAGTTGGATTGAACACACTTTTCCAAACCGCTAACATTAGTCTTTTTTTCTTGCTTTACTTGTAGGAAAACATGCCCTTTTCTTCTTTTCCATTTCTTCAAAGCAAGAACAAACATCATCTTATCAGTCACATAATGGTCAGTGATTTTGGGCCTCCAGAGAAGAATGGGCTCAGGTTTGCCAATTTCAGTCCAAAATCCTTGCGCAAGTCCAGAAGAAATGCAATCAATCCTATTTTTTTTTTTGTTTTATAATTTCATAGCAAAGAAAAACTGAGAAAAGAAAATCGAAATCACCAGGTAAAAGAATGATATCAAAAACTTGTAACAAAGATAATTTGCTTTTGAAAGGAATAAAGATATATGATAACAAAAATCTAAATACAATCATCGGCAGCAATAAAGGTGAAATGAATTACAGCATTAAAACCAACTACTTTGCACTTTTCGCTAAACCTCCTGCCCACATTCATAAAACGCAAGAGCAAAACATGAAATAGAAACTGCTTTTTTAGAAGCCACATTTCACGCTATTAAAACAGTATTTCTGGATAAAATTCACCCCACAGGCAAGCATTTAGCTAAAGCAAAAATAACACCAACTGCTGATTTATGCCTGGTTTCCGCCACCCCTTGATCGGCCTCCCATTCGTCCTTGGCCACGCCCATATCCTCGGCCGCCTCCGCCTCCGCCTCTGCCTCTTTCATATCCTGTTCCTGTACCTATAATAATAAAAAAAATTAAAACAAAACCAAGTAATTAAGATGCTGGAGTTTCTTTTCTCATGAACAAGTAATTAAGATGCTGGAGTTTCTTTTCTCATGAACAAGAACATAAGGAGAAACTTCTATGCCCGGAAAGTAAACATGAAAAATGAGTTCTTTCCAAGACACAATGATGTGTTTTATTGTATTTACATGTTTATGGTTATGATACTTACCACGATAACCCCAACCTCTGCCTCGTCCGCCTCTGCCCCGATTTGAATATCCACCATTATCTGGTGTACACAAGTAAAAACCGGATGAAGCTTAAAACAATCTATGGACATTCATTAAATCAGCATAAATGAACTAATAAGGCTCATCAAGATACGTTATAATTTTATTACCTTGATAGTTCCCATAACTACCTTGATAGTTTCCATATCCACCTTGGTAATTTCCATACCCACCCTGATAGTTGGCATACCCACCCCTATTCCAACCCCTCCCCCGCCCTCTACCGCGTCCCCTTCCACGGTTATAAGAATCTAGCAATTAAAAGTAAGAAACATATTAGAACCCAGAAGTCATAATAGAAAATACTACTTTAGAAGCAGTCGAAGAAATAACATATTAGTTGCATCACCTTCGTTTACGGCATTGTATGGAGCACGAGCGTGTTTAGGTTGTTGTATCTGCTGCTGATAGCTGGTCTGTGGCTTTGATTGGTCCACTTGGTAAGGAGCTTGGTATCTGCAGGCAGTTTTAATTCATATTCACGATAGGCCAGAAACATTGATCTTAGGTATTCAAAAACACAGAAAGGAACACATTTTTTACAAATTGATTCCTGTGAGAGAACTGAGAGCATACCCGGGAGAGTTTTTGTCAAGCTCTTTGGTTGATAACGTTATCGAAATCATTGAGACATGCCGAGTCATCTCCACACTGCATCAAATATTAAAATTTAATATCCATCCACACCATCAATGTGCATTGCAAGCCCAAACAAAGGTTCTGTTGCATCTATAAGTATGTATCAAGAAAACACTCAAACAAAAATATACACAGAACTAGAAGATATACTCAAACCAGACACTTACGGCACAAGACCCTCTTCAATGGGTTCCCATACATCAGTTATGCTCACGGAGCTGATAGCAGTGTCTTGATGCAACCTTGGGATTCTCTTCTGTTTCGCCAAATTCAAATTGAAAATTAATTCTGGATCAAATACAGAGACAAAATGGATGTAATCTTGCAATGAGTAACAACCTTTATAATCTCCGCAATGGCCACCGTCTTGCTGATTGCCTGTCCCATTGCTTTCAAAACGATCTCTCTTACACGCTTTTCCTGAATAAAGTTTAAAACCAAACATAATAAATTATACAGCTCGGATTTTAGGCAAAATCCCGAAGCAACCAGCAATACCATATCATCTCATTCAAAAACCATTCAGACTCAAAACCATGGGGAAAAAAAATAGACAAGTGATGACAAATAAATCATAAACAAGTCAACTAGAAATTTCAAACACCAAACACTCAATGCAAAAGCTTCATAATAAGAGTATATCCTTGAAATGGCAAAGTCCAGAGACAACATAATAAAAGAAATACTCAGTTCCAACAAAAAAAGAAGAAGAGCAAAACAATAAATTTCTGGTCAGTCAAGAATAAGGTCATACAGAAAAGTGAAAAACCATAAACATTTAAACAGAAGAGAAACAAAACAACAGAAAACAAAAATCTAAAATCACAAGCTCTAAGAAAAAACGAGCCCTAAATTTTCAAAACTAACATCTATATAAAGCAAACAGACTACGACGGAATGTTCATCAAAATCCACATGAAGAACAAAAAAAGGGTCTATGAAATCAAAAGGCACAACAGAATCTAGTACAAAACCATAAAAAAAAAGCCATTCGAAAGGAAAAATTAAAAAAAATATGGTCTAGAGAGAGAAACAAGAACAGAAAAGATAGATAGAGAGAGAAAAGGTGAAAACCTGGAGAAGAGTAGTGGCATAGCTGATATAGTTCCTGATAACGCCCTGGGTGGTGATTCGGATTTCGTTCTCGTTGATAGGGGATTCGGGCTTGGGCTTCTCAACCCTCTGGTATCTATCCATGGCTGCTTTTCTTCTTCTTCTTCTTCGATTTGAGAAATTTTACTCGCAAAAGAGAAAAACGCAGACGAACAGTAGTTAAATGGAGAAGAAGTCCTCTCTGAGAAAACCCTAAAACCCTAGCGTAAGAAAACGAGAGTAAGAGAGAAAGGGAGGAGGGAGAAAGTCTGTGCGTGCGTGCGAGCGTGTGGATATTAGGATTTAGAGAGAGATTGGGAGATTGGGAGCGCGGGTTAGGGAGGAAAATGGAGCCATTGACGAAAATATCCCTCTCGGGTCAAGTCGATGCTTTCATTTCTACTCCATACCCGATTTCGTGTCGGGCTTTACTTGACCCGACGCTAGTGCTAGAAGCGCATACTGTTCACGAACGGTGGGGGATTGGATGGCGTACGTGTCGATGCGTCAAGAATCCCTATGCTACGGCCGACAATACAGGTTGCGACACGACGACACGACACGAATCCGACACGTTTTTTTGTGGGTTAGTGTCAAAAAATTTGACCACGGGTCATTTTAGTGTCGACCCGAAACTAACCCGTAAAAAAAAAAGTCGTGTTTGGGTCAACCCGTCTGACAATAAAATGACATGTTTCTGATCCGTAGTTAATTAATAAACTTTTAAAAAATTAATATTATTTCATATATAATATAAGCTCTTAAAATATCAAACCCTACCTCTCTTATCACTCATCTTATTGTTGAAGTGGTATGAAACTCTTCTAATTTTATTTTTTAAAATATTATATATATTAATGTGGGCGGGTTAGAGACGGGTTGCAGGTCATAATCAGGTTATGGGTCAAAAACAGGTCACGGGTCATTATTTTTTGACACTGTACATAATAAACGGGTTGACACGGGTCGAGTTTGTGTCAACCCGTGTCAAAACGGGTCGTGTTAGGGTTGAGAATTCTCAACCCGTTCGTATTACGAGTCAGGTTAGTGTCGATCTAATTTTGTAAAAATTAACTCTAACTCGACACGAACCTGATCCGTTGACTCATTTTGCCACCCCTGCCCTATTCTTTAGGCCTTTGGCCATTGTTCGTTGCCATCCCTTTTGCTATAGTGGATTTTTTTTTTTTTTAAATTTAGTCGTCTTCGCTTGAAAAACTAGCCTTTTTCTTGGCGTCGAAGGAAAAAAAAAAACGGTGGGGGATTGGATGGCGTACGTGTCGATGCGTCAAAAATCCCTATGCTTTAGGCCTTTGGCTGTTGTCCGTTGCCATCCCTTTTGCTATAGTGGAATTTTTTTATTTTTTATTATTTTAATTGAGTCGTCTTCGTTTGAAAAACTAACCTTTTTCTTGGCGTCGAAGAAAAAAAAAAACAGCCTTTTTCTTTTTATGGGAAAAATATGCACCAAAGGCGGAGTTGTAATTGGGAATTCAAAAAAAGGAAATAAATTTTAACAATGTAATATTGTGACATAAATTACATTGCAAATGACATCAAAATATGTCTATATAAAAGAAACCTTCAGGTTCAACTAAAAAAATCTATATCCAAATGAAAAAAATATACTCATTAATGAAACATTTTTAAACCAATTTCAACCAATAAACTATGAAAAGCTCTTATATACCACAGTAATTTGCTACAATATAAAAGCTCTCATATACTGCTATTTTTAAACCTATTTTAGTTCCAATGGAAGTTTCAATCATCTTATAAATAGAATGCGCTGCATGCTCGATTGAAAATGTTCTTCATCTTTGCTTCGTCTCATATTGTAAATAATACTCTTAACAAGTCATAGTTTTGACCTAAACTATTGGTTTCTTAATAGTTATCATCTATATTTTCCAACATACTTTTAAGAGATCTAAATTTCACTTACCTTATTTTTATATGATATGGTGTCTATTAGGCTCTTAAATTCAGGTACAATTCATGTGACTGAAGATGCCATTTCTCCTATATTTTTGCTCACTTCTTCCATTGCTTTGTTTCTAATAGCACGTGATCGTTTTGAAACATTTTTACTATTGTCTGCGGATATGGAGACTGAGAAGCACTTGATTGTTGATTGTTGAGCATACTTGGGCGACCGGCTCAGCTGATGTATGCAAGTCGAGGAGGACTACAGTCTGAAATTAGGTTGTAAAAGAGAAAATTGAAGCCCATTCTAGCTGTAAGTGAGAAATGTAGACCTAAGGCCAAGAACACCAACCTTGTCCAATCCATACAAGTCAAGGAGGATTTTCAGCACGGGTAGAGTCGCAAAAGAGACAAGTAAAAATTTTTAAAAGATAAATAAAAAGTTGTCTTCGTTTTATAAATATCACTTATCTATGTCTCTTTTTTTATTTGTTCATGTTAAAAATCTAAAAAATACCCTTTTAACAAACTTTAACATAGCCCAATCTAAAGTCAAACCGTATAAGAGAAAAATAGAAGCCCAACCTAGCTATCAATCCCGATGGACTAAATGCAGGGCAGTAAACTTGCCCATGAAATATGCCCATTTTGTGGGCCATAAAATTTAAAAATAAAATTTTATTGATTATTACAAAGTTTATTATTATATAAGTTTTGGATTTCATGCAATGGTGTGGTTATTGTGGTCATTAAAAAACTAAATAAATATAATAGCAAAAAGCATATAAATATAAAAATAAAAATTACAAACAGGTGTATAAAACATGAAAGTAGTTACAATATCATATAATTCTAATCGTATGTTGATCTTAAAACTTGAAAGATAAAATAACTCTCATCTTTTTTTTAAAAGAAATAAATAAAAAATAGAGATTTTTACTAAGATTTTGGAAGAGTTAACGGAGAGAAGAAGACAGAGATAATTGGAGGGGATGTGACTCGTGAGAGAAATATGCATGTAGAATGTTAGATTTGAGAGAGTTGTGTTGAGGTTGTAGAATGATTAGGCTATTTTATAGTTTGAAAAAATAATTTAATTAAATAATATAAAAAATTGGAGGCTCTATGGGCCGCATGACAAGCTTGAAACATGGCCCAATTCAATCCTCGCTTTGGGGAATTTTCATAAATAGTATATTTTAATATTTACTTCTTTTATAAAGGAAGAATGAGGCAAATGCTAGATTTTTAAAGTTTTTTAAAATAAAAATTGGTTTTGAAAATATTTATAGTGAATATCAAATCTACAATTAAATAATTTATTTACTATGTAAATAAGAAATATTTACATTGTAAATAATGATGTAAATACATTAGTTGCACCACAAATCTATTTATTGTGTTAATAAGAATTTTTTACAGTATAAACAAATGGTTAAAAAATTATTTACATCATAAATTTGACATTTACTATAAATATTTTTAAAACTTGATATTTACTACAATTAGTTTTAAAAACATGACATTGTCTACAATTTTCGTTTTATAATTATTACACGTGTTTTTTTGTAGCACAACTTAACGTGTAAAATAAATGATAATATAGTATAACTTTTTCTAAATATAGCATAAATAAAAATAATTTTTAAAAGCATAACATAACATGTCTTTTCTCCTTATTTTCATCCCAACCCTTATCCTCTTGTGCGTGTGGCCTAAAATTTAGGTAATAGGCTACCCAGTTATAGTTATAGTATCTTGTCTTAAAAAAATAGTCAAGGCATCCGAAACTTATTTTTTAGACTTAAATAGTAATTTTTTTGAAGGACTTAAATAATAACTTCACACATTCAATCAAATAATATTTTAGAAATACAAAATTTTTATTTTTTTATTTTTTATGTTTTTCTTTTGATTTTATATTTCTTTAAGAATTTTATTTATTTTTTTCCTATTTAGTTACATTTTAGATTATAAGGGCGCCAACGTTGTTATTTAAAGGGTGTCTAGCATTGTTAGTTTCAACTAAAACTTTTGATTGTTACAATATACAGCTCTTACATACTATGATGTCAATAAAAAAATAAGTTACAGTATAAAATTCTCATATGTTATAATGTTTTTAACCAAACACCTATTAGTGTCTCACATATTTCAATGCTCCTAAACACTCTATTAATGTCTCACATGTTTCAATACTCCCAAACACCCTATTAATGCATAAAATGGACTTATAATACCTAAATGATACTGCTTTGATTGGAAGGCATTATAGTGGTGATGTTCCGAACGCGGAGTAACCAATTTGAAAACTTTAGAAGACTTTTTTTTTATGAATAATTTAAGACTTCAAATCAAATACGAGTCAATGGCACAACTTTTTGTTTAGTAGTTACATCACTTGGGAGAATAATATGGCCTTTAAACAAATGCCAATGCCTTGCAATCCATGAAAAGTGTCCGCGTAATTAAATCAATGGTTTAAAGAAAACGTGTAGAAGCAATTTATGAGTCGTAAAGAGGATCTTCAAGCAAATTTGAAATGCATTTGCTAGTCTTTTGTCCCTTTTCCCCCCTCCTTTTTATCTTTGCTTACAAATCAATCCATACTCAATGCTAGTAGCAGTCTTTCTTCAGAATAAATAATCACACTCTTTTAGCCAATAGTGGGAATAGAAAAGGAAATAAATATGCATACTCGTTTTTTAAAGTCGTCTTATACCACTTATTTTATGGCTTCTTTTCTAGAAGCCCATCAAAAAAAGTATTTGTTTGCAACTTTTTCCTCCCCTTCTAGCTTTCCACTGAACGTTAGATTTAAAGAAAATCCCAACAAAATAATAAATGCACAAAATAAAAAAAAAAATTTAAATATGAAGGTTTAAAAGGAGGCACTATATTTTTTCATTGGAAGGTCTCATTTTGTTTTTGCTAGTTAGGAAAGTCCTTTTCTTTTTGTAAAAAAAAAAAAAATACAAAAAATTAAAGTGATATGCCCTCTTCAAGTCACTTTCTAAGTTTTGTGCCCATCTTTTTTTTTTTTTTGAAAAGTTTTCTTTTACATTTCTATACTTATTAATTGATGCAATAAGAAAAAATGGGGCAAAAAATTTTTACTCTGTGTGTGTTTTCTTTAATAAAAAAGTCTGGAGAGCTCGAGCAGAATACTATTTTTTTTCAATTTCATTTTATTATAAAATTGTCCAAAATCATATATTTAATGACATTCTACTTCTCCAAATTTGGTATGGAAAAAGTTCAAATTGAACCAAACCAAATGCAATAGGAGAATTAAAGTGGACGAGACCATACAGAGTGATTCCGTTTGGTCTGGACTGCAGTTTGAGTCCAGTTTTGGGAACCAACAAAAAGATAGGCCCAACTAACTTTGTATCTATTTTTAAAGTCAGCGAGACAAATAGCCTTTATTAAATTAGAATATGATTTAAATTTATAAATATTTTATATATGTCTCAAAATAATATTATTAAATAATTATGTAATCATATAGTATAAAATATAATATCATTAAAATAATTACTATACTATTAAAGATATTTTAAAGATATTTTAAATATTTTGTTGAATTTTAATGTTAGAACAATAATTTGGCCATATATTGTAATTTTTTTTTATTATTATTAAAAATATGATTATCCCTATATGTCATATTTGTCAAAGTCTAAATAAAGTTAAACGTAACAAATACATACGTAATCTAATTCCAAAGTCTAATGAACTTCAACTCAGTAGGTATTTCCTTCCGGTATGAAAGGGGGAGTTTTCCTCAGAGTTTTCTATTGGGTAAAAAATCAGAACAAAAATCATTGTTTGAACAATTTAATTTGGTTTTCATATAGTTGGTTTCGGTTCTGATGTTACCCAACTACATCCAAAATCAGTGGACCAATGACCGAAGAAAGGTAAGAATGAGCACACTAGGGGAGTCAGATATCTATTTTTTAATGTAGATTTTAACTCTTATTTTGTAACTTTAAATTTTAGTTATGTTTTTATTTTGAAAAGAAATTACAATCGAGTCCCTTATAAAATAATTGAAATATAGTATTATGCTCTTACAAAATAACTATAATATGTTGTTGTGTCCTCATCAAATGATTGAAATTTGTTATTATGCGTCTATTTCGTAAGAAAAATATAATTATGTTCTACTCAATCATTGAAATATATAGTTATATTTTTTTATTTAAAGGTTGTTTGGCAAGGGTAGTCCAAACCAACTTCTCAGTAATATACAGTGTAAAGCTCTCACATGCTACAGTAAAAAATATTAAAAAAAAGTTGCTATAGTGTAAAACTTTCATATGCTACATTCTAACTAATAGTTATAATATCATGCTAAACACTCTATTAATAAAATACTATTTTTAATTTTTATATAGTACTTCCACTAATTAGAATTTCCGGCTCCACTGCCAAATTATGAACATAATTTTGAAATTAGTATAAATACGTTGTGATCCAAAATATATAATATAAATTAAAGAAAAAAAACTTTCTTATTTATTTGCCATTGGTAAAACATTTCTACTGCAAGACTCTGTCTCCCTGTGCTCCACTCATCTAATGGCTCAATAGTTGTTTGTCCGTTAGATGCTCCACTGGATCAATTGAAATCTCTCTTTTGATAAAATTATAGAGCATATAATAAATTAATATTATACGACATAACAAATTGATATTATACGGTGTTGTATTATGAGGTCATAAAATAAAGGGCTTTCACGAACAGACCAACGCATTTTCAGCAAACCAAAGATCCTTTTAATAACATAATTCTTTTACACTATTTTCATTTACTGTTTGACATATAAACTCTACTATCTTATTTTTTATTTAAATAATAATTTATAATATTAGTAGATTTTACGTATCAAATAGTAATTGAAAAGAGTGTAAAAAAGAGTGAAAAAAAACTATTAGCACTCCTCAACCATTAAAGAACTCTAATAACATTCCTAGCAAGTACATGTTTCACGTTAAAGAACTCTCTAGGCATGGTTTTGTTGGTAAACCATCTTTTCAACCATTGAGAACGTTTTGAAAATATTTAAAATTAATCCATATATAAATCTGTTAGTGATAAGACGAAATGAAAGGCAGACATTCCCAACTTGGGGTCTACCAGTTATTTTGGGTTGTGGGCCCAATTTTCATTAAGGTTGTTCATATCAGATCCTTACATTGATCTTACATTTAAAGTCTTATCAGCCTCTCACAAAAATTTAGCACCAAATTAAACTTCTTCATGCACTATATTTTGATTTAACCCTTCCAAAAAACCTTTTGGAACTTCTTCAAAGCTCTAGCACCACAACTGTTCACCAAGAACAAAAGCATATATTCAAGTTAATGAAATGTATAAAATCCAACAAAAAAAAATATTAAATAATTAAAATAAAAATAAAAAAAGGGTTGAGGATGAGTATTACATTCTGAGTCTGTTGTGATCCAATTTCCTTTCCTTGGTGGGGTGTGATCTGAATCATGAATGTTAGCAATTGAATCTAATGATGGTTGTGTGATTAGAGTTGATCCATTTTTCAATGAATAAGCAGAGGAGATTGTGGAGCAGCTTTCTACATCCCATCTAAAGCTGATCTTAGGCGATTCATTGCTCAGTTGATCATCATCAGCCACTGCTTTAAGAGCTCCTCTGTTTCTAAATTGTAGAACCTGATTTAACAAAATAGCAACCTTGTCTTAGTCCCAAATCATAAAACTAATGACTAATATAAAACATATAAATATATATATATATATATACACACACATGAAATGAGTACAAAAAAATATCTCATTACCAAATTCTATTAAATTTGCATGGTATTTCTTTTGAAACTCAAGAAACTAACTGGTTTTAAATCATTTGACGTAAATGACATGTTTTTACCAAGAAAATAATTTATTTACTCCTAATAAATAAATTTTTTTACTCATAGTGGATAAATGATTTACCTAGTAAAAACACTATTTACTTTAAATATTTTAAAAATTGCTAATCTATTTTAAGTTTCAAAAAACTTGCTGTTTACCTGTTATTTCATTATAATAATGATCTGACATTCTTAACGTACCAATAAACTAAACTTTACATGAACCCCAATGAAATTAATTATTTGAGATGTGGGGCCTTCTCAATTTGGGCATTAATGACCCTACCTATAATATATTTTCTCTACCTAATTACAAAATATCAAAACAACATGCAAAATCCACTAGCACAAAACGAAATTTCCCTCAACCTCACAAGTAATACAACATCATTAAATCTGAAAGAGAAATCCTCAAAATATCAAGAGCAAAAATGAATAAATAAATAAATAAATAACATTTTGGTCTTTACCTTTCGACCCATGAATTTCCCTGCCTTTTCTGATTTAGCAGCAGCAGCCCACCTGAAAAGCTCCTTCATTCTTGACATGGTTTTGGGCTTATCTCCCTTGAGCTTTTCTTTCTTTTCTGATGTCCCAATACTTTGGTGGTCCTTTGTGCCACTAGTATTGTTGGTCGTTTCACTTATCGGTAAAACCTTGTTCCCTGTATGATTAGCCTGATCCATCTTACTAATGCCTAATTCCCTACCATTCTCATCTTTCTTCATCTTCATCGGATTGATATTCCAATGTTGTGTTTTGTTGATGTCACTAGGTTTCTTCAAATAAATACTGCTATAAAAGCAAGCGGTTGCTGTATCCTTTCTACAAAGAAAAAACAGCTTTAAGTACTTCTTAGCACCCGGTTTGCTTCCTTTGAGGTTTTCAAATCTCCCATAAACCCCACCATTATGCTTAAACACAATTATGTGTTTCGGTCTAGCCACTTGATCTGAACAAGATTAAAAAAAAAAAAAAAAAAAAAACCCCATTAGTTGGTCAACCATAAATTTTATTTTATTATTATTATTTTTTTGCCTCTTACCATTAGCTATATTCTTCTGGTTGGTAGGACTACTTGGACCATCATCCTTTCCTTTTTCATGTGTTGCCTTGAATAGCCATTGAAAAACCTGCTACAATATTTGACCAAGAGAGGGAAAAATCAGCCTTTTGATGTGAATGCTCTATACAAATAGTGTTTGTTTTGTGCTTGTAGGCATAGCCTAATGGTAAAGCTACACCCAACTTCACGTAAAAGTGAAGAGTTCAAATCCCCGCCCTAAATTAGAAAAAAAAAAGTGTTTGTTTTTTGACTATAAAGTTGTTTCACAAAATTGCATACCTGCATGGCTTTATAACGTATTTTGTGGCTCCTCTATATAGTGCCTTGAGTCAAGAGATGAGAATTATTTTAAGGTCAAATGGACAGCTTTCAAAGATCTATACCTGTGATTGTCTGTACACAAAAGATTCCTGTCTGGTGTTTTTGAGGCCTTAGGAAGAAAGAAGACAAAGGGGAAATTGAGTGAAATCTAAGGAAGACGGTAAGAGACAACCAAGCTGTGAGTGGGGAAGGGTTGGCTTGGGATTCTTGGTAACATGGGGATTAAATATATAACATGGTCATGTGGTTGGTATTAAGGAAAGGGATTTGATTTAAGCTTATATGGGGTTTAGCATTGGTGGCATCTTGTTTGGCCATTCATTTGGAAGCCTATAGGTCAACGATCTTGTTGGTCCCCAAATATCACATGGTAGTACGGATTTTACTATTCCAAGATTTACTTTGGTGGGGGTGTGAAAGTGATACATTATTATCTAATTACCCTTTTTTAACTACACAACTAATGGATAAGTCTAATCCACTAGTTTGATGTTGACAAATGTGACACATGTTATTCTCTTAACGGGTATTAAGGTAATTAAATTAATTTTTAGTATGCCAATAAAAAATTTGTTTCATTTAAAATCTATTTCACAATATTTATTTCTATCTATTTTTAAATTTTCTAAAATTTTCCTGTACTTATTTAGTATGTTTACTGAAAAGCCTTGAAACTTCTAATACATTTTGAAAATGTCATTTTGGCATTATGGGGGCTAAAGTCTCCAGAGGAGACATGAGGATATCTTTCCCAACTACTCTTGACCCTCATTTTCTTTATTTCATCTGTGACATGCTCCAACATGTCTCCTCCATAATTGCTTCTATCACTTCTCTTCAAAGACTTCATCTTTTCTTCCTTTTTCTTCCACGGTTCCCACACTCTTCTTCTTATTTCTTTGTTGAAGCAAAATACTTAAAGAACTTCTTCAAGGCAGCCATAAAAATCAGCCACCATCACCCCCATTTGAGCAAGAATTTCAGTCATACCGAAGTCAAGGAACCTATTTTGAAGCCATTTCAAGCTTCCAACTAGCCATAATCTGAGGTTAGAATCTTATGAATAAATTTAGTCTTTCATTTATAATTTTTTTTATACTCAAGGATTATTCAAATTTACGTTCTTAAACTTGAGTATATGTTTTGTTGCTATTTTAGAGCATATGTATAAAGTCTAAGTGTATAAGCCGTAGACAAAAAATTTATATTGTTAAACTTTATAATACCTCTATGGGCAGTAGCTCTTTCTTGAAATTCTAGGATTAAATGAAAATGAATTTTGTAAATTGGTTTGAACATTTAAAAAGTAGACATCCTAAGCTTTCTAACAAGCTATCATAAGCCTAAATCGAAGTTATATTTTATTTTCTATGAATTTTTAAATTTTTGGATTGAAAACTAGTAGACCTGTCAGTGGCAATATACTGCCCGTTTTCGTTAAGTAAACCACCTGTTAACCCATGTGATGATTGTAGATAGTGAACTTATCCTTTTTGTAAAAGTATACTGCCAGTTTGCTATGGTATATCAACTGCTAATCTAAACCAAGAACTCATCTTTGCTCACCACCTAATTCCTTAATGTCTTGCAACCTTTCCAATATTATCCTAAGTATTGATGAATCTTATTAGGGACTAAAACATATAGATTACTTGTATACATTTTATATTGTGTTAAGACAAAAATTGTTTACTTTGGTATTCAAAAGAGATTTGCATAAAAGCTTTAATGGAACACTAATAAGATGGATTTACATATGATTTATTTATGAATGTGGTTGTATGCTGTGCTTTAGTTTTAATTGTCCTTATGCACGCCTTAGGATCAAGGGAGTGTGGCGCTAACGTTAATTGATTTCGGGATTAAAAGATTGTTGATAAGCTTGAAAGGTAGGGATTCTATTACTCATCTTTTGTGAGGTTTTGGTAAATTAAAATTTGATTGTTTTATGTTGTAAAATATGTATATAATTATATCTATAACATAATGGTGTGGAACTCGCCCTATATTATACAGCGAGGAACATAATGATTTAACATATGTTGTAAATTGAGAAGCATGGTTAGAAAAATTGACTCTATAAATAACAATTAAATATAGAGAAATGGTGAGACGTGAAGAGGGCGGCGGTTACGTCCTTGGGCACGAATACCCTAAAAGGTAAAATAAGGGGAGATGATGACGCTCTCTTGGGTCAAAAGTCTTAGAACGTACTGTACAGGAATCGACTTTGTGAGGACTCGGGGCTTGATATCCCCTCACTGGAACACCCTTAGAATGTTTGGAGGGTGGCCAAATGTGCCCATTTGGGTTTCGATGAGTTGAGTGATACTATATTGAACGTGGATATCTCGGAATAATGTTGAACTGTAATATTTGTATATATGTATATGTATGAAACTCAGTAATGATTAATTATGGTATCCACAGAATATGATTATTATAAATCTCATAATTTGGATATGATGAGTATTAACTAACCATGCAGGTTTTAATGTTGTAATGATAAAAACCTAAAGGTGAGTAATGGTTTTCCCTACTGAGCATTTTGTCGCTCATTCCCTTATATTTTTATCTTTTCAGGACTCACTAAGTGTGAGGTGGCTACGAGAAAAATAGTTGAGGAAGCTATGTAGCTATATTACGTTGGGACTGCTTTAATTGTTAAAAATGTTTTTCATGATAATGTAAGTATCAATTGTTACTTTCTGTGACTGTATCAAAATGCGTTGATGGTTGAAATGATGATGACGACAGTTTATATTATTAAATTGTGGTTTAATTGTCGTTTATATATTTATTTTTGATTTGAGAGTTTTCATTTAAGCCCTGAGCAACTTTATTTTTGAGGTTTTACTTTTATTTCTTGTTTTTATTTTAATTCATTAAAAACTGTTAACCCCTATATAGGGCGTTACAACAAAATTTCTCAATGTTGCCCCTACAACAAAAAATGTCAATGTTTTAAACCAAAGGTTTTTGAGTCATTAGAGATGCAATCCATTTAGAAAGACTTGAAAATTATGTAAAGTGATTTAAGTTGGGATTTTCCAAACTCAATGGCTGGATCAGTTTTGTTAGTTTTTTCTAAATGTCTAGATCATATTTTACACTTGAAAATCACACATACACAAACACTCGCAAGGTACTCGCTCACCAATCAAGCTCGGCCAATAATTGCCTAATTTGAAGATTAAAAAGAGTAAGAGTTTTCCTTCCATTTGTTAAGCAAAAAAAACCTACGTTTTAATGAAAATTTTATGAAGAGGTACAGAAAACAAAAGTGCCCTACAATCTTAATCTTATCATACAGAGCTAGTGTCGGTCAAATATAGCTATTTAGTAACTGAGGACATTGTTTCGAATTATCATATATGAATCAAGTTTCCTCAGTTTTACATACTTTTTTCATCTTTGATCAAATCTCATATTAAAAAATACGCACTAAGGTAAGATATGTCATATACCGTAGAAAGGTCATTTTTTTAATTTTATAAAAGGTTTTACAACAAAAAATAATAGGAAAGAGGAAAATGAAACTGCGGATTGACATTGAACAGAAGAGGCTTATATAAGACAAGGAACAAGCAAAATAAATTAACAGAGGCTAGTCTGTGCAAAAAGACAGACTAAATTCACATTTCAGATTATGTTATAATAAACAAGCAAGATTCTTAACCTTTAGCTAACTTGATCTACTACTTCATGATTTTAAATTATCCACAAGCAGATTCCCCTGGCCCGTTGCACTCTGTCTCTAAGTCACCATGTATTTGCACCATTTAATAGTATTATCACCAATTATAAATGTTGATTAAGCATGTGGGCAATGAGATAATTTTTTATGAAGTGAAATAATTTGTCGCGTTATGTTATTCATGTGGGCACTAGTACAAGTACTAATAGGGGCTCACATGGGGAATAAGTAATAATAGCGAGCAAGGCATCTGATACTCTGGTATTTAACATGGCCAGACAAACATTTCAATCACTCCGTTGAACTATTTTTTATTTTGTTTTTCATCTTAATAAAAAGAGCACAGTGGTGTTCTCACACCCGAGTCCACCAACCACTCACCAATCTTCTAGGTCTAGAGTTGGTGGAACGGAAAGCAATTCGGTCCATATTTTTATCAACTAAGATATAAAATCTGAAATCATATAAATCGACGTCGTATTTAGTAAGCTCATAAAAAATATAATTTTAACCTTATTTTAGACAATAAAAATCGATTTTTATATGTTAGGTAAAAGAACCCTGATAGATCATCTTTCGCCATTATATCACCACCACCACTGGCCATTGAACAAGTTAATAACAAAAAAATTTACCAAATTCCTTAGCTTACATCGGTTTTGGACTTTGTGTCTGAGCTTCTTTGCCCTCTCATTTTCTTAGCTTTTAATGAAACGATTCCGTCACCCTTTGGTTTGTGGCAGAAAACAGCACATGCAAGTCTACCTCCAATACTGGCCGTTGAGAGAATGTCAGTGGCTAAATCACATCACAGTTAAGTAAAACAAAATACGTGTTTCGGATCAAGGAAATCCTATTTGCCACATCAAGATCGTTGATGTCAAATCCAGGTGAAAGGGTATGTCGGAGAGAAGTCTAGAGAATTTTTTTGTGAGGAATAAATAAAAGTCGTTCTCATAAAAACCAGGATTCATATTAACGTGGTGGAGTGATATCACTGTTTTTGTGTTGTAACGTGGCCGTTTTGGGGTCTAGTGGCATTAAGGCTACCACGTTCTTTTTTCCATCGCGACACAGATGTACCAAACAACCAAAGGAAGTAATATAGATTAGATACTTGGAAACTCCTAGATTATGCTTGTAATTAATGATATATTAGCGTGATCGGTGGTAACTATGAGTGTGTTTGGGAACCAAGTTTTAACTCTAAAGTTTCAATTACTGCAGTATAAAGCTCTCATATGCTATAGTGTAAAGCAAAAATATGTTACGGTGTAAAACTCTCACATGCTATAGTGTTTATGTTCTAACTTTGTTGCTTCACGTAAGTCACTATGGTCAAAACCTTCTCACATGCTTCTTTTTGCTTCACGTTAGTCACTATGGTCAAGCCGTATTTTTGTTTTTGACTTTTAAAATGTTCTATAACATGTTTTTGATCTATCGATTTGTTTCAAATGGTCCTTCGGTCTATTTAGATTATTGAAATATATATATATATATATATATATATATTTGTCATGCAAGGTTTGGTAGGTTTTAGTTTTGTAATTGTGTAAAATAGTTAATTTAGGATCCGTTTGTTTCGCGGTTTGAATCACGGTTCGAATCATTTTGCTACAGTATTATCTCTCACAAAAATTTAAATCTTCATTCAAATACCCTATTCAAATACTCGAACCAAACGGACTCTTAGTCTTTGTGTCTAAGAGCATTTTGCACGTTGCAAGGCAAGGGGATTTGGTGGCTTGGTTGTTGTTATAATAAGAAAGAATGATTGTTAAAAGATGAACCAATCTAAGTACGCTTTCAGTAATGGATAAAATTTGGTTTTGAAAAATGAATGCCGTAGCTTTGAACGTTGAGATGAGCTTTTTGAGGTTTTTGAGAAGCTTGGAACTTTTTATCTCTTTTGGGGCTTGGAGATATACCTTTGTACATGCAACCTTTAAAGCTTTAGGCTGTTGTTACCGGTTCAAGCCACACTTAAAAACTTTTTTGCTATACCATTTTCTCACATGTAAATTTAAATTTTTGTTTAAACTTTTTGTTCAACTTTATAAATGAAATAGTTAATCTTTAGTTTTCCTCCTTTGAACCTTTGGTCGCTCCTTTGATGTTCTCCTAAGCAGCATCCTTCCTCACCTTAAAACTCTAGAGAAGTTGCCTCTAAATTAGATTAATAAGCACCAAGGTTAGAGGTTTTGCTCTAAATATTTCAATAGCCTCTCACATGGCACTCACGTGATTTGCGTCATTGAAATCTGGAGTCAACAACACTAATTTTGGAGATATCATACACAAATTTTGCAGAATAGGAAAAACTGTTGCCCCAGCCTATTTCTCATTTGATTCATCATAACATTTGCAAGTCACTATCTTCATTTACTAATTACGAATCCTCTTAGGAAAAGTATTTTCTTTATTTTAAATCTTGATCTTTATACGAAAGTCTTACCTTTATTTTAAATCTTGGTATGTATTTTTCTATTTAGACTTTCAATTAAGCAAACCCCATCTATAAATAAGTATTTCAGTTTGATATGATAAACTTATCTTTTGCCCTCTACCTACGTAATTTTTTTAAAAGGGACGTATATATTCCGAATTAAAAAGGATAAACATCAATTATGTCTTATACGATGAAATTCAACTGGGAAATTCTTATTTTGATAAACAACTAATTCTACCAGTAATTCAAATGAAACATTCAAAAAGAATAAACGTGTATTGAATTTCAAAATTGAAAACTCAACAAGGTACACCAATGATTAAGCACATGCATAACTCTTTAACAAATCTTTTACAATCGACGAAAGAATCTGATCGATTGAAATTGAGACCCGTAACACAACGGTCAACCCTAATACTGCCAAGGCACAATCCTAACGGACAACTAAACACTAGAAAAAAAAAGGGGTAAAACCCACAATTATTATAACAACAAAAAAAAAACACACACACGCACAAAACTAAAAAAGAGACCCCCAATCACCGCCATGAGATGCCTACGGCGAGGAGGCAACCAAGAAAAGAACCACCAAGGAAGCCTTAATACTTCGAGAGGCACAAGGAGAAGTCGAGTAGACATCGTCAAACTGCAATACATGACCACCACGAACCACAGTTGCCGTTGGAAAACGAGAACTTCGTCTCCCTAATAAGCACGCTGCCATGCAAAACAATACCTTATGTAAGCATAGTCGCCACCGGCCGCAGGCGCGTAGAAAATCGCAGCAAAACTGAATGACGTCCCACCTCCATGGCAAGCAAGATCCTCCGCAACAAAGGCACTACTCCACACATAGCCACTACCACTAGGAAGCCCACAATGAGACGAGACCAAGGACCAAGTTTTAAGACCAGGAGCCCGACGATGCGCCTAGAGGCGTCATCAGAGCTCCGGCCGACACTTCACTTTCAAAACCTGTTAGAAAATTTTCCTACCCACATAATTATAATCCTTCTTAAGAAAAAGCAATTTACCAAATGGATACTTTAAATTAATTATCATCTAAAATCACATAAGAATAATTTATAGCCACGCTTGTGTTATTATAATTCATTAGGCCTCTTTAACAAAATAAACAGTTCAATATCAATTTAATTCCTATGTAACGTAATTCCTTCTTAGATTAATAAACACTCTAGTGTAATTCTTAAATAATGAAATTAGAAGAAAACATGATCATAGAAAGCACTAATACGACTGAAACAATAGGACTAAAGAAAGAGAAATCAACTCAAACTTATCATACAACTTGAACAACAACAACAACAACAAAAACAGTAATCAGAAATGCGTAATTGCATGAGAATAATCTACAACTGAATTTTAAAACATTCACAATGACGCTGACTCTCGTTGGCCCCCCAAACAAGCACAATTTTCCACCTCTTTCCACTCTTTATGTTGTGGCCGGGAGAATCTGCGCTTAATGAAAATTCACCTTCTAAACTCCCATCGCCATATCTGCATTTATCTTCACATAAGCGTTTACCCGGGGCCGGATTTTCAACCAAGCTGGTGGGGTTTTTCTTGACCTTCTGAAACCAAAGTTCCCTACGATAAAAGACCGTGAAACACAGCTTTCTGCACATTACTGGGAACAATTGTGGCGATGACACCAACTGGGTCAGATTAGACCAAAGGCAAATTAATGCCCATTTACAAATCCAGCATTAAGAAATCAAAGTTGTTTCGAGAGACTTAGGAAAATTTACCGGCGATAGCAATGGCTCGACTCATGGTTGATCTTCGTCTGATCTCGACCTTGTCAAACGCCTACGCCTCCTAGGAGGGGCTGGAGAGTTGTCTTCTCCATTGTCACTCAATATTCGCAGGTCATCTTCATCGTCGTCGTCTTGAAGACCCAACAGATTCTCACCCCAAATCAGCCGGCGATCAGAAATGGCTCCTCCTGAGCGCCTGTGCCTTGTCCATGCTCTCGGTCGGGCTCGATGTTCCCCCGCGTTGTCCATGTTGCCGATCATCTGGAACAGAAACAGGGTCGTCCACCATGGGCCATTAGCTTCACCACCAGCCCTCTCACCACCTAGCCTATCTCCGTTCTCAATAACATAGTCCCCAACCACGACGGCGCCAGGGATTGCTGAACGGATAGCGCTGACGACATCGCCGAGCTCTCTTTGGTGCTCAAGGCGTTGCCAAGCTTGTTCGCGAGACGGGTCGATGTCAGATGGTCGAGTGGTCGGATGAACCCTACGAGCATGTCGGCGGAGTTCTTGGTAGTTGCCAGAGAATGAGCAGGATTCTCGCGAGCAACTTCTTCTCTTCAGGTTAAGATACTTTCTAGCCTCTTCTACGACCTCCCAGCCAAGAACAGCTCCTCTGCACAAAGGACATTTCAAGCTCAAATCGGACCCTGGTGAATTCTCCACATCTAACTCATCAAGTTCAACCCTTTCTCTTAAAGACTCTGAATCAACAGCCTCCACAATGCCTTCCTGTGTTTCTAAAAGCCTATTTGGATCTTGAGTGTTATTTCCTTGCGGTTCTTCATGCAAATCAACAGATATAACAGCATTGCTTTCATTTAGGTTGTGATTTTGATTAGCCTCATTCAAGTTTGGTATCAAATTGTTCGAGTTTAATGCTAAAGAACTGGATTGCGTTGGGTTGTTCCTATTATTCTCTTTTATCTTTTTAAACCGGTCCAAGCAGTTTGAGTGCCTATAACTTGTATCACAAATATAAGATCTGCAACCCTTGTCATGCGAGCTGCAAAGTAGGAGAACAGCATTATGGGGATGGTCCATGCAGATAGGGCAGGAAATTTCATCCAGTTCTTTGTGAAGGGCACGCATATCTGGATCAGTACAAATTCTTCTTTTGACACCAGCCATCTTGAAAAATACTGTGTAGTTTACTCAACACATTATAACTCATCAGAACACTAATACTCATATACAATCAAATGCTTTATCAATAAAAGTATAAATAAAATATCTATAACAAGCATTGTTGAAAGAAAGATGCGCATTTCGCGTACAAGCATATATAAAATTATTCATTCGTGTAGACAACGTAAAATGCCCCATTACAGGCACAAAAACAGACCTAGGACTTATATTGATCTCAAGACAAATTTCATCATCTTATTCTGGAATATGCGTGTGTGAAGAGAGAGACCAATGATCTTTCTTGACCTCTTTCCTCTTCTCCCTCACTATTGTAAAAAGCATCTTATTTCACTGATTCAGTAGCTGCTCTTCAACATCCAAAGAACAAAACCCAAAAACCAATAGCTACATCCAGTACCGAACGACTAACCAGTTAATCTAAAAACAATATCTGCTACCCCAGTTTTTTAACCTCATGGATCCTTACCAAGATGGAGAGACAGCTGTCTTCTTGCCTCCTATGAGAGCTACGAGTGATACAAATCAAGCCCTTATGGAGCCTAAGGACAACCTCTGAACTTACCGAGATTTGCTTCTTCGAAGGAAAAAATTTCCCCCCATTCAGAGTATCCCAATACTTTCGACATCTGGCTGTCTCAATCCACCCCATATACTTACCTTTATGTTTGTCAAATATAAGTTGCTAGTCTTAATACCACAACAAACACCATCGCCTCTTTTTAAACTAAGGATGCAAGCCATGCCGCAGGGAAGTTAATGCACAAAGCATTAGGCAAAAAATTCCATTTATCTCTAAATGTCACAAACTAATTCCATCTATGAACCACAAAGTAACCCATGAAATCACGAAGGAGCGAAATGAATGAAGACAGGCCGATAAAAAATGAACCTTAGTAAAACTACTTTATTATGCCAAACTAATTGTTTGTTTTTCAAACAAAAACAATAATGCCCAAATGAATGCCAAACGGAATTGAATGCCTATGCAATGTGGGAAAGGAACTACTGTTGTGTAATCAAATTTAATAACTCCTAAACAAGCAAATGACCAATGACAGAGCATACATTATTTGAAAATATGACCAAATTATCGGGACAAAGAATCATTCAACTGCATTTAAACTTACCAAGAGGAGGAGCTCTAAATATATTCCCTACCAAGCTTCTGAATCTCTATTTCTGTTAAACTGTTATCAATTGAAAACTACTGAATCTTTACTGAACTCTATAAAGAAAATCACAAGGCAAGCACTCTACAAAGGTCCCAACTCCAACTACGAAAACAATTACGAAGCAATGGGTTGCACTACAAAGCTTGAAAACACAGTTCTTGAATAATAATTAAGCAACTATTTCTCAAGCCACAAGGTCACCAATCAGTCCGAAGACCTGCAGTTTTGTCAGAAAACAGATGTGATGATCACATTAACAAACATTTGGCAACAAATTCTATCATTATATCCAGGCAGTTCAAAAAAGCAAAAAATTTAGGTCGTACAGCGATTTTTTACAAAGTGGAAATCAAATTGATCTATAAATTGAAGAATATTTTTGCAAACTTTACATTTGAACATAATTAACAGTATTCCTGGGAATACAATGTTATTACCTAACTTTCCAAACAATTACAAGTTCATAGCCAATAGATGCACAACAATGACAATAATTATAAATCAGCAACAGGCTATCCTCTACCATGAGAAGTCACTGACTCCACATCATTTTTTAAAATATTTTCACATGCAAATACAATCATCATAATTATTTAATAACCCATATGTGTGTGTGTATATACCCAACCAACCAGATATAATTCAATGAGATTCCCAAATGGAGGTAAAGAAGCATTGTGAGATTCCAATTATATATATATATATATATATATATATATACATACATACACACATACACACACACATATATGGATGTATGTGTGTGTATCTGGTAAAAGCAAACATCCCAACGCACAAATAATTCCTAAAACTACCTTAAACATTACACCGATCATCCATCTGCCATCAATTCAAACGAACCCTAACCCAAAAACAACTGAACCACCAACAGATCCTTCGAAAAAAGCATTATTCTGTCCAGAATTCGATGGATTCACATATAAAACAAAAAAAAAAAAATAATACCTAACCTAAAACAAGGATCAGAGCTTAAGCTAAATCAAAATCAAACAAATTATAAGATCAAGATTGAACTACAGAGAAAAAAAATTGAACTTGAACGGAGAAAAAGAAGACGAGAAATTACGAAGAGGAATTGAATTGGATTGAATCCGTCTTGAAAATGGTCTTTGGCGAGGTTGCGTGAGAGAACCGGCTGAGATATAGGGGATTGGGAATTTGGGCGTGAAAATAGTTGAAAGGGGGAAACTTTTATTTATAGGCCAGATTTTGCGGCTCTGTGAAGTATTGAGAAAAAAGAAAAAAAAAATTATCACAAGAAAAAAAAATGGAAAATTTTGCTCTTGAAAAAAAAAAATAAAAAATTTTGAGTGTCCAAGCCGCCAACTTAGGCAGATGGAGGAGAGACTAGACAGTCTTTGAGGCATGCCCGTTTCTCTAATGAGTCACACGTGTCGTAAATCGAGTGGTTCATAACTACACTTTGTTCAATCCGACAGGTGAATCGACGGCTCGGATCATGGAGTTGTTTTTCTTTTCAATGTCGACATCTTGCATGTAATATAGCGTGATTTTAGGCTCAAGATGAGCACATTTATAAAGGTTTTTGAATTTAAATTATATGAATGTTATTACAATTTTAAGGTAATGATAAAATATGGTTTTCCTTAGAAGTAATTGATCATGAACTTAAGAAATAGTCACAAATATTTTCTTATTTTGCTTTTAAGTATTAAACACGTTAAAGTAATTTTTTCAAAAAAAAAAAAAGGTCATAAGGGTGGTGATAGAAATGAAATTGTCATTTATAGTTGTGTGTAAGATGAGAACCATATATAGTGACAGATTATTTTATTCATCTCAACAATTTATATTTCTCTCTCCTTTATCTGATTGTCTTTTTCTTCTTTTATTGTTTAATGCCTTCAATAAGTAACATTGAACACCTCAAAGATTTTCATAATGAAAACGAAACGGATTTCAGCGATATTAATTTGACAAAATATTCAACCCTTATACCTAAGATTTCAATCTTTAATCCCATGTCCATTAATTATACCAAAAATTTTATTTGGAACAATACAGAATCCTATCAATCGCGTAATAATTGTTTTTTTAAGCCACAAAACGACAATAAAATTTTGATTGACCAACGACTTGCTTATAACTTTTTTTAAAACAAAAAAACGACGTAAAACTTCTACTTCATAAACGACGTGTCGTTTCTAGGGCTTAATTTACTAGCACCTTTTGTTGATTGAAGCGACGTAGTTCTATTAAATCGAACGATGGGACAAATCCAACAAAACGACTTTTTTTTAGTGAGGTCATGACGTTTATGTCCGCAACGCCATATAACGACTTTGTTTTCCAAGAACGAGAATATCTAGATGGGAAAAATAGAAGAAAACGACGATACAATTTTTAGTTGAAACCAGTTGTGTCGTTTTTTAATGACATCACGACGTTTATATCCGCTACGCCATGTAAGGATTTGGAGCTGATTGTTATTGTTTTTAAAATAGGTGAAAATATTTTTATTTTAAAAAATAAATTTTTTTAAAAAATTGTGTGTTTTTTAAAATTTTGTCTCAAAATACGTGTGAAAACATTTTTAGAGAATAAAAACAAACAGTCGTGTCGTTTATTCTGGCAACATCACGAAACGACTTTATAATTCGGTAAGCGACGCGTCGCTCGTTACATTGAAATGACAATTTTTACAAAGTAGTTTACATCTAACGACGAGAAAATGCAGAAAGGTGACAAGTCGTTTGTCAGTCGACCAAATTAATGTCGTTAGTAAATTATATGGCGCCATACTTCTAATGAACGCGCGTCGTCTGCCACCATAAACGACACCACACTTTTGAAGCAAAAACAAGTATTTCGTTTCTTCTATTGAACGACGACAAAGTTTTAAAATACAAACTATATGTCGTTTTTAACCTTTTTTTGGCTATGAAACGTCGTTCGGGCCTAGTAACTGCAAATTTAACACGACAAGTCAACAAACAACGTGTCATTGTCCGACTCAAGTGGTTTAAAAATAAAAAAGCCGCATGCCCCGTCCAAAAAAGAGTTAGGATGTTGACATCCTTTTCTCCATCTTCTGCTCTGACTCCCCCAATCAATTTTAACCCCTTGTTAATAAATGTAGTTATTATCTTTTGGGAAACTAATTGACCTTTTTATGGAAGAATCTAGTTAAGACTGAGTTGGTATTTTTTTAATGAGGTGTTTAAAATTGATTAGGGAATAAAGAATAAGACAGAAAAAAAAGATAGAGGATTTAGGTCTCATAAAAAAATATAAAGAAACTTTTCAAATATCTTGAAGGCATATAAGTTTGTTTGTTTTTTAGGGTATTTTTTTAATAAATTTGACGATTAAAATATAAATACCTATTTATAAGTTAGTTTTTTTTTATAGTTTTTCAATAACTGCAAAAGAAATCTTTGTTTTATTGCTAGTTATATATATTTTTGTTGGTATTGAAAGAAAGATACATATTTTTTTATTTCAGTTTGTACAAATTAATTGTTGAAAAAGAGATTAAAATCTAGTGAAGATGAACTTTACGGTTATCACTATTAAACAGTCCGGGCTAATTTACACATACAAGTATCAATAGTGAAAAGCTAGACTTTACTGGTTGAATCCCTACACCTTTAAGTTCACAAAAAAAATGCTTTCTGATATAAAAATAAGAAATAAACAATTGTTTTGATTAAAAGGCCAGAGAGAACGAGACTTCCAGACAAGGGGTATAATTTAAGGTGAATTTGCGTCATTTTGAAGGTAGGGCCTAAAATGAAAAATAAAAATAAAAATAAATAAATAAATATATATATATATATAGTTAAAGGGGTTAAAGCGAAATTATAGTTTGGTCCACAAAAATAGTATCAACAAAGCCTTCACTTCAGTAGCCGAAAGGTCCATTGTCGTACGGCCGAAAGAGTTCTCCTCTTCTCTGCTTTAATGGCCAACAATCCGTCGCAGCTTCTCCCTCAAGGTACACTGCTCTTTTCCTACTTCTGCTTTTCTTACTTATTTCTTGTCTTTCCGTCACTTTCTCGGGAAAGTCAAACGGGAAATTTGAAACCTTATGCGGTGGTTGAAAATGCGCAGAGTTAATCGACCGGTGCATAGGATCCAAAATATGGGTCATAATGAAGGGCGACAAGGAGCTTGTTGGTACTCTTCGGGGTTTCGATGTATATGTCAACATGGTTCTTGAAGATGTCACTGAATAGTATGCTTCTTATCGTACTCTCCCTGAAGAACCCTAATTTGCTTTCTTAGGGTTTATCGTTTTATTTTATTTTTGAAAGCTTATTCATTTCCTTAGGGTTTATTTCAGTTATTTTGTCATGAAAATAACCGCATTCCATGAGTAGATTTTAGGATTTGGCTTCTTTGTTTTTCCCCTTTTTAGTCTGGGATTTAATTTAATTTTTTTATACAGAAATGTGGTAAGAATCCCGTTTGGTTGCTAGGGAATTTAGGAAAAAGGGAAGGAAAAAAAGGCAATTAGCATTCTCTTGTGTTAAATTATTGCATAAGTGAATTTAGTATGACCTTTTGTAGACATGCAGAAGAGAGCGAGAGGGAGGAAAATGAATCATATTATCTGAATTTTGATCCAGATTTTGAAATTAAGGCAACATTGGTTAAGATGGAAGTTTGTTCCTTAGGGTTCGTTTAATTTGTTTGGTTCGTTGGTTCAAAATGTGGTGATTTGGGATTTTTTAAATTGAAATGGAAAGTTTGAAAATTATGGTTTGAACTTGCTTTTTGAATTAGCATTTGGATAAATTTCACTTTGGGTTTGAAAAGGGAATAAATTTTGAAACTGTGTTTGGATATGTATTGGGAAGATGAAATTTTGGGTGTAGGAAGTAAGACGGGTTAAAAACTAAACCCAAAAGGAGTTTGAAAACCTTAAAAATTGGTGGGGATGATTACAGTTTTTGATTGAACAGGTTTGCATATGAAATTTTGGGTTCGAAATTGGCGAGACATTGAAACAATCAGACTCTTAATGTTTATATGTGGCGCTCTTGGTTTTTTGTGAGACGGTCAAAGTTTTTAACAGCGGTGAATAAATTGAAGTCTCAATTTCTGATATTGCTTTGTAAGCGGACGGTAGTATGGAGTTACTTTTCACTTCTTCCTTCTGCAAATTTTCTTGCCTCGACAGTCTGTGGTTTGTCTCTGTTCAAATGCTTTTGTTAAATTTTACTATGGAAATATCCTGATGTAAGAAACTTGAGAACAGTTACGTGTATCACTGTATCTGGTACAGCGTTATGAATTGCGCTGACAGTACCTGCCGTTATAACATGTACCATATCCTTAATCAATAAAAGAAACCGTGTTAATGAAATAAGAGTTGAAATGTGTAACTAAGGGGCAAGAAAAACTATCACAATGCTCTTTTCCTGATTAAGGTTTCTATTTGTTGCGGAGACATGATTGATCAATTTACTGTGCTTTTGATGTCTCTAATAAAAAAATTTTATTTACTGAATTAACTCTATCATGCTGCAACTGCTATTCATGTAATGCCATTATCTTTGCAAAATCCACGCAACTATCATAAAATGTTCTAATTCAGTTGGAGACTAGAAGTCAACATCCAAGAGTAGATATGAGATACATGCTTCCTTCCAGAATTATAGGAACTAAAAGCAGCTTGATATTAGTATATCAACAAAATGTACATTTTGGTTATCTAGTGATAGAAACCTAGCTATTGTAACAGTAGCAATAACACCAAAATGGAAGAAAGAACTAGTATATTGACTGAATCAAGAAATGTAGAAAACCTGATACAAAGATAGCAGCTGTCGAGAAGCTGAAACTCTCCAAGGGTTTCCTACCCTTTATACTACTAATAGCCGTCTCACCAGTTGCCAAGGACTACCCTCTAACAACTAACAAACAATTAACCACTATCTTCTACTAATCAGTAACGTAAGGGGTCCCTAACATCTAGATTGTCCTTGGAGTTGATATTCAATTGTTCCTGCATACTGGTGTTTGTGTGAATAAGTGGTTGTTGTTGTACAGACTTCGCATGATAGTAATTTCAACCTTATTCATTTATCTTTCTTTCCTTCTTTTTTTTAATCTTTGTTTTTTGTTTTCTTGTTTTGTTTTACTTATCTCACAATCAAACAGGGTAAATGTGATCACAATTCGATTCCTGTATTGCTTGTTTCTTTAGTTAATTGGTGTGAGAGGAGGGGGCGTTCTGTGTGCTTTTGCTAAGGGTCTATGAGATATTGTTATTCTAGTATGTCTGTTTTAATATGCCGATCTGGTCTAACACCCATCGCTAAGAGATACTGTCTTTCAAGGATGTCTCACTCACACAATATGCCTCTGACCCAACCCTCCTCTTTTCATTTCCTTTTCTCGTTCTTATGCATTTTTTACTTAAGTGCATTTTTTACTGTCATTCAAGCATGTTAATGTTTTGATGTTGAAAGTCTTGTGATTTTTATTTATCTTGTTCTTCTCTGTTTGAATTGACAGCGAGATTACCGCTGAAGGAAGACGGATAACTAAGCTCGACCAGATATTGCTCAATGGAAACAACATAGCTATTGTAAGTGAGACGCAGTTTTATTTTTAAGCTGAAACTTCTTGCAAGTTTGTCCTGATTATTATGCCTGTGGTTGATAATTTTCTTTATGAAGGTTTCAAACAAATTTCCCGGAAATGTTTTGAAAAACAAGGGCAATTCAAACAATTTCCCTGGAAATGTTTTGAAAAACAAGGGCAAAAGGCTTTTAGCTCTCTTAATATAAACCATAAAGTTATATTTATGCACTAGGTTGTTCTGCCAAATACGGGTTACTATTATGTTCTTATTGAAAGCTAGCCTAACAACAAGACGTTTAAATTTCGCTTGCAATGCAGCTGGTCCCAGGAGGTTCACCTGAATCGGATTGAGATAGTTAGACCTCTGCACGTAGTTGTTTATCTTTGCATTCCAAGTGGTCGGGGCAGACTATTTTTTAGTGAAAATCTATGCCTCACATATGTTCATTCTTAAGCGTTTTGTTATCAACTAGGTGACATCTTTGTAGGATGATGGTTGTAGAATTATTACGATTTCTATGTGCATTGTCTGCAAAAAAGAAATCTATTATTCTGGTGGATGATAAAATTTTCTTCATTCTAATTATTAGTGTCAGAGACATTGATATACCATGAACATTATTACTGTTTCATGTATCTTGGATCTTTACCGTCAATTGTTTGTTTTGCTGACCATGTGAACGTGAATAAAGCTTGAAAGAAAGGGAAAAACCTGTAAGAGAGTAGCAGTTTGAAAAACAATGATGAAAAGAAGATTCTTTTCTTTGATTTTGTTTTTGTTTTTGTTTCTTGGGGAAAAAAACTGAAATGTATTTGCATTTAGTGACTAATTCGGAGTGGATCAGGAACCAACTTCTAAGCCAGTGACAACTTGTTAGAAAATTTCAATTTGTGCAAGGTCTTTCCTCACCATGAATTTTTATCTTGTACTCGTAGATCATTTGCTGAAGTATGACAGTCCTTGATTACAAATTCTTTTTTCACATGCAGAAGTTATTCATATGTTAACAAAAAATTATCAATTGATTCCCACAAGGAAGAAATGATGGTTTACTCGTTGTTTGTTTTGAAAATTGTTCGAGAGAATTAATTTGGGTCTCTGAACGCCAGTTCTCATCTTAAAAGAGAATCAGGAGAGTGGATTATTGAGCACGCAAAGCCACTTGCATATATGCGTCACTTTCTTTCTCTCTCTCTCTCTCTCTCTCTCTTCAATAATTATTGGCCCTCTCTTTTGCTGATTTCCTTGGGCAACAATTAATAACAATTTGCTGTGTGAATGGAATAGAATTCTGTGAAAACAAGCCTATGGGCTTTAGTTAATAGGTGGGGCTTTGAGTATTTACGCATTAACGATTAGCCCCTTCCGTTCTGTATGTCATTTGTCCCTTCGTTGTTCGCTTTTAGTTTTCGCAACCGTTTGGTGATGCAGTCTCAATTACCAATCGTAGTTCGAACTTATATGTTTAAAAAATTGGTTTTAACCAATTGGTTTAAACTGAAAAAGTGTAAAGTTTTTTATTGCTATAGCGTAAAGCAAAATTGTGTTATAATATAAAGCTTTTTATTGTTTTAAAGCAATTGGTTCAAACCAAAATTCTCAAACACCGTCAAAGTTTGTATTTGAACTTTATGAGATAAAACATTGAAACAAACTTAATTTAAACTACAAATTGTATTTCAAATTGCATTTACCTAAGGGACTAGTAACATCAAAAACTCATCCCTTTCAATAAGAAATCTAAATATATACCCGATGGGACTCTGTTTTGAACCGTTTAGATCGGCAGATGTATATATTAGAGATTCTAATTTGTATATTATTTTTTTATTTTAATGTGATTTGAATGTATTTAACGTTCAAAAATATGTATCATAATAGGATATATATATATATATATATATATATATATATATCAAAAAAAAAAAAAAAGAAGAACTCTCCCTAGTGAATCTAAGACGATGGATTGGCTTTTCTGTATTTAAAAGCCACCGGCTCATAAGCTATCCATAGATCTTGGCCAATTTTTAGAGCAGAATTATCCGGCGCGAGAAGAGAATTGTAGTGAGAGAGAGAGATGATTGTGGTGTGAAAAAAATGATGCTGTCTTCATAAAGTTTGCTCCAAAAAGGTGCAAAGACTTCTTGTTTGAGGGAAGACAAGTGAAATGAGAGCCTGAGAGGGATGGTTGTGGTTCAAATTTCCAAACCACCTCAGCTTTATGAATGCAATGTGGCAGCGTTTGCTTTGGGATATTTTCTTTTACACCGGGCGCTGATATTCGACTAAGAATATTCTTGAAAGTAAAAGAGTTGTACCAGATTTCATTTCCTTTGCCAACAAGTTTGTGTGGGTTGGTTCTTGGCATTTGCAAAAGGAATTAAAAAAAGTTTTTGATTTGTGAACTTTTTTTTTTGTAAGTGCTGAAAAATAACTAATTGGTAATTATTTTTTTTAACCATAAAATCTATTAAAAAAATAATTTTAATCACATTTAATGGTTTTAAAAAAATAATTTTAATCACATCTAATGGTTTAAAAACATACACGATCAATTAAAAATGACCGTTGAAAAAGCACCCTTAATTTGCATGTAAGACTGCACTCAGTTCTTGCACGGTGTGAATGTGGTGCATGTAAGACTGCACTCAGTTCTTGCACGGTGTGAATGTGGTGCTGCTATAGATAGTTTCAAATCTCTCTCTCTCTCATCATCAATTTGTCATTGCATGCCTATTTGGTCAATTGTCTCCTTAGTGGAGAGAAGGCTTACGTTAAGTCTTGTCTTTTTCTTTTATTTTCTTTCCTTTTTTTCATAGAAACCCTCTCTCTCTCTTTCCCCTTTTGAAGTTCTCTCTCTTTCTTATTTGGTTTTGGCTTGATTCATTTTTCAAAAGAATAAAGGAATAGTACTCTAAATAAATTACATGAAAGTGTCATCATTTTTTACACCTTCTTTTTCGCCCCACCATTGACGGTCCGGATAAGTGTGAATGTAATAAAATGCCAAACCATAATCAAAGCGCCGCGGACACAATAAACAAATCAAAAGAAAATCCAGTTGTCACTATTAAACTTTGGAAGTGTTGCCCATTTTTGGCCACCACTCATCGTCCTTACGAATATTATTAGTATGTTACTTTACCATGTAATAGACGCTGTTAGAATAAACTCCCAAGAGGACCAAGACCATATATTTCAATTTTCAGGAAAGAGAATTGTGGTGAGAGGGATATTTGTGGCGTGAAAACAAAGATGCTTCTCTTAAAAAAAAAAAAATTGCTCCAAAGAGGCCCATGAAATTGTGCTCGAGGGAAGTGAAGTGCAGCACTGACAGTCGTGTCGACACTTCAAAGGTGCTTTCCTTGAGCTTTTTGTATGGAAATGTGGCAGCTTTTGCTGGGGAATTTTTTTGCCTTTTCGACCGGCCGGTAATATTTGATTGGGAATATTATTCATAACGGTGTACGACTTTTTACTTGATTTCAGCTCCTTTGCCAGCAAGTTTGTGTCGGTTGGTTCTTGGGTTTTGAAAAAGGGTCACCAAGACTTCAATTTGCATGCAATGATGGGACGGCATTCAATTCTTCCAGGTTTCAATCTCTATTTTATTTTGGTCCTCGTTAGTGGAGAAAAAGGTTGGGGCCAAATCCTGTCTCTCTCTTTTTTTTTTTTTTTTTTTTTTGGGGTTTCGTTTGTTTTGCCTAGATTTATTTTCATCATTAGAGTTGAGGAAAGAATATAATACTTTACATTAATAGCATAAAAGTGACATTATTTTTTTTCCTTTCTTTTTGCCCCACCATCGACGGTCTGATTAAGCGTGATTGTAGTAGTATGATAAAATTAAAAGAAACTTCAGATTTCACTATTAAACTTTGGACTCTCAAACACGCTTGCTAGTAATAGTTTTGGGCATATATGTATGTTACATAACAAGGGGAAAATTTTCTCCAAGATTATAAATGCATTTATAAGATGTTTAGAAACTTAATTCGAACAAATTGTTTAAATAAAAAAAATTATAATTTAAATTTTGTTAGAGAAAATATTGTAATAAAATTAATTGACCGAAAGCTGCAACTTGAACCGTGGCTTTCATGACTAATATTTCTTAAGAATCTAGTTTATTCAAAGCAAGTAAGTGCAACTTTTTCATCAAACCGAGACTCGGTGAGTGAGTTTGGGACATGCAAAGATCGGAAGCTGGATCAAACTGCAAAAGAAACCAGAGGGAAAATGTCACGCCCCGGAGTACGGGAGGTGACGTGGCGGAATATTTAGATTAATTAAAAGCAGATTTAATTAAAATTAAGTGTTTAAGAATCCAATTAAGTAAGAAATAAAGAGATTTTCCACCACATTTGATAAACGAATTTTTAAATATTTAGCAAATAATAATAATTGAATAAAAACCGCGAATATAGGTTCCACAACCCACAACTTGTGCACACACATGGATCTGACAATATCATAAATACAATTACAGTCCAAGTACAAATAAAGTTAAGTCTTACATGCCTTGATTAATAATACAGAATATAAATAAACTCTCCTATTGCTCCTGAGTTCGGTCCGAAGAATCTTCTCCAAACCTAAATGGGAAACCACCTAGAGGGGGGAAATTTAAAACAATAAAACGTGAGCGAAAGGCTCAGTAGGACTATGTTTTATAAAATAGTTTAATGCAAAGAAACATAGCATCATTAGAAATTATTCAGAGGAAACTTAAATAAATAAATGAATAAACAACTTGAGTAGAACCGTCCTGACACAGAACAGTCTACTCGTCAAATCAAAACACCAATTTACTTTTACCTAGGCAAACCATGAAATCACCACCGTAGTGGCCCAGCTGGGTTTCGGGACCTGCCCCCAAGGTCGATCGCTACACGACCCGATCTCTGATATGGCATCATGCCCATGTGTTTATTATCATTATCATTCAAAACCCAATTACCGAGTGTTGTCAATTACATTTATTATGAAATTCATTTCATAATCACGGTATATTGAAATATAACCGGTAAAACCATTTTCAAACAACCGTTGAAAACATTTTGATAGAAATCCTTTTCAAAGCCAAATCATTTCAAAACCAGGCTACCAAAGAAATAGGATAGAAGTCCTACCTCAATACTCGTGCCGGTACCCCACACCGTAATCCCTGTCCGCTATACGTTAGCTCCACGAAACCACGAACGATCCTAGATACAAACTAAGTCGATCAATATCTAGTTCGAGACATTCTATGTTACTAAATCATTTCATGATTTCCTAGTGTGCCATTTGTACCTTTAAAATCATCCTATAAGGTTGGGATTTAAATCAGGGTTCAAAACAGTGAAAACGGGTAAAAATCACAAAATTTTTCATGCCTCGGTCGGCCTGCCGGACGCCCTGCTTCGGCCTGCCGAACTGCACAGTTCGGCCTGCCGGAAACAAGGTTCGGCCTGCCGAACATTTCCCCAGATTCGGCCTGCCGGTCGGAAGAACACCGGCCTACCGATCATCACTCCGGCCTGCCGAACATGAACTTCGGCCTGCCGAACTGGAAAAACCCAGAAATCCCAGCCACGGGTTTCTCGATCCCCAAAATCCAAATCTTGTTTCTAACCTGTTTTTCTCAAATCCCAGGCATGAAAAACAATCATAGTTGATAGAAAAACATTCTAGAACATGTTTGGAATCATTTAAACAACATTTAAACTCAAAATCCTCAAAAATCCGAAAATGAGAAAAAGAGGAGGAAAATGAAAAATCTTGAATCCAATCCGTTTTTCTTCAATCTAGGCTTAGATTCTAGTTGTTCTAAGTTCATTTAACACAAATCCACGGTTTTCTAAGCTTAAACAAACCTAGATTTCAAAAACACACAAAATTGAAAATTTTGTAAAAAGTTTAGAAATTTTGAATCTAACCTCGAATCGAAGCTTCAATCCGCGTTCTCGGTTGCCGAATCACGTCCCCGAGCTTCCTCCTTGCTATCCCGAAGCTTGGATTCGAAATGGAGTTCAAAAATTTGAGAGAGAATTGAGAGAGAAAGAGAGCTGCCGAGAGAGAGAGAGAGAGAGGAGAGAGAATGTCACGGGAGAGTGAGGAGAGAGAGAGGAAGGAAGGAAATAAATAGAGAAAATCGGTGGGCGGTTTTACTGTGCGAAAATCATGTGCCGCCCACGGTTTTGCAAAACAGAGTATTTTTAACATTTTACAAATTGTTGTGTTTTAAAACTCAAAACATCATTTTAAAACAATAAGAAGTCCTTCGAATTCATTAATTTAACAAAACAACCAAAATTTCAAAAATCCAACCAAATAGTCTAATAAATGTTAAAACGTTAATTATGGCACACTAATTCATCATTTACATTACATTAACATTAAATAAATTTCGGGACGTTACAACTCTCCACCCCTAAAAGAAATTTCGTCCTCGAAATTTACAACTCATCTCAAAAACAAAACAAATGCGGATACAGCTCCCGCATACTCGACTCTAATTCCCAAGTGGCTTCATCAACCCCGTGATGCTGCCACACGACCTTTACCAACGGTATCTCACGACGACGCAAGCTAATCACTTTCCGATCGATAATCTGAATCGGAACTTCTTCGTACGTCGTATCTTCCCGAACCTGTACATCACGAAACGAAACTATCTTACCCTGCTCAGGTGGACACTTCCTAAGCATCGACACATGAAACACATAGTGCACATGAGAAAGTTCGGGCGGAAGATCAAACCGATAAGCGACCACACCAACACGCTGAGTGATCTCGAACGGCCCAATATACCTCGGCGCGAGCTTCCCACTCACCCCGAACCGCATAGTTCCCTTACGAGGCGATACCCTCAAGAGAACAAAATCTCCAACCGCGAACTCTAAGGGTCTACGTCTCCTATCTGCATAGCTCTTCTGCCGACTCTGAGCTGCTCTCAACCGATCCCGGATCACCACGACTTTCTCGTTGCTGTCACGAATCTCATCTGGCCCAAGAATAACTCTATCCTCCGGCTCGGCCCAACATACAGGTGACCGACACGGTCGCCCATACAATGCCTCAAATGGTGCCATACCGATACTCGCCTGATAACTATTGTTGTACGCGAACTCCGCCAAATGCAAACATTGCTTCCAATTGCCGCCGAAGTCCAACGCACAAGCACGCAACATATCCTCGAGAACCTGAATAACCCGCTCAGACTGCCCATCAGTCTGAGGATGAAATGCCGTACTGAAGTTCAAATCCGTACCCAAAGCCTCCTGAAAACTCCTCCAGTACTTAGCATTAAACCTGGTGTCTCGATCAGAGGTGATGGACAAAGGAACTCCATGCAACCTCACAATGTTCTGCATATACAACTCCCCAAGAATCTTCCTCGAACACGTCGACCTAAACGGAATGAAATGCGCCGATTTCGTCAACCTGTCGACCACAACCCAAATTGCATCATGCCGCTGCTCCGTCCTCGGCAAACCTGTGAGAAAATCCATCGTCACATGCTCCCATTTCCACCCTGGAATAGGAAGCGGCTGAAGCTGACCTGCAGGCTTCTGATGCTCAGCTTTCACCTGGAGACACGTCGAACACTTGGCCACGTACTCTCGAACATCTTTCTTCATGCCTCTCCACCAATACTGCCTCTTCAAATCACGATACATCTTGGTGCTCCCCGGATGAATAGCAAACTAAGACCTATGAGCTTCGTCTAGAACGGCTTTCGTCACCTCGGCGATAACTGGAACTGCAAGACGCTCCCGGAAGTACAATGATCCATTTGCATGCACGCTCCATTCCTCGAACTGCTCCCCGTTCTAAATCCGCGACCAAATCCCCTGCAAATGTCGATCCTGCCACTGACCTTGCTTCACCGTCCGAACAAGAGCTGGAGTCGCTTCCACATGATATAACGAAACTCGATCACCATCTTCATGATACATTAGCCGATACTCACTCACTGTCGCATCCCTGCTCCAGTCCTCAAAAATCAAACAAGCGAGAATCCCTGAAGACTTCCTGCTAAGCGCGTCCGCGACCACATTAGCTTTCCCGGGATGATACTGCAACGCGAAATCATAATCCTCCATGTACTCCACCCATCTGCGCTGCCTCAGATTAAGATCCCTCTGAGTGAACAAATATCTCAAACTCTTGTGATCGGAGAATACCTGAAATGACGCTCCATACAAGTAACATCTCCAAATCTTCAGCGCGTAGATCACCGCCGCAAGCTCTAAATCGTGAGTGGGATAATTTCGCTCGTGAGGTCATAGCTATCTCGATCCGTACGCAACCACACGTCCATGCTGCATCAACACGCATCCAAGTCTGCGCCCTGAAGCATCAGCATAAACCTCATACGGCTCGTCACTGATAGGAATAACTAATACTGGAGCTGAAGTCAACCGGTTCTTCAATTCCTGAAAAGCAGACTCACAGTCTTCATCCCACTCAAACCTGACATTTTTCTTGATCAATCTCGTCAACGGAGCTGCAATCTTCGAAAAATCCTTTACAAATTTCCTATAATATCCAGCAAGACCTAAGAAGCTACGAATCTCCGCTACATTCCTTGGTCGTTCCCACTCCAATATAGCTTCAATCTTGGATGGATCCACTGAAATACCATGCTCCGAGATGACATGACCCAGAAATTTGACCTCAGTCAACCAAAACTCACACTTTTCCCTCTTAGCATACAACTGGTGCTCCCGCAGAGTCTGAAGCACGATCCGAAGATGCTGCTCATGCTCCTTCCAAGTCTTAGAATACACAAGAATATCATCGATGAACACGATCACAAACTGATCCAGATGCGGCCTAAATACCCTGTTCATCAGATCCATAAAAGCTGCTGGAGCATTCGTCAACCCGAAAGACATAACCAGAAACTCGAAGTGCCCATACCGAGTCCTAAAAGCTGTCTTGGGAATGTCCTCTTCCTTGACCCTGAGCTGATGATAACCTGAACGCAAGTCAATCTTCGAGAAGTATCGCGAACCTCCCAACTGATCAAATAGCTCATCAATCCTAGGCAAGGGATACTTGTTCTTCACCGTAACACGATTCAACTGCCGATAATCCACACAGAACCTGAGAGTCCCATCGTGCTTCTTAGCGAACAAAACAGGTGCTCCCACGAAGATGCGCTATTCCGAATATATCCTTTATCAGCAAGCTCCTGAAGTTGCTTCCTCAATTCCTTCATTTCTACCGGCGCCATCCGATAAGGTGCCATAGAAATCGGTGCTGTCCCTGGAAACAACCGGATACCAAACTCAATCTCCCGATGCGGTGGTAATCCTGATAACTCGTTGGGAAAAACATCCTCGAACTCATCAACCACCGAAATCGCTACACTACTACTCGAAACATAGGGCTCGCAATCTAGATTTACAAGAAAAGCACAACAACCTAGATTCCTTCGCCCTCCTAGACACGACTTTATAAGGCGCTCACTCATTAACCAATCACCACCACCCTGGTAAGTGATTACTGTCCCCCTATCAGACACTAGGGTCACCTTTCTAAGTTGGCAGTCCACGACTGCACTATACCTGGACAACCAGTCCATCCCTAAGATCACATCATAGGAGCTCATGGGGAGTACAATCAAATCACTTTTCAAAATCTCATCCCCGATCTTTATTTTACAAGATTTACACATACAATTTACACACACCCGCCCCAAGGGAGAAGTTATGACTAGGGGTTCATTAAACTCTTCTACTTCTAATCCCAAGGCATGTACAAAAGAACTCGAAATGAGAGAATGAGAGGCACCAGTATCAAATAAAACGCGAGCTAAAGATCTGGAAACCAAAATCATACCATCGACAATCGCGTTACCAGTCTGAGAATCTAACCCTCCAGATGCCATTGCATGAACCTGCACTGGCGTCTTTCCTTTTCCTCTACCGACATTACTGGGTCCTAGATTACTCGGCCGATGCTGCTGAGATGGAGACGACTGCACACTACCTGTGCTCGGAGCTCTATACTGAGGAACACTGCGCTGAAAATACTGCAGCTGCTGCCCCCGTGCCGGATATGAGAATTGCTGAGGAGAAAACTACGGATACTGCAACTGCGGGTACTGCGGAGGCGGAGGTAGGGTCTGAGGCTGAGGCTGAGATAAACGACTGGCATCCTCCCCGGTCTGAGATCCAAGACGAGTACTCCTGATCGGGCAATTCCTCTTGATGTGTCCGGGCTGCTGACAGAAATGACAATGAAAGCTGTAGGGATTGCTGCGCCCGCTGCCAGACGAACTGCTGCTGCCACTGGTCGCACCGCCTTGCTTGCCTTTCCCCGGAGCTGGACGACTACTGGTGCTTTTCCTGCCACTCCTTTGCGGTCCTCCTGAAGCTTTGGCTCGATCCTCACAATATTGCACGTAATCATTCTCCACGGAGATCGCCGATGACACAAGCTCTCCGAAACTCCTAAGCCGTAGAGCAACCAACTGCCGTCGAATAGGAGCCTTGAGTCCTTCCTGAAACTTAATACATTTCTCACGCTCTGATGCCACCGCTGATGGAGCAAACCTAACCAACTCGTTAAACTTCGCCTCATACTCCCGAACTGATAGATCACCCTGCTGCAATCTATAAAACTCAGCTGCTTTCTGGTCTCTATATCCCTGCGGAAAATACCGATCATAGAACAGCTCCTCGAACTTGTCCCAACCGATATCGCCACCGCGCTCCAGACGCTTAGTTTGTTTCCACCAGGTGTTGGCGCCACCCTCGAGCTTATACGCCGCAAACTCCACACGATACTCCTCAGGCACACCAAGGGTATCCAGATGCTTCAAGATCGAATCCAACCAATATTCAGCTAGCTGCGGGTCCCCGTTGCCATCAAAAGTCGGAATAGACGCCCGCCGAAATTCCTTAAAGAAAGCATGCCGACTACCAACACTGGAGTCTTCCGGTCTAGCCCTGGCTGCCATCTGCCGGAAAGCCGCAAACATAGACCTCATCATGCTCTCATCATTTCCAAACTCGGCGTCAGCAGTCGAACGACGTCTAGGTGCCATTCTCTCACTTCTGAAAACAAAATTTAGACTGTCAGAGGTATTTCATTGTCAAACCTATGTGTGCACAATTCCTAAGGTTCATAACCTTGTGCTCTGATACCATTCTGTCACGCCCCGGAGTACGAGAGGTGACGTGGCAGAATATTTAGATTAATTAAAAGCGGATTTAATTAAAATTAAGTGTTTAAGAATCCAATTAAGTAAGAAATAAAGAGATTTTCCACCACATTTGATAAACAAATTTTTAAATATTTAGCAAATAATAATAATTGAATAAAAACCGCGAATATGGGTTCCACAACCTACAACTTGTGCACACACATGGATATGACAATATCATAAATACAATTACAGTCCAAGTACAAATAAAGTTAAGTCTTACATGCCTTGATTAATAATACAGAATATAAATAAACTCTCCTATTGCTCCTGAGTTCGGTCCGAAGAATCTTTTCCAAACCTAAATGGGAAACCACCTAGAGGGGGGAAATTTAAAACAATAAAACGTGAGCGAAAGGCTCAGTAGGACTATGTTTTATAAAATAGTTTAATGCAAAGAAACATAGCATCATTATAAATTATTCAGAGGAAACTTAAATAAATAAATGAATAAACAACTTGAGTAGAACCGTCCTGACACAGAACAGTCTACTCGTCAAATCAAAACACCAATTTACTTTTACCTAGGCAAACCATGAAATCACCACCGTAGTGGCCCAGCTGGGTTTCGGGACCTGCCCCCAAGGTCGATCGCTACACGACCCGATCTCTGATATGGCATCATGCCCATGTGTTTATTATCATTATCATTCAAAACCCATTTACCGAGTGTTGTCAATTACATTTATTATGAAATTCATTTCATAATCACGGTATATTGAAATATAACCGGTAAAACCATTTTCAAACAACCGTTGAAAACATTTTGATAGAAATCCTTTTCAAAGCCAAATCATTTCAAAACCAGGCTACCAAAGAAATAGGATAGAAGTCCTACCTCAATACTCGTGCCGGTACCCCACACCGTAATCCCTGTCCGCTATACGTTAGCTCCACGAAACCACGAACGATCCTGATACAAACTAAGTCGATCAATATCTAGTTCGAGACATTCTATGTTACTAAATCATTTCATGATTTCCTAGTGTGCCATTTGTACCTTTAAAATCATCCTATAAGGTTGGGATTTAAATCAGGGTTCAAAACAGTGAAAACGGGTAAAAATCACAAAATTTTCCATGCCTCGGTCGGCCTGCCGGACGCCCTGCTTCGGCCTGCCGAACTGCACAGTTCGGCCTGCCGGAAACAAGGTTCGGCCTGCCGAACATTTCCCCAGATTCGGCCTGCCGGTCGGAAGAACACCGGCCTGCCGATCATCACTCCGGCCTGCCGAACATGAACTTCGGCCTGCCGAACTGGGAAAACCCAGAAATCCCAGCCACGGGTTTCTCGATCCCCAAAATCCAAATCTTGTTTCTAACCTATTTTTCTCAAATCCCAGGCATGAAAAACAATCATAGTTGATAGAAAAACATTCTAGAACATGTTTGGAATCATTTAAACAACATTTAAACTCAAAATCCTCAAAAATCCAAAAATGAGAAAAAGAGGAGGAAAATGAAAAATATTGAATCCAATCCGTTTTTCTTCAATCTAGGCTTAGATTCTAGTTGTTCTAAGTTCATTTAACACAAATCCACGGTTTTCTAAGCTTAAACAAACCTAGATTTCAAAAACACACAAAATTGAAAATTTTGTAAAAAGTTTAGAAATTTTGAATCTAACCTCGAATCGAAGCTTCAATCCGCGTTCTCGGTTGCCGAATCACATCCCCGAGCTTCCTCCTTGCTATCCCGAAGCTTGGATTCGAAATGGAGTTCAGAAATTTGAGAGAGAATTGAGAGAGAAAGAGAGCTGCCGAGAGAGAGAGAGAGAGAGGAGAGAGAATGTCACGGGAGAGTGAGGAGAGAGAGAGGAAGGAAGGAAATAAATAGAGAAAATCGGTGGACGGTTTTACTGTGCGAAAACCATGTGCCGCCCACGGTTTTGCAAAACAGAGTATTTTTAACATTTTACAAATTGTTGTGTTTTAAAACTCAAAACATCATTTTAAAACAATAAGAAGTCCTTCGAATTCATTAATTTAACAAAACAACCAAAATTTCAAAAATCCAACCAAATAGTCTAATAAATGTTAAAACGTTAATTATGGCACACTAATTCATCATTTACATTACATTAACATTAAATAAATTTCGGGACGTTACAGAAAATAGGCGGAGTCGCGTAATTAGATGGAATTAGGGCCACTTTGATTCGTGATATGCAAGTTTAGTGGAAAATTGGAGATCGGAAAAAGCAAAAGGGAAAGTGGGGACTTACAATCTTATCTTAAAGTATTTGAAAGAGGAAGACAAAGGAACATTCCTCAACTACCTTTTTGTTTTCTGTCTTTTTATTCTTATTTTTCTTTGTTTAAGGGCTTTTTTTTTGTTTTTCATTTTCCTTAATTTTTCCAATAGTATTGTCATTAATTACATATACAGACAATCTCCAGCATTTTTAAAATTCAAATAACATGTAACAAAATAAACCAACCAAAAATAAAAATTAAAAAAAAAAAGGCTTTGGTTTGACTTTTTACGGTTTAGCCCATTGTGTAACAACGTTATCTAGCGACGAGGCAAACGTTTGGTAATATGATGGGACAGTTAAATAACGGCAAAGCGTCTCGTGCTCCTTATTAGTTATTTATTACCTAGAAACATCCGTATAAATACCAAAGAAAAGAAAAGGCGGCTTAACAGAAAACTGTCAAGCACCTTTCGTTTTCTCTCTCTTTCTATTTCTTTCTTTTTCTTTTTTTCTTTGTCCTTTTCTTCTTCTTTTTGGACTTTCAGCTTTGTGGTTATGGTTAGCTAATGGAAGCCGGACCTGACTCCCATTCTCTCTCTGTCTCTAGACTTTCTTCATCTATTTATCCCTTCACTAAAACAAGAAGAAGACAGAACAAAAGAAGACTTTTACTCCTCAACACCACACGGATCGTGGTGGAGACCCGATCAGAAGAACGGCAAGCGCTTTTCCCTTCACTCGGCACCGCGCCCACCAGCCGCTACCAATCATTTTCACAAGATTTATAAGAGATAACCTCAACAAAAAAATAATAATTAATATCACATCAGGTCCCATATCCACATCTACACCAGAATAATAACCCCCACCGTCCATTGTTCGGGTCGAACGGCCGACCCTCTCCGACGGACGGCGGCAGCCTTACTTTTCTTTTCTTACATTTATTTATAAACCCCGAACTCAATCGAATAACAAAATCACAAATGACAACAAATTGCACAACGTATAGTCATACACCGACCAAGAAACTTGCCTTAAGAACATATTGAGAACATCACCACCAACAGAGTACTAGAAACAGAGAGCCAGGTAAAAGAAAAAGAAAAAAAAAAACAGAATACTAAACTAGAAGCAGTACTAATAACCTTAATCATCACGTTCTTTTAGTCGTTGCCGTGCTTCTGAAAGTTGGGGTGCACGCGCTTGGCCTCAACGGCGTTGGAAGTTTCCTCTGGAAACAGAGTACCTGAAGAAGTTGTTGATAAGCAAAGTTGATGTAGTGCGCGGTCAAAAATCTGGTTGATCAGTGGCCTCCTCTTCTTCGGAAAAACGCTTCCCGCTTTCTCCTTGAACCACGGCTGGTCCGGCTGCTTGATGATCGCTTCGGTCTCCGCCTTCCGGCTCCTAACTTCTTCCCCCTTTGCCTGGTCTTCCACATCTGGGTTCTGCTTTTGCGACATCTTTATCTCTCTCTCTCTCTCTAGAGCTTTTTGTGTGTGTTTGTCAGGAAGGACTCGGGAGTTTTGGGGCTTTTGTGCCGTTTGCCTGCAGCTGCGTGCCTAGGGAGAGCTCTTATATACAGAGTGTTGACATTGTCACAAGTTCCTTTTCTTCGAAGCTTCTTGTGGGAGTTGCCGTGTGGTTGGCTAAATATTCTTTAAGAACTATATATATAAAATAAATAAATAAATAAACTCGTTACTGCTACTACTTTTGGTCGGTCTCGTATCAAGGAGGATATGAATCAGAGCAGTCGAATTTAACCCTTACTACTAACTAAACAAAACAATAAGATTTTAGCCTAAAAAATATATTATATGTTAAACTGTGGCTTATAATTTTGTAAGTAGCGAAATTATAACTTTATGAGAATGAAAAATATTTTTCTATGAATTATAATCACTCTCAAGTTTTTTTTTTTTAAATTATTACAGATTTCTTTAATTTCCGGAAAATTATTACACAGTTGCTAAAATTTTGATCACGTTTAGCCCAAGACCTAAATTATACTCTCTTATTTCCAAATCAAAAAAGGGGGTTTATGGTAGGAGTAAAAAAAAAAACTATAATACTCAAATTAGATTTAGATATATTATCACCAATAACAATAAAATAACATTGTGAACTAATATATAAATATTTAAGATATTGGACCAGTGTAATGCGTAATGCTATGTATCAATGTCCAACTTTGGCATTTAAGAATACCAAAAACACTTTAATATAATTTCATTTTATATGCAAAATTTGTTATATAATTTAGTGACAAATTTACTATCAAGTATGACATATGATAAATTTGGCATTTATTTTTTTTGTTGATATATTGATTTTTTTTTTGCTTTAACAATTACAACATTTTTACTTTTTAATTGTTTTTCTATTAAAAGTTTACTTTTATAAATTTGAAGGCTTGATAATTGTGACAAAAGACAACTATGGCATTTAAAATTGCATTATGCATATAGAGCACAAAGTATAATAGCACATCAAATGTTATTGTTATATTTTTTTAATGACAAATATAGTAATAGCATTGACGTTTATATCGAAGATTGTCTTAACCAAGTCAAGCCTAAATCGAGAGAACTGGAGAAAGAATGTCCGATATTTAGGGTATGTTTGGTTCAAGCATTCTTTGAACTCAATGAACTCAAATTTGAATTTGAGTATTAAGAATCATTCGGATACATGTTTGTTTGCCCTAAAATCTGAATCATTTGAGCACTAAGAATTTAAGTTTTTAGGGACCCGTTTGTTTCGATACTCGAATCATGGTTTGAATATTTTAATACTTGCATATTTTTGCTACAGTAAAAACTAAAATCTCTCTCCTATACTTGAGAAAAAAAAATCATAACTTCTTCATTTGATATCCAATTGAGATGATTCTTTTTTCACTGTGTTCCTAATGAAGAGAGGAATAAATCAAGATCCATATTGCATATTTTTTAAGATCGTTAACATTAAGATTTTATTAGATTTATTAATAAATCAAAAACTATCTTCACTACCTCTCCAAACACAAATTTCAATTTTATTCCATACTCTGATTAAAACTTAAATGCACATCCAAACGTCAATTCGAATAACAATTCTAATCACTAACTTAAATTCTAATTCAAATCACACTAACTCAAATTAAATCACTAATTCAAATCCATTTACCAAACGGATCCTTAGTTTGGGGTGGGGGGGGACAAGATGTACCATGTAATTTTATTGTTGTGGTACACTCGTTATTTTGTGCATCACGTTTACCATCTTTTTTTCTTTTTCCCTTTTCTTTCCCGGAAAGTGGGCGTTTGGTTTAATAGGGAAATATTCGTCTTAATATCCCTGCCTCCACATGGGGAAAGGTACATATGTAAATATTGGGGAAATATTAGCCTTAACATCTCTGCCTCCACATGGGGAAAGATACACATGTAAATATTTGGAAACTAACAAAAGAAAAAAAACACATATGGAAAATTGTTGCTTTAATGAACTGAAGAACTTCTTAATTACGTGAGTTCTGTTAGCTAGTTTGAGGACATTATGCCTAAAATTTGCTATTGGCCATAGCCAGCAAGGCTTTTCTATTGCAAAACGCATGGACAGAGTCACATTGAGCGGCTGCCCTTTGAATTTTTATTTTCTTTATAATTTTGTATATAAAATTCTTAAAAATTGTATTCTATCCCTCTAAAATTACATTTCGTCCTATCTAAAATTGTATTTCGACCCTTTAAAATCAATTCCGTCATTCATCTTATTAGTTCAGCTGCACATCCACCTCCTTCACTAATTCTTCTGGCTCCGTCTTTATATGTGCGTTCGTTTGTTTGTGTATTATATTATACCTCTTACGTCTTGGCTTCTTTTTAAATTTCTACAGAAGTTCTTCACAGTATAAGTGAGCACAAAACATATATCGCATAATCTATATCATAAAAAGGGGGGTTAAAAAAAAAAAAAGAAGAAAATTTTATATGTAAAATTTTATAAAAATTTATGTTTTGTAATCTTTAAAATTGTATTTCTCTCTCCCACTCCCGAATATTGTACTTTAATTTTAGCTCTTGTAAAAATTCAACATCTCCTTATTTGCCCAATTTTATGATTACGTTTTTACTCTCTTGACTAATTTTTCTAGACCCGTTCCTGTTTTTAAGTGGCTGTCCAAAAATAATGTCTACAATATCTGCAATTCACCATGCAAAGGCAACGTTTGCCCTTTTTTATTTCTAAATTCATCTGAATGAGAATGCAAATTAAAATTACTTGGCCCAGAAAAGGGCGGCTGATAGCTGATTTCTTATTGACCGGAGAGCAATGATATAAATTGCAAATCGCGATGACTCGTGAGCCTTTATTTTTGTAATCGAAGAAAGAATAATAATTAACAGTGAGAGAAAGTGGCAGACTTGATTAGCAAAACAAAAGTTCATACTTTTTAGCACTGTTATGAGAGAATTGAACTTCCACCCCTAATTTGTGATCTAATTTACCTAAAATATATGCTTTTTCCTTTACATTACTTTGTTATTAACGAGGGGATCATAAGTTTGTAACATAAAGTGGTTGGAACTTTTTTTTTAATGATATGAATATTTTTTTGTCTAAATTTTATGAGAAGAAACATTGTAATAAAAATGGTTAAAACTATAAAACTGTTTAGAACTGTTTTTTTCAAAGAGACGCATAGAATATTTTTTATTAATATTCCAACCATAACCAGACCGGTTATGATATAACTATCCATTGATCCTTGCATTTTTTTTTTTTTTTTGGATTGCAACTTATTCATTTCCCATAAGCATCCCAAAGTCAATTTATATTTTCGCTAAGGCAATGGTCCAAATTGCTAATTATTATCCTGACCATTGCATAGTTTGAGCGAGGTGCATGATTTTTTTTTTCCGGTTATTTTCTAATTTATACTTTATATTTTAAGTTTGTTTAAGCAGTATACTTTTGGGTTTTTATCTAATCAAATGTATATCTCCATATTAGAATTAATGCATAATTTATATCTTTTCCATGTCAATCTTCAATTTTAACCTAAAAAATTACACAAAATACCTCAAATTGAAAGATAAGAAAACTTTTAAAACTCAAAAAACTTGGTGCTAAAGTTTTTATAAAAAATGTATAGGATTCCCTCAAAATAAATGTGTTGTGTGTGGTGTGTTGTTTGTTTTTGTTTTCTTCATTTTTGAATGTTTTATTTTTTTCTATTTTGTTTAAGGATAAATTAATCATTTTATAAGTCAAAATAAGCTATTGGTTTAGGTAAAATATAAATTTGTATATTTAACCTTTAAAGGTATACATAAAAAAATAAATATTTACTAGGAGCTAATTTGTCCTGTCCGCTGCTTTCGTTCCGCTGCCCAGAAGAAGAAAGGAATTTGATAATTGAAAAACGACTTTTTTTGAGAAAGAAAAATGACCCCCTCTTTTTCACACGTTTTTGAACCATTGAGTGGTTGGTAAAGTGTGGCTATCCTGATAACATTAAACAGCGCCAATGGCAAAACAAAAAAATGGACTCCCAAAAAAAGGATCAGATTCACACTTAAATTTTGGGCTGTCAATTAAACACTATAAATATTGAAAGTGAAATTCCTTTGCAAATGTTAAACACTTGTAATTAAATGTTCAAAGGGAAAGAAAAAAGAAGAAGAGAGAATCTGAAAGAAAAAGAATGGTTTTATGCAATGCTCATTAAAGTACTCAACTTTAAATGGCCATCATTGAAACTGATTTGAGCAAAACTAAGAAACTTTTTCCGCACTGTCCGTTTGTTAAATAAAGTCAAATTGTGTTGATTTGAATTGTTTTAACTTGAGTTGTGTAATTAAAATTATTATCTGAATTGACATTTAAATTTGCATTAAAGTGTTAATCTGAATATAAATGAAATTGAAATTTGTGTTTGAAATTTTTTTTTGATTTATTAATAAAAATCTAACAAAACCTATAAGTTCACGACATATTTAAATATGTAATATTGATCTTGATTTATTCTTCTTTTTACAGTGAACACAATAAAAAAAGAATCGTCTCAATAGAATATAAAACAAAAAAGTTATGATATTTTTTTTCTAAAAATATAAGAGAGAGGAAAAAAAAAGTTTTAAGGCATATTTATCGTAAAAAATTGATCCAAATCCTAAGATAAGAAATTAGGAGGGGTGGAGAACTTGAAAAATAACCATTCATTAAATTTAAAATACTCAAGTGGCATTTAAATTTTACTCTTACCAAACACGTATCTAGTCATTCTCAATACTTTGAGTCTCCATCAAACAAAAAGCCTATCTGGTCATTCTCAATGCTTTGAGTCTAAAATTTAGATACTAGTCCATCAAACAAACACCACTTTTCAAGTTGTTTGGTTATTTAGCGTTGAGTTGGACAGCCTGGCTTTATTTATCCGGTTTCTGTTCCCGGTTCCACCAAATCACATCCTATTCCTTTATTTTATTTCATTTTTTTAGTATCGGAGCCAATTAGAAATTAATTACACATCTTGGGAGATTTGATTTGGTGGCCGACAGTAGGCACGCCATGGATCTCGGGTGTTTGAGGAGCCGATTTAATCTAAAAAAATTGATTTAAAAATTATAATATATAAAATTTTTTTACTATTGTAGTTTTTTTTATTACAAAAGCTACGTTACATTTTTCAATAAACATTTCATGACGCTTTCTTTTCTTTTTTTAGTCTTTCCTAACCATTCGGTGTTCTAAGATATTTAGTTCCATTTATATTAGTTTCCAATAATAGATAAAAACAAATCGAGCAAAAAATCAGATATATTTTCCATTATCAAACTAATGTATTTAACTAAAGAGCTAAATTAGCTTTGACGTAAACTACTACTTTCTTTAATTAATTATTATTTATTGAAGTAGGCACTAGCCAACAAGAGAACCTTTGTTTAGAGAGGGAATGACATGTCTAAATTAACGTTTGGTTGAAGATAGCTAGATTCGTCCAAAATCACCATCCACATGGGGAAAAGACAAATGGGAAAACTGTCAAAATCAATAACTAAACTCAAGAAATCATAAAGTAGCCTATTTGTGTTGGCTAATTTGACTAGAAACATTTTTTTTTTAATTGCCAAATTTGCTATAGGCCACAACCATCAGGGCCTTTAGTTTATTCAAAGTATTAATTAATTGTGATCACCACACACCCCTTTGTTTGCCATCTTTTTAATTCCTTTGAGGACGCAAACATGTACTGGTGGATTTCTTTTTTATTTTTATTTATATTTTCCTTTTGTTGATAACATATCATTATTGTATCCAGTTTCTACAATTCCACTTGTTGTTTTCAAAGTATGTTGTATAAAGTTTTGTGCCCAACATGAGGGGCTAATTGTAGACGATGTTTATCATCATTTGGTAATTTATTCCTTCATTAAGATGTTAAATAAATGGTAAATATTAAGCAATCGAGTCAAGCAAGAATCATATTGATGAGTGAATTTTGGAGAATTATGCATTAGTAGCTAATTTTAAAAGAGGAAAGCATTGAACAAATTAAAACAGGAAATAATGAAAAGAAAGTGAATTAATTAGGAATCACGTCCTACTTGTATAAAAGACACATCTCATGAAAAAATTCACATGGGTCCTCACATTTCCTTGATTCACACGCCCTATTGGTTCGGCCAAGCTTTCCTCGTATGTTTCTTTCTCGGAATTCTACCATTCAAAGAGCCATTTCCAAAAGTTGCCCTTTCTTGCTTTGGTTAGTAAAGGACATCATTTCCACCCCTAATAATTGTGTTTATGCACGTTTGACTAATCAGACGTTGGTGAGAGTCTAGCAGTTAGCCAAAAGTGTGTGCCGTGGGGACATTCTAGAAAAATTAGTTTGAAAAAAGGAAAAGAAACAAGGGCATGACTAAATTAATAAAATGTGATAAATAAAAAGATGTAAAATTTTAGTTGAAAGGGAAGGGTGTGGCGAAATACAATTTATAAAAAATAAAATATAATTTTTATAAAATTTTATATGTAAAATAAAAAAAAAAGTTTAGAGAGGATTGTCCCCTATCCTCGTCCATAAGTACCTCCTATTCTTGATTATTAAACTTGTGTCCTTGAGAAACAAAGTTATTGCCTTGGGTCACCTAGAAGTAATGATAAAAGTAGGATTTTTTTTAGCGATAATGACTCGTACAACAACGTATGTTTGTGATTTAATATGCCGGCTTTCTTCCTTTATAATTATGATTTAAGGGACCATTACGTGGGGTCCAATTTAATTAAAAAAATCTAATGTGAAAATTGTCATGAAACTCAAGTTTGAAAAATGGAGCCTCACAAGCAAAAAAATAAAAAATAAAAATAAAAATAAAAGCTACTTATTCTTTATTGTTAAATTTATATGGATTGCGACTGAAATTATCAAAGAATCAAATATAATGGGACGCAAAGACCACCATACACCCACATATAATGGACATATATTTCGTATTGCATAGGATCTATTATGATCAATTTTTGGTGCCAACTATATATTAAAAGATTTAAACTACACCCCCATGAAACTTCCATGGAAAGTTCTCGGCAATTGTCTTTACGGTCCATAAACATAATCAAAATATGATCACAATTTATTTTACAAAAAAACTACTAGTTTCATTCTTACAATGATCATGTATACAAAGATCAAAAGATAGAATTTAAAAAGACAATTTGGATTTTTGGAAAGTTGCTAATTAAAGCAATTTCAAATTTCAATGAGTATGGTTATTAATAGGGTGTTTGGAAGGGTGACAGGAAACGTTGGTTAGAACCACTTTTACTTAGCATGTGAGAGCTTTGACACTGTAACAATTTTATTTTATTTTATTTTTTATTATTATATTATGTGAGAATTTTACATTATTTATAACTAAAAAAGTGATAAAAACTACGATTTTTACCGTCCTTCCAAACACCCGGTAATTATTTTAAGCAAAGTCTGACATTGATGGTGTTCAAATGTTTATTGATCGGAAATCATGAACATTATAGAACCAAAAATTGAAGGGACTTAATTAACAATATCCTAGCTACCGAAGTCTAATTGAGTCTCCAGATATTACAAACCATATGATTATTTTTATTTTTATTTTTATTCTATATATTCTGTCGCCCACCATTAATAGATCAGGCAATTATTGCGCCACTTGGCATGATCTGAACCTATTTCTTGAACGAAAAGAAAGCCAACAAAACGCAAAGGCGCAAGAAAAACTTTCTGATTTGTTTCCAAACTAGTATTAAATTAATTATGATTTTCTCCTGCGAATGTGGCTTTGTCATGTATCTATCCAACCTATCTAAGATAGATGAAGTGGAAAGATCAGATAAGGCATTAGAGTTAGAGCAAGGTGGGCGCCACTCAAGTGGAATTTGTTTCATTCAGTTGGTCCTTTTGAAGTGGGTATGATGCTCCTCAAAAGATTAAATGAAAAAAAAGGGGAAGAAAATTAGAACCTGAGGGTTGAATCCTACCCATTTTATTTACCACGATTAATTTTTGAATATAATTAGAACAGTTCGAGAATCATGTAAATTAAGCGAAATAAAGTAGAAGGGTAAATAAGAGGCTCTCAATTTTCCAAGGGAAGCTGTAAAAAGGACGGCTTTAGTGTACCAAGCAAGCGTTGTCAAGAGTGACTTTAATCTAAATTATTTTTTTAGTTTAAATTTTGTGAGAAGGAATTATTGCAACAAGAATAAATAAAACCATAAAAAATTATTTAAACACTTGCAAAACTGGACGTTAAAAAAAATCACAACACCCATTGTCCCAAAGAACATGATCGTCAATCTCGTGTCTTATATATATATATATATATATATATATATATATATAATGATGTGAAATATATATATATATATATTTCACATCATTAGAATTGTTAAGAGACTATTTAAATTTTCTTTCCTTTTTAAAAAATAATAATGAAATTATTCTTAGTAGCCGTCACTCGCATTTTTTAGCGAACCCATGTCTCCTGAGCTTGATCTCGGCGGAGTCCGGGCCATAGACTCCGACCGGACCTCAAAACTCTTGCGCCGCCGTCGTCTTCTGCCTCCTCCCTTGCCGATCCCATTCCCGTCCTCAAACTCCATAGCGGCTCGACTCGGGGACTTGCCTTCCTGCTCGACTCACTCAGGCTCCGAGCCCACCTCCGAGTCGACTCAGTCCTGAACTCGGAATGGAAATAGAAAAACTCAGCACACACAGACAGACCTCATAATCGGAGGAAAAAATCGACGGAGAAACCACCACGACCGCCATTAAAACGATTCAGCAACTCAACAACTCGGTAGCTTGCGGACTCAGAAACTCGGAAAATACAAAGACTTAGAATACAAGTTATTATATTGTACAAAACAGAAAATCGAAATTAATACAGCGGCCGTCGACGCCGAGCTGGGATAACCGGCGACCCAGATCACCCACGGGGGCCACTCGTGGTGTGCGTGGGACCCTCCTCCCTAGAGACAGGAGGCCCCCGCACATTGGGATTACCGAAGGAGAGAATTCATTTTCCCCCCTCTTTATTGAAACGGGTATGGCTTTTCTCGGATTGATGTAAAACCAAAGGTTTGTCTTCGGCCACAGTCATACGATTTGGAAGGTGTAAAAACAAAAAAGAACAGAGAAGATCAAAAAAGCAATGCAAAAAAGAACTGTTAAAAGCAAAACGAATCGAACATATTCCATTTCCATTTCTATGACAAGCTTATTAGTACAAACAGAGAAGTACAAACTAAAACAGAGATGGATAAAAACAGGAATACTAAAACCCAGGAAAAAAAAAAAAAAAGCTGTTACGAGGTGGAAACCAAATGATAAATAAGGACGGGCTTTGCAGTTACTTTTTCGATCAGAATTAGGACCATTTAGTGCCAAGCTGAAGTGGGATACGAATAAATTTGCTAGTTCTTGGTCGCTTTGGTTGAAGAAGAAGAAGCAGCCATATTTTTGAAGTTGTGATCGTCTTTAGACTCGTGATCTTTTGTTGAAGGCGAAAGGCCGAGGAATCGGAGAATGGATTCGAGCATCATGGTCTTCACAAGTCTCCTCCTTTTCGGGAATACGCTCCTGGTTTTGGGTCTGAGTGAGAAGGTCTCCTTCTCGACCCGAATCATCACTTCCCCTGTTGGTGCCTGTGTTTTTGCCACTGTTCTACTTTTTTCTCTAACCTGCCCTCTTTCCTTCTCCATCTCTCTCTCTCTCTCTATATATCTGTGTTATGGGGTTGGTGTCATGTAAAGGGATATATATAGGCCTTTTCCATGTAGATAATTTTTTTTGTTTTGGTTTTCCCCCTTTTGAAAACCACCAAGATAATGTCTAGGCTTTTCCTGTTTTGGTTTTCCCCCTTTTGAAAACCACCGATGGTTTTCTTCCTGTTGAAGGAAAACCACCAAGATAGAGTCTATAGCCTTTTCCATGTAGGTAATTTTATTTTGTTTTGGTTTTTCCCTTTGAAAACCATCAAGATGAAGTCCTTTTAGGTAATCCCCTTCGTTCATTTTTTTTCCCTTCAATGATTTACTTTTCTTTTTTTTTCCCACTACTAATATGAGAAACTTTCAACCTTTTTTATTACCTATTTGTAAATTAAAGGCACACGGTCGTTAGAGTTAGACCTCTACTTTTTGGCCTTGATGACCCAAAAGGTTAAACACCAAGGAGTAATTGTTTTTCTTCTTTTTTTTTTTTTTTGTCTAATATACAAACTATTTTACACTTGGCGGATCAAATATCTCATTAATAAGCAACTTCCATGTCAACACTCAATGTACTTTCCCGGTCACTTCCTAACTAGATGGTTCCGCTTTTCAATCCCAACATAGTTGTTGTTGTTGTTGTTGTTGTTATTATTACTATTATTTTAAGATAATGAGTATCACTGACTAAAAGAAAAGGGTAAGCGGGCTTCTTCTAGTTCTCGAGAAAACGAAAAACGTGGTGTGTTAAGTTGGTCTCAATTTCTTGCTTTTGAAAATGATTTGCGTAGGCACATGATATTGGCGACTTATTTTCCTCAAACCACTAACGGTTTTCTAATCTAACCCCCGGTGTGATGAATATTATGTGAATCTAATTTATGACTCTACACAGTTGATGTATATTCTATGACACGTGTTGTATATCTATTAATTGGCCGTAAACCACTTGGAACCATCCACATCCCCAAGGGCCTTCCTATGTCCTTCCACCGGTTGCATACGGACAACATGAAATTTTTCTAAAAATGCCATCACAGCCACACTTGTTTTGAAAGGGGCAAACATAATAGCCCAGATAGTATTTAAAACATGTGATTTTGCATTGATTGAGTTTGCTTCTGTTCCTTGAGATATGCCATTGTGCATTTATGGAGCTCACTTGATCTCTTCCTTGGGATGCAAGCAGTGTTTTACGCCAAATAAAATATTTCAAATGATTAAATTTTTAATCCATGTAGAATATATTTTATTTAACATGATATATTAATTGATGTATCATGATATTATTATAAGAATATAAAATGACATAAAAATAAGTGAACACGTGAGTTAAATATTCTCATGTTTGAGTATAATGTATTATTAATTTAACCATCGACTTAAGTTGGTATAAGATGATTACAATGGTCAAATCCTTTTTTTATTAGTATGTGACTAACTATCAAATTTTTTAATAAACATTAATTAGTTGGCAATAATCTAAGCCGACATTTAACGGTAGAAGTTCTCATTACTTTACACCATAGATTGAATGATTAATGATTAGTCGGGCTTCGTTTTAGGGAGCAGATTATATTTGGTTAAGACAACTTACTAAACCTACGTACCAGAAGAATTGATGATTCAGATGATTGGATGACTTTACCTCATTGAAAAAAAAAAAAGAAAAAAAGGAGAGAACGAGTGATCAAAAGAATACGACAACAAATAGCATTGGATAATACTCGCGTTTTATACATATCAAAAGGATCTCTATGGAATTTGGAATTAGTGGCTTTTAAGATATAATTTGTTTTCTTTCTTGATAACACAAATCAAAAAACTTCCAGCAGATTATAATGCACCCAATTGCTATCAAATCGGATTGTTTTAATGGCAGGATGCATAATTGAAACTTCCTCCTCTATTGTTTATAAATGGTTTGAACTAAAAATTAAACCATAATTTTTAAACTCTATTTCAAACAGCAATTAAAGCATCACGTTTAAAACCAATAAATCAAACAGACCCTCTTTGTATTAACAATTTTATAATTGACAAAATTATTCAAACATGTTGGAGCAAATTTAACTAAAGTTTCCACTTTAAACAGACGTGGCGTACGTTAGTAACTAAAGATCATTACCTTATTTTTGTTTTGTTCAGCTTAGGTTATTCAAAGTCCAAAAGCTTCTAGATTGTAGAAACTAAAAATTCTTTGTCATTTTCCTATTTGTATTTAGCAAAATGGAATAATAGGTATGAATTGTGTGAAAGTTGCAAACTGAAACACTGCTTTCTCAATCGAAATAGTACTTGGAATCACATGGTTAATAGACTACTATTTATAATGGAAAGAAAAGTAGAAGCTTCCCATATAATTTCATTTTTGTCACTATCATGAGGCCAACTACCTATGTGTGAATTTCCTTTAGAAAAAATCAAAAGTGAAAAACAACAACAACTACAAAATTCCTTTATACATACATACGTGAGACGATTAAGCTGTTTAGAAAGTATGGTTTGAACTAATGATTTAAATAATTTTAGTTAAGAACATTATAACATGGAAGAGCTTTACTTTATAGCTCATTTTTTCTTAATACTATAACATATGAGAGTACTAACTAAAAGTTTTGATTGAAACTGATATTGTCAAATATCCTATATATTTTTATTTTGCTACTTGTTGCATGAATTTTAAAGCAATATCATCAAATAATAGTGCTCTTTAGCTGTAACGCCCCTATATGGGGGTTAACAGTTTTTAATGAGATAAAATAAAAATAAATAATAAAAGTAAAACCTTAAAGATTAAAATTTGCCCGGGACTTAAATGAAAACTCTCAACTCAAAAATAAAAATATAAACGACAAACCACAGTTTTAATGTAGCACCTTAAATTTAATAATATAAACTGTTGTCATCATCATTTTAACCCTCAACACATTGTAATACAGTCACAGAAAGTAATAATTGATGCTTACATTATCATGAAGAACATTCTTTACAATTGAGCAGTCCCAATGTAATATAGTTACATCGCTTCCTCAACTATATTTCTCGTAGCCACCTCACACTTAGTGAGTCCTGAAAAGATATAAACATAAGGGTATGAGCAACACTATGCTCAGTAGAGAAAGCCATTACTCACCTTTATCATTACCACATTAAAATCTGCATGGTTAGTAAGTTACATCATATTCCAGATTATGAGGTTTATTATGATCACATCTTATGGATACCGTAGTTAATCGTTACCAAGTGTCATAATTACACATTTATACAAATATTACCAATCATCATTGTTCCTAGGTATCCATGTTAAATTGAGTATCACTCAACTCATCGAAACCCAAATGGGCGCACTTGATCACCCTATAAACATTCCAAGGGTGTTCCGGTGAGGGGACATCAAGCCCCGAGTCCTCACCAAATCGATTCCTGTACAGTGTGTTCTGGGACTTTCAACCCAAGGAAGCGTCATCGCCTTCCCCCTATTTTACCTTTTAGGGTATTCATGCCCAAGGACGTAACCGTCGCCCTCTTCATGTCTCACAATTTCTCTATATTGAATCATTATCAATAGAGTTAGTTTTCCTAACCATGCTTCTCAATTTATAACATGTGTCAATTCATTATGTTCCTCGCCGTACAATACAAGACGAGTCCATGTCATAGTTTCATATGTGATAATCATATAATATCAGTTCAACATAGATATATATATATTGCGGCAAAACAATCAATTTTAATTCTATAAAAACCTCACAAAAGATGAGTAATAGAATCCCTACCTTTTAAGCTTATCAACAGTCTCTTAATCCTGGAATCAATTAACGTTAGCTCCATACTCCCTTGATCCTAAGGCGTGCATAAGGACAATTAAAACTAAAGCACAACATACAACTACATTCATAAAATTCATTTTAATTTAATCTTAGAATTTCAAGAAATAACCACTGCCCATAGAGGTATTACAAAGTTTAACAATATAAATTTTCTGTCTAGGGCATATACACTTAGACTTCATACATATGCTCCAAAATAGCAACAAACATATACTTAGGTTTAAGAACGCAAATTTGAATAATCCTTTAGTATAAAAGAAAATTTATAAATGAAAGACTAAATTTGTTCATAAGATTCTAACCTCGGATTATGGTTAGTTGGAAGCTTGAAATGGCTTCAAAACAGGTTCCTTTACTTCGGTATGACTGAAATTCTTGCTCAAATGGAGGTGATGGTGGCTGATTTTTATGGCTGCCTTGAAGAAGTTCTCTAAGTATTTTGCTTCAGCAAAGAAATGAGAAGAAGAGTGTGGGAACCGTGGAAGAGAAAGGAAGAAAAGATGAAGTCTTTGAAGAGAAGTGATGGAAACAATTATAGAGGAGACATGTTGAAGCATGTCACGGAGGAAATAAAGAAAATGAGGGTCAAGAGTAGTTGGAAAATATATCCTTATGTCTCATCTAAAGACTTTAACACACATAATGCCAATATGACATTTTTGAGATTTATTAGAAGTTCTAATACTTTTTAGTAATCATACTAAATAAATATAGGAGAATTTTAGAAAATTTAAAAATAGATAAAAATAAATATTATAAAATAAATTTAAATGAAGCAATTTTTTTTATACATTAAAAATTAATTTAATTACCTCAATACCCGTTAGGAGAATAACGGGTGTCACAGCTCTACCCCCCTTAAAGAAATTTCGTCCTCGAAATTTCAATTCTAGCAATACTAGTAAAAATTATGATTCCACTATGATTCCAATTCCGAGTCTAAACCGTTAATGTTGTTTGTCCTCCAAATTTAAGTTATCGTATCTCCACTTATTTACTTGCATAATAAATCTTACTCCTAAATCCCTCAATAAGAGTATTTCTGACAAGTTTCAACTTATAACACCGTGTAATAGTCTAAGAATCTGATCAGGCATACATATTGACCATACCATGATTCCAGTCCTTCATTGTCCATGGACTGTGATTTACAATCACATTTAAGGAGATTGCCAGAGTAATTTTATATACTTCATCTTTAGGTTCCTTTTCCTTTTTAAGTAAGGAAAAGTCAAATATATTTGATTTCATACCTCAACTAATAAACTAAAACATAATCATAAAACATATATCACAAACACTTTTATTCAAAACTATACATTAAACTTACTCATAGAGATATTAAACGGAATCTCAGAGTTGCAAACATACCCGACATATTTTTCATTAAACAGCTATCCTCATGACACAAACATTCAATCCAAATAATATACTCATATTTCATGTGGAATATCCTCATAACTGACTCTGGTACTTCCACATAATATTAACAGAATATTACACATTACAAACATGATACGGATACGTTTCGAGAGTACAAGGCACTCCGTATACCAGCTATCCATATCATGCATGCTTAGAGGATACAAAAACATCGATAAACAAAAGATCGGACCTTAAGAATGATGCGTTTCGAGAGCATCAAGTACTCCGTATCCAGCCATCCCGGCATTAGGCTCAATGAATCTAAAAGATTGAACAACGACGTACCACAAGAAACACAGAATACAAGGTAAACGGTTATTCGTAACACACGAAATACGGACACACATGCCTACATGCCAAAGATAAAACAAAAAGATTACAGATGGAGATTCAAATCAATTGGCCGCTCCCGGCTTTCCCTTTCCCATTCAAGCTTGGATGTTGCAGTGTCGGATTCTGGATGTATGATTTGCATTTTATCTATCAATTCCTCAGCTGTTGAAGCAGTGACAAAGATTTGTCTCTCCGATTCTGTAGTGATGTTTTCTTCCACAGCATAATCTAGAAATTTCAAAAGACCGTCATAAAAACCCTTTACGTTCAGCAGTCCCAAAGGTTTGGAATAAAAGCCCAACAATTGCCCACAAGCAACTATAAATATTTCCTCAAGAGTACCTAGACCACCAGGTAATGCTATAAAAGCATCAGAATTATAGATTATGTCTTTAAAATTTTTAGGGATACTCCTGACTCCTTCTCCCTTACCTATGGCTTCCTTACAAAGGTTTCCTTCAACTGAAATATGAGGCCAAATTCTTACATCAGTAGCGTCGCTAGACCTAGCTGCTAGTGCCATATTTACCATCATTTTTATACTACCACCCCCATAGATTATGTTAATCTTCTTGCGTGCTAGGACTTGCCCTAAGTGATTTGCAGCTTCTAAATAAGCTTTATCTTTTCCAAAGCTGGAACCACAAAAGACACAAACATTCTTTATTTTCTTCGTGGACTGGGAGGTAGACATATTTGGTTTATAGAAGTGGTTGCTTAATGTCTGCTCCACTTAGACTTCGGGTTCTACATGAGATTTTAAAGATGAGAAATATACAAAAAGGGCTAAAGAGATAGACGAGTAGGTAATGAAAAGGTAATCCAAAGATTTAAACAAAATCTTGTGCGGATAAGAAAGTAAGATAAGGTGATTGATAGTTTACAGAAAATCTGATTCGCTTTTTGAAAAAGATTAGACTCTAATTGTATAACTTTTGACAATTGAGAACAATTCGACAGAAGACCCTCATGACACAACTGTAGACTTTTTGACAAATATACACCAAGTCTAGAAATTTAATATAAACGACAAATACTGTAGAACTTTTGAAATTTGAGACACAAATCTTGAAATATCTGGATAAGCTTTTCAAAATTCAAACATATTACTGTACCGTATGTAACGTGTCTGATAAGATAATATATTTTATTATATATATATTTAAGAAAATCATAAATTAAATAAGATATTAACACTTACTGTATCAATCTAATAATCACAATTATTTCAAACACAAAAGCAAATATTCTGAGTAAAAGAAAAACACAAACTGTTAAACATCAGCTAAAACTGCTTCAAATAAGTAAAGACTAAATAACCTTTATAGAGCGATGACTTATTTCCCATCCAGTTTTCTTATGGCTTGGCAAACAGGATCTAGAAATACCATATTCCTGAGGCGTTGTCTTTCTGTATAAAATTTAGGCCAGAGTTTAAAAATAGCTCCTTGAACATATCCACTAGGGTGACCGTGGAGAGGAGGATGGATGCTATCCAAGTTCTCCTTTGAAAGTCCATCCCTACAAAACCTTATTTTATCCTCTCTATTCGTAGACATATAACCAGGTGAAGTACATTTACCGTTACAATTTTGTCTTCCACATTTGTTACAAGTGACCACGATGGCACGAGCTCTTCTTTTCATTGCACTACGACTGGTACCTGTTCCTGGTAAACCGACATCTTGACTAAAGTCACTCGGACGGATTTTCCCCTCTATTAACATTCTCACATCACAAGGGATACCAAAACGCATAAGAATCCACAACCGAGTAATTCTAGCCTTGTATTTCTTTCTGAGAATCTTTTGGGAGAGTGATGGGAAATACTTTCTCAGATGTTGGTACTTTGGGTCCATGATGAGATGAAAGAAGAGTAAATAGAAAGGAAAAATTAAGATAGTAAATTGCAGAATCCTAGAATTCCTTCTTCTTTTAGAGGAAAAGAAGAATTTTTAATGAAAAAGAAGAGGATTTACGATTTAGAGAGAAAATAACAAATTAAGAGAGAAAAAGTGAACTCGGAGAAATAAGCTCCTATGCACAGTAAACGTATTTGTAAACAATAATTAAACCACTGTATATGACACGTATAGAGACCACGTGGGAGAGACAGTGTGAATCAAACTGATTTAAGATTTGAACTAGGCCCAAATGTTCTAAGTTGAAAATGGTCAGGTTGTTTCGGGCCTTAACACATTTGGAACGAGTTAAATAACAAACATAAAATTGAAAACCAATTTGTATAAATCTTAAACCCAATTCAAAGTCCACTATAGATAAGTTAAGTATGAACAACAAATCTAATTTAACGACAACAAGGATCTTCCTGAATGATCCAGCAACTCAAATAATTTTGTTTTAATCAAAACCTTGTTGAACAATGCATACACCTATATGTTATTCATAATACTTAACATCTATCAATGGATTTATCATCATTACTACCAAGGGTTTAGAATGCGACTAACCTTGAAATCAATACGATTTACGTCTTTCAACGTAGACCATATCAATGAACAAAGACACTAGATGTTACTACTTAAGAACATCTACAATCCCCACAATTCTACTCATACAATATATAATTTCCTCATATAACAAAACCTTAGGTAACCAAAAGATTCACTGATACACTTAAATACAATGTATATAACGAAATATTTCAATTTTGAGATTCATGCATTCTAGACTTTACACAGTCTCAACAGACCAAAAGTCTAACATTTATCTCTCTCAAGATTCAATACCATGATTCCCAACTTACATCATATTCCTCAAATATATAGAACTTTTAAGAAAAGACATTGACACTTATGTGCTCCATCGAATCCACACATAATCATTACTTAGGTTTGAATCAATTACGAAAAATTTGGCATATCTATGCCAAACTTTAAAATCAATAAATCAAGCCTTATATTTCTTATTGTTTTTCACGAGACAAAAGGCTCTTAAATCCTCGTATCTATACGAATTTCTCATCGTTTATACGAATTAAATATGCTTATAGATCCAAATATTATACGAATCTCTCATAAGCATTCTACTTATAAACTCATTCCATATAATTATCATTCCCTTATAACTATTAATACTTTCCTTCTATAAAATTATTGTACTCCTATAACTATTAATATTTTCATTCTATGGCCTTTCCATGTTACATCCTTCTAGACTGTATAAATCAATGTGAAGGTTTATTTTGATGATGACAATGAAAATTCAGCTTCAAAACCATCTCAAAAATATTTTTTTTTTAAAGTGGTGCTACACTCCCTAGGTTAACCGAACCTAGGCTCTGATACCAAAAATTCTGTAACGCCCCTATATGGGGGTTAACAGTTTTTAATGAGATAAAATAAAAATAAATAATAAAAGTAAAACCTTAAAGATTAAAATTTGCCCGGGACTTAAATGAAAACTCTCAACTCAAAAATAAAAATATAAACGACAAACCACAGTTTTAATGTAGCACCTTAAATTTAATAATATAAACTGTTGTCATCATCATTTTAACCCTCAACACATTGTAATACAGTCACAGAAAGTAACAATTGATGCTTACATTATCATGAAGAACATTCTTTACAATTGAGCAGTCCCAATGTAATATAGTTACATCGCTTCCTCAACTATATTTCTCGTAGCCACCTCACACTTAGTGAGTCCTGAAAAGATATAAACATAAGGGTATGAGCAACACTATGCTCAGTAGAGAAAGCCATTACTCACCTTTATCATTACCACATTAAAATCTGCATGGTTAGTAAGTTACATCATATTCCAGATTATGAGGTTTATTATGATCACATCTTATGGATACCGTAGTTAATCGTTACCAAGTGTCATAATTACACATTTATACAAATATTACCAATCATCATTGTTCCTAGGTATCCATGTTAAATTGAGTATCACTCAACTCATCGAAACCCAAATGGGCGCACTTGATCACCCTATAAACATTCCAAGGGTGTTCCGGTGAGGGGACATCAAGCCCCGAGTCCTCACCAAATCGATTCCTGTACAGTGTGTTCTGGGACTTTCAACCCAAGGAAGCGTCATCGCCTTCCCCCTATTTTACCTTTTAGGGTATTCATGCCCAAGGACGTAACCGTCGCCCTCTTCATGTCTCACAATTTCTCTATATTGAATCATTATCAATAGAGTTAGTTTTCCTAACCATGCTTCTCAATTTATAACATGTGTCAATTCATTATGTTCCTCGCCGTACAATACAAGACGAGTCCATGTCATAGTTTCATATGTGATAATCATATAATATCAGTTCAACATAGATATATATATATTGCGGCAAAACAATCAATTTTAATTCTATAAAAACCTCACAAAAGATGAGTAATAGAATCCCTACCTTTTAAGCTTATCAACAGTCTCTTAATCCTGGAATCAATTAACGTTAGCTCCATACTCCCTTGATCCTAAGGCGTGCATAAGGACAATTAAAACTAAAGCACAACATACAACTACATTCATAAAATTCATTTTAATTTAATCTTAGAATTTCAAGAAATAACCACTGCCCATAGAGGTATTACAAAGTTTAACAATATAAATTTTCTGTCTAGGGCATATACACTTAGACTTCATACATATGCTCCAAAATAGCAACAAACATATACTTAGGTTTAAGAACGCAAATTTGAATAATCCTTTAGTATAAAAGAAAATTTATAAATGAAAGACTAAATTTGTTCATAAGATTCTAACCTCGGATTATGGTTAGTTGGAAGCTTGAAATGGCTTCAAAACAGGTTCCTTTACTTCGGTATGACTGAAATTCTTGCTCAAATGGAGGTGATGGTGGCTGATTTTTATGGCTGCCTTGAAGAAGTTCTCTAAGTATTTTGCTTCAGCAAAGAAATGAGAAGAAGAGTGTGGGAACCGTGGAAGAGAAAGGAAGAAAAGATGAAGTCTTTGAAGAGAAGTGATGGAAACAATTATAGAGGAGACATGTTGAAGCATGTCACGGAGGAAATAAAGAAAATGAGGGTCAAGAGTAGTTGGAAAATATATCCTTATGTCTCATCTAAAGACTTTAACACACATAATGCCAATATGACATTTTTGAGATTTATTAGAAGTTCTAATACTTTTTAGTAATCATACTAAATAAATATAGGAGAATTTTAGAAAATTTAAAAATAGATAAAAATAAATATTATAAAATAAATTTAAATGAAGCAATTTTTTTTATACATTAAAAATTAATTTAATTACCTCAATACCCGTTAGGAGAATAACGGGTGTCACATTAGCCATTTCGTTAACTTTAATGTCACTATTTATTTTAACCCTAGAAAAAGTTTTTTTTTATTGAGGAATTTTATGTCACTAACTCGTAGTTAAAACCAAAGATGAAAATATCTGTATCAGTGAAATTATTGGTACTTCAATTTTAAAGAAATTTTGAGAAAATATTGATATTGGTGGAAATTTCTATAAAAATTACTGAAATTATGAAACTTTTATGTTAAATACATATCTAATACTTTGAGATACAATAAACATTAAAAGAAATAAATAAAGAGAATTTACATAATAAATTCCATACATGTTAGATTTCTCAATACCAAAAGAAAGTTCTGTGAAGCTCGAACATGGTTGAGATTCATCTTGATTCAAACAAAATTAGTGTTATGACATGTTATTTGAGTAGTGCTAAGTATAGTTATGAATACGTCACATATAGATTTGTTGACTTCTTCCTACTGCATGTATGGAAAACTGCGAATTCTTCTAATTGTTTGCTGAGATGGTGGTTGTACGCTTAGATGAGGATAATTAAAAATTCCAATCATTATGGTTTCCAAAGTCCTGATTGTATGCCTAATAAGCATAATGAGCCTCATTGGATAAGTTGTTATAATTAGATTTCAAGTTCATTGGTTGTAAACACTTGGAAATATTCTCATTCAATGTTAACATTTTTAATGTGCATAAGAAAAATATTCATTCATGGAACGTATAAAATCCTGATAGATTGTTTAAGAGGAAAAAAATTTATCAATTTTTGTAATTTCCAATATTACCAAAATTTAGTCAAAATTTTCATGATATGTATCGAAATTTTGTATAAAATACAGTATAGGATTTTCGATATCGATATTTTTACCGATATTTTTGATATTTTAACGAAATTGATATCACAGTAGAAAAATATTTTGGTTCCTCAAAATTTTCACAATTTTCACTGAAATTTGTAAAATTTTGTGGATATTTACATCCTTGGTTAAAACTTAAAAGTAGTGTGTTCACTAAAAACCCACAAATCGTGAAAATAAATCGAACCAAAACCAAACTAATTGGGTTTTATTTTTAAAATGTTTGATTTAGGTGGTTTTAAAGTGTCAATTTTTTTTTAATTAATTTGGTTGGCTGATTAAGAATTTTCAAACCGTCAAAGTGACCAAACCGAGCAAGACTTGTTTGTAAGACTTTTTTCTTTTAAAACATCTAATCTAATGTATTAGACTAACTAATTTGATACGTCTTCTTCTAACTAATTTAATGTATAAGATTTAATTCTTTAGGATTTAAGTAAAGTTTCAATTACTTACAACACCTAAAAATGTTTTTTTTTTTTTTTTTTTGAACTTGGAGGTAGGGGTTTAAACTCTTCAACTTGTAGTGCAGTCGAGTGTGGTATTATGCTAGGCTATGTCTACAACCACCACCTAAAAATGTTTGATTGTTAAGTTTAAATGATCAAGTTATAGTTTCTACACATGTCTATTTTTTTAAGGTGAAACTTCATTTAAACCAATAATAATAGCACAAATGAAGTCGCATATGTTGCCCATTAAGGACAAAATTTATCCTCGGCCAAGACTAGATCAACCAACACAGACAAAACAGCACAGAGGGGCAAATTACAGTTGTCGAGGGGCAAATTACAGTTGTCGAGACTCAAAAAATGAATACCCGCTCGACACCATAAAACAAAGAGCTTGAGCAAGACTCTTTATAACGACCCCATAGATTGACAAACCTAATCGACTAAGCCTAATTTCTCCAAAACGGAAATGTAAACTACCCGGCATAGACATGGATCTAGCCAAACATAACTATACATCCTACTTCTATCAAACGTGTGTACCACACCAAACAAGGCCAAAGATTAAAAAAAAAAAAAAAAAAAAAAAAAAAAAAAAAAAAAAAAAAAAAAAAAAAACCATCTCCATTATTACAATTAAAACGGTGGGGAAACCACCCTCTAGCTGAAAAAACACCATTGGATGGGGAAATCATTACCGTTCTTACAAGACTAACATAAACAATAAACATAAAAACTATAAAAAACTTTGCAAAGATTTCAAAAGATTAAGCCCCCTCAATGCCAGAAATATGTGAAGCACGATATGAGCAGTGTTAAAAAAGGGCTACTAAAACGGCAAAGAAAGAGTTGGAAAAACGGTAGCTGTCATGCGTTGATGCTGACAAGTGACAGCTGTCGTACACTCTATTCCACCTTCCTTGCCTCCCTTCCACAACCTAGTTCCCAAAGTTTCAACGGAAGCTCGTGGCATACAAGTCCTAGATCTACGATAGAAGAGCAGCAACTTCTTCCCCTTGAGCGGCTCCATTTCGGTGATTACCTACACTTTTGTCAACACAAACTCGACACCAGTAACCTCTGTGGTTTTTTCAAATAACTTTGGAGGCCAACAACCCGACTAAACGGCGGACCACCAACCAAACTGCACTCTTCTCTCTGTCTTTGGCAGAGCTTATCTCACTTACTTTCTTCTAAAAGCTTCAAACCAAATAAAAATATACTAATATTTTTTGTTTAGTAGACAATTCCCCTCAAAGAGGCCATATACACCCCTAGTTAAAGGACTGTCGCTCTTGAGCGTCTTAAGATTAACACTACAACTAACTCAAAAGACTTATTAATTCAAAACAGGAAAATAAAACTCAAAATTTGTGTCATTATAAGAAATAAAGAAGAAAAAAAAACCTCAAAATATTTATGCTTAGAAAAAAAGAACAATGTCACATTCTAAAATTAAAGAACGAAAGTGAAAAGTTGGTGCTTCCAAAGTGATTGAAAATTATTATCCCTTATTATTTTCATTTTCCTTTTGTTTTGTGGCATTTGGATATGCTTGTAGGGTCTGAGACCTGTCATCAAAAATACGAACAAATTAAAAAAAAAATTCTGTTTTTTTTTTAAAATATAAGACTTTTTTTGATGGGGACTCTCTTAATAGTGTGCATTTTTAAAGCGTTAAATCTAATTCTAACAGTTGAAAGATAAACTTCTACTGATAAGTTTTTTTTTTTTTTTTCAATATCCACATAAGAAATTGCCAAAAAAAATCCAAAAAAATTTAAAATAATACAGAATTTTCAAACAAATCCACTGATGAATCACTAGTCAGTTGTCACTGGTCACAACTTATGATGCACTGGGTTTTTCTCTGTCTCAAATTATAAGCAAAAAGTCACCTGTGGTCCACCCCATACGCGGCATGCGAAGCATCGTAGTGGAAAAAGTATATCTCTTCTGTTTTTTGTTTATTATTTTCTAGATATTGTAATATCCAAATGACGGTTTTGGAGGAGGCCCAAAAGCGAAGTGCCCGATTAAGAAGGCCGTACAATCTGTTATTATCGTTGGAAAGGAGAATCTTTTGTGGCGTCTGACATTGATAGTCAATCTTGTAAATTCAAACATTTATGGAATCACGTAACATGTCGGTGCAAGTGGGACCAAATTTGGTATGTGGACTATGTTAAGGTTTCGGACCTGTGACGTAGAAGTGGGCTACGGGCCTACGGCTTCAGCCCCTTGACACACTTAAAACTTTTGTTTAAGCGAATTTTTTTTTTTAATCGAACACAATTAAAAAATACCATTTTTTGAAATTAAAAAATGGATATTTTCATGTATTATAGCGTTGCCTTTTTAAACTGTCTGGCCCCACATCCTCTTTTTTTGTATTAACTTAAAATGAGTATAATTATAAGAGAATGGCATAAAACTAATAGGTTGCTTTGAAACATTAGTTTAAAATAAATTAGTTAATAATATTATAATATATGAGATATCTATATCATAGCTTTTTTTATATTATAATATGTAAAAGTTTTACGCTATAATATCTGAAAGTTTTGATTGAAACTGATAATATTAAATACTTTATAAATTAAAAAAAATTATGGGGTGTATTTTTTTTTTTATTTTTTTCCTTATTTTAGTTTAACATATTTTGTTATCTTGATTCACTTTAAATCTCAAAATTGGCCATTGTTGGACACATGATAAAACTTAGCAGGAAGAAGGGCATGCGACCCTCAAAGGTTTTAAACTTTCAATTAGGGAAAGGTTTTAAACTTTCAATTAGGGTCACGACTGTAAACGAATGGCGAAAAAAAGCTCTCAATCATCATCATCATCATCATCGTGGCGTAGACATCCCAATACCCTTTCTTTGATAAATAACTTCATTTAATCAAATCCCTTTGGTCAAATCACCAAATATTACCCTGTTTGATATTGTTTTGAGAAATTTTAGAAATATTTTTGCATGCTTTTTGAGGCAACAATTTCAAAAACACTCTCAGAACAATTCTCAAAAAAATTCTCATTTTTTAAAATAAAACCATGTTCACCAATTTTGAAAACACTACCAAACAGACCCATTTTGTTTTTCACTTAGACTTTCTAACTTTTTCTTCTTTTAGTTTTGAAAAAGAAAAGTATTTTTATACTTGGTGAACTGATTTATACGATGTTTGATAAACCAATTTGAATAGAAAAATGGTTTTGACATTGTAATCAATAAAGAGCTTTATACTACAGTTATTTTTCACTTTATACTATAACCTGTGAGAGGTTTACATTATTATTGGGGTCTTTCAAATATTATAAATACTTTACTTCATTATTTGGTTTATTTCCACATTTCCATCTCCGAGCTGAACAACTTGGTTATTTGAAGGAAAAAAAATTGTGAGAGAGAAAAATTTATATTTGAAAGTGAGAGAAAGAGAGGGAGAACTCAGTGATCATAGATATATGTTTGTAGTTTTTGCGGCCGGTACCTGTACATTGGTAAATTATGTATTCAACAAGTTACAAATTAAATAGGAAATTATTACTTTTCTTTCCAAGTACTTTCAAATAGGGTCGGTAATTTCAGACACGACACGATGACACAATACGAAAATGACATGAGATAAACAGGTTTAGACTGCACGTTTATTAATTGAGCTATAAATGAGTTGGCGCGAATAACACGAAAATAAACGGGTTAGATTCGTGCTAACACGTTTAACACGCTTTAACACGTTCAATTAAATGGGCCGTAAACATGTCGACACGACCTGTCTATTTATAACAATTTAAACTTAAAAATAAAAATATTTGAAATATTTGTTGTAAGTTAGTATTAATTAAATATTGTATTTTTTGTTAATTTTCTTTATTGACTTTTTTTAATTTGTTTTAATTTTTAGTTAACTAGGTCATAAATGTGCTATATACGTGTTGTTATCGTGTCAACCCGTCATGGCCCGTTTAATAATCGTGTTAATCATATCGTGCCATGTTACAACAGATTGTGTTCGTGTTTGCATTTTTGACACGTTTATTAATCGTATCATATTGGTGTTCAACTTAATCGTATTGTGTTGTAATCGTGTTGATACAAACATGATACACGATATAATTTTGCCGCCCCTTCTCTCAATAATTTCTCTCCAGAAAACTGTCTTTAGTGTATTTCTTTTTCGATTTTATTTTTCAATTTGTTTTAATCTCGCAGAAGCTGTTCATACTAGATTCGATTTCTGACTCAAATCCCCGAAAAGTACATTAACCATATTTTTATCTTATCGTTTTTCCCCTTAATTTGCTATTATTATACTTCATCATATGCTGTTCTTTTCCTCCTTTTGACCATAACAGCTGACTTCTATCAAGTTGATACTAATAAACATCTTAAGAAATTTTCAAAGAAAGTGGGATTTTTAATCATGGCCGAAAATTTTTAAAGAAACTATTTATGATTGTGAGGGTTGGAAAGGAGCTTTTGAAAACTCGCAGTTGATGAATTTCACGACTTCCAGTCCCCCTGTCCTTGCCTTTTGACTAGGTTCACTGAAAAAGAAAAAAAAAACAAATAAATAAATAGGGGCTTTTTCAACAAGAGCAATATCTTTTAACCTCGTAATATTGCCGCCTCATTACTAATAAAATAATAAAATTTAGTCTAAAAAATTCATTACATATTAAATTAAGGTCATAATACTTTTATAAGTAATGAAGTTTTAATCTCTCAGGATAAGAAGGATTTTTCTTTCAACGATGACTCCTCTCTCTCGATTGAAAACGTATTGGTGATTCACCACTATTGACTAGAGGTGGGCCCACAATGCACGTCAGTTTTGTGGGAATAGGGAAAGATGATTTAAGGGTGAGACTCCTATTTGATATTTATAGTTCTTTTTAGATGAATTTGAACTGATTTGATACGATACATATACTTCTCATACAATAGTGTGAGACTTATGAGCGTGTTTAACAACGTAGTTAGAACAATTTTATTGTAGCATATGAGAATTTTATACTGTAATATTTTCAACCATGTAGTTGGAATGGGGTTGCCAAATACACCTTATATGTCATAGTAATATAAAGTAACAAAAAAAGTGTACCCTGAAAACAAAAAAATAAATGTCATCCTTGGTCGCTGGACTCTTCATTGTTGTTTTTGCATTTCTTCATATGGTTACCCCACTATTGTTTTATTACATAGTTATATTTTAGGCTATATAGATTTCCTTGAAGACTTCTTTCATATGGATAATATGTCGCCTATAGTTTTATATTTTTTATAAAGTTTGTATCTGAGACGTTGCCATGGCCCACAAGCAAACTTTTTTAAATGAAGGATTTTATTTTATTTTTTATTTTTTTATTTTGAGAGGAACATTTTAAATGAAGATGGATTGGCTTGTACCTAACAAGAAACTAAATCGCCGGAAAAGGCCGCCGGTTAAAGTATTCACCAAATAAGAAAGAAGAAATAAAAGGAAAAAAAAAAGAAAAAAAATTTGTTTGAGAGAAAATGACAATGCACATAATGCCTAGTTCATGGTTTGCCACCACAAACACAAGTAGCAGCCATCACAGATCAATCAAGGTCATGTTCACCCCAAATTGACTAGCATTTTGCTTTTTCTTTTTTCTTTTTCCCCCCTAATTTGTTAATATCCAAATTAACTACTAGTAGACCCCACAACAACAAACAGGTCCGCCGATTTTTTTTTTCCCCCTGAATTTCATGGTTTAGTTTTTTACCGGAATCGTTTCAAATGGGTGGGAACTAAATGGCCACTTTCAAGAAGGAATGGTAGAATGTGAGTTATATAAAGATTCATATATATATAAGGATTCAAGATGAGTAATTTCCTATAATAAAGATTACAAGACACCAAGAAGTGCCATAGTGAATAGCACCAAGTTTGATGTGAAAACTTGGGGGTTTGTTTCACCCCTTCCAACCCAAAAAAAAAAAAAAATGGTTCCAACTGATTTTGTGTATATATATAATTTGAATTACTATGTCCTGAACTGGAAACAAACCCTAAAATTGACCATCCCTTAGTTCTAGAACCCGGTTCAAGCTATAACACTAGGTAGTGATGGTCATGGTTTCAACTTTCAACTTTTGTTGCCAATTTTTATTGAAAAATTATTTACAAACCACAACTAACAACGTGTAAGTGATGATTATTGATGGGAGCAAAAGCAAAACATGAAACGAATTAACTAAGATAGAGATTTTAATCACAAACTCCTAGAAAATTCCTAGAAGATTGTCTTTCATCTCTTCCCATTTTTTTTTCTTTTAAAATAGGAATATGGATTTTATGTGGAAATACTCTGCATATTCTACTTCCATATATCAAACTATTCCGTGTGGATCCCAGCAATTTAATAAATATTCTCTAGTAATTTTATTAGTTTGACTGTTGAAGTGAGCAGAGATTGATAGAGAGAGAGAGTGACGCTGAATTAATTATTTCTTGTAATTATATCGCAAAATAAATAAACTGAAAATTCTCCAAACTCCAAAACGAAATTTCACTTCTTCTCCAGCCTTTTTTGGCTACGCCATTGCCAAAAGGAATCCTAAAACACCTACTTCATTGGATTTTTCCCCACACTTTGGTTTCCCGGAATTCCTCTCATTCAATCCAGAAAAAAAAGAAAGAGAAAAGAAAACGGAAAACTGTTTTTTTGAAATGGGAAACTTCATTTAATGGAGAACACAGATAGCACATGAGTGAATTCGACCCTGAATCAAAGATTAGATCCTCCAATATACCACAATAGCACATGAGTAAATACAAGTACCGAATCTCACCTCAACTTCTAGCTTGACTAAACAGCACCAAAACAATCGATAGACTAGCTCAATCGACCGAGACTAGTCCCACATAACAGGACAATCACACTACGGCATAGAGGCATCTCTAGCTAGACATCAAACACCACACTATTTACAAATAGGTAGGAGACACAAGCGGAGGACAGCGCCTCCTTTATTTTCGAAACAAAAAGACCATAGTAAAACAAAAAAAAAAACACCAAAAGGGTGGAAACAACAATGCTCTTATTACAACTGAACAACAGAAAGATCCACCAGCCATCGGCCATCAAACGGAGGCCAGATCCAAGTGGAGCCATCCAAGAGGAAAGCAAACCAAGGGGGGGTGGAGGATTGCGGGAAATGGAGGGGACGTTAGCCATGAACACTCCAGCCACCAAATAAGGGAGAAAACACCGCCTCCAAAAGAATCTCACCACCTTGCAGATCAACACTTCATGGGAGTGTAGATCTGCCCCAACAGATGCGCTGCTCCTCGCACAGCCACCATCATAAGAAAGCCAACGTTGAGCGGAGTTCTGGGACCAAATTTGTGGGCCGAAAGCCCGACGATGCGCCCAAAGGCGGCACTGGAGCTCCAGCCAAGCACTGAGGCCTTCTTTCTTTGTGAGAGCCTCTTTCACTAGAATTTCAGTTTATAACTGTTAATTCCTACTATATGAAGTTTTTTCTTCTTTTTTTTTTTATATCTCATTCAATCAAAATCCGTTAACTTTTAGTTCTTTTTCAAAGTTTACTCTTTCTGGATTTTCTCTTACAAATTCTCGCTCTCTTCAATTGTCGTCTTAAACATAAATAAATAAAAATAAAAAAAGCTTTCCAATCTGCAGGTCGAACGTCTAATGTTTCAAGACAGAAATTCGTAAAACTAGTAGATAAATCAGCAAAGTTGTTCACATAAATATACAAAGAGAGCTTAAAAACTAAAACAGACTATACTAAAATGAAAAACAGAGGAACCATGAAAAGCCCAAGAGAAAGAACAAATTACATTCACTAAGAATTCAAAACCAAAAAAAAAAAAAAAAAACCATAACACCAAACTAATTTGCAAACTTGATTAAAATGGCAAATACTCAGCTAAAAGATTCTATTTTGGGTGTATCTGCTGCTTGCCCATCTTTGCCTTTGAACCTGTCTTGAAGTTGAAGCAGTTTTTGCCCGAAAAGAAAGCAGAGAATTTATGAGCTATATAATCAAACATCATTTTCTTCACTAACCTCTTCTTTGCCGGAAACAAAGTTGCAGCTTTTGGCTTGATTGATACTTTTGGTTCTCCTGGTGGGCTCATTTTTGCCGTTTCTTTTCTCTCTGTCTTCACCCACCATTCCTCGTTTTCTTCTTGGTTCAAATTCAGAATCTTTTCCACCTCTAGGCTTTTCCCCTCCGCCATTTCTCTCTCTCTCTCTCTCTCTCTCTCTCTCTCTCTCTCTCTCTCTCTCTAAAGAGTGTGGGAGTTTTCTTTCAAAGCTGAGGGACTTAAAATAAATGTTGCCTGAAATTTATTCATGTAATAAAAGAAATTCTCCAATTAAAGGGGTTTTCAAAGAAATGGAAAAATATGTTTGGTGTATTAAAGATTATTCACATGAAATAGGACAATTTCTTCTATCCTTTTCATTATTATATGTAGTGTATATTAGGACCGGATATGAATAGACTCTTTCTTTCATTTTTTTTTTATTTTCCTTTTTTTTTTTGGAAAAAAGAAAAAACAGAAGTACTCTTTTTCAAGTACATGACCATATTCGCTGTATTCTTTCTTTTCTTGCCCTTGTTTGTTTATTTGGGGATCTTTCTTCTTTCACATGCAATTTTTTTACACTTTTTTATGCTTTTTTATATAATTCTATATTCTTTATGTGCTTTTTACAAGGACCATGTTTTTACTATTTAAGTTTAGAGAATTCTATCATGGAATATGAAAAAATCTCTACCAAAAATAAGATTTTTTAACCGTTAATTTGTATAGTAAACTATATATATATATATATATATATATAGTATTCTTTAGAAGCTCCTTCAAATTTTGTTATGAAGATCCTTGGGTCATTCCACAGCTTACTTCTAAATTAAGTAATAAAACACACTTGCACACTGAAAGCCCATTACTGAAAGCTGACCAAAAAGAAATATTTTTCTCCTCTTTCTACCTCCTTTTGGAAATGGCTCTGGCTTTGGCTGTGTTTTCTATACATGCTAGTGCAGAACCAGCTAAATAACTAGTCCTTGTTTGGACTCCAATTTAGAGTCCAATCTTTCTTGTGCTATGTTAGTATTGTCATTATTTTTGTTTTTTGAAATTCATTATATAACAATTATTTATCTTTTAACTTTTAGTCTATCTCTTTTCGCTTTATTTTTGTTTTAACTTTTTCTTTTCTTGTAAGTGAACTAAACTCTTTACTCAAGGTTAATTCAATTCATAATTTTTCAAAAAAAAATTGTGAGATATGATAATATAGTTGAATTTCTGTTTATTTAAGATTTTTAGTTTAAAATATAGGTCTACTTAAAAATTAAACCTATTAACTGTTATATGTGTGTTAGAACGAAATTTGATTAAAAACTAGAAGTACAAATTACTTTTTAATTTTTTTAATAGCAGGAAATGAGGAAAATATTCACAATATAATCAATTCAAAATATTTACGCCTAACCCAAAATACCTGAGCCTAATTCGAACAAGAATAGTTGAGCCAGTCAATTTTATCCCAGTCTAGTATCCAACACAGTACCCTATCTCTTGCTGTAAATCCTGTCATTGTGCATTAAACTTCAGATTTCTAAAAATTGGCCCCCATCAAGATTTCCACTGCTGAACAATTTAGGAGTTGCTCGGCGTTTTTAACAAAAAATGTGGCTGGTATTTTACCAAAAGAACTTGTAGGTATTTATCAAGTGGATATCTGTAGATATAGAAAAATAAATTTTAGTTGTTTGATAGAAATTTATAATTCAGGAATAATAAGAAAATATATATGATTTTTAAAAAATGATCACATAAAAATATTCAATCAGATGTCATTTTGTCGCATTGGGAGCAAGCCATGTACCAAACTTGTGGTTTGAAATAATTATAGAAGCTGTTGCTCTTACCCAAAATATTAATTGTTGTTAAAAAAAAGTAGAAAAGAGGAACAATGTTGATAAGTAGCGTGTTCATAAGGGGGACATCCTTTGTAAATTTCTCTTAATTTTTGGAGTCCCGAAAACAATCCCCAAAAGCCACCTCTTTTTTTAAATATTCTTTTCTTTTATGATTATGTCTTACGTATTAATTTTTTATATGAAAATAGACAATTTACTAATATAAATGTTTCAAAAACTTGAAGGCAGTTAGACTTCTAAAAAAACTTCAAGATAGCTAGACTTTTAGCACATGTTGAGGTCAAAATGAGATGGTGCATATTCTCACAAGCCAGTAATATAAAATAACCCTACATAGTACATAATTTTGCCAAAGTGTGTAGGGTAGAATATGGTATATATAAAGAACATCCGGTTGACAAGAACCAAAGTGGTAGGGGAGAGAAAGAGAGAGGAGTAAAATGGGGACCAACATGGTTGATGGTTGATAGTAAAGCTTAGAGAGAGAGAGAGAGAGAGAGTATAAGGTGATGGCATACAGCAAGAGTTTGTGCTATGTGGGGGTGTTTTAATTAAAAAAAGAAAAGAAAAGACGTCTTGAGAGCGACCCCTTACCATACTATGACTTTGGCAAAACTATGAGAAGTAATAAAAAACAAAACAAAATGAACTACATCTCTAAACTAGGACAGTTCTATGTTCAGATTGCTCAAGGACAAGGAGGCACAAAAATTGGGCAACGTTTCTGATTTGGTCACGCCAATGCCAAAAGACAAAACTTAATTCGATTGATGTTTCAAAAAAGACAATTAACACACCCCATCACCATTCGATTTCGACATATGAAAGGGAAAGAACAAATTAGAGGAAAAATAATCTAATTTGTTTCTAAAATTTTGATGGGGAAAGATGCAAAAGAATCTGTGCAATTGGTTGGACTCTTAGAGAAAAAGGACCACCAATTGATTCCATAAAAACTTAAAATGCCTAATTTTTTCCTTTTTCGGATACATAAAACAATTCATATGTTAATCTTTTTTTTTTTTTTTTTACTAATCAAGATGCAAGGCTTTTGCAAATACGTAAGATTAGCAAGTAATTAATTATGACTCCTAAATTTCCCATCCTAGATTTCACTTTGTGATTATGTTGGTGCAATTCTAATGCCAACCAAATTCACGGTTTGCAATAAGGTCTCTGTTTCATAGATGTTCAATGGGTTCGGTTAAGCTCTCCAACTCTGTTGCTTTCTACAAATTCCCGGGAATCAAAATGGAAAACTTTTCCTTTCTCCAAATAAAAAAAGAAAAAAAGGAAAAAAAAGAGTTTTAACCTTGTAATTTTGCATTGCTATTGGTGCAAACGGTTTTATCAAACCAAAATGTCATCATTATATATATATATATATATATATATATATATATATATAATTAAGGGAATTAGAGCGCTGTAAAAAGCAAGAGACATAAACAAAAGATAACAAACAAAAAGAAAAATAAAATGATTCTCACTTTGTCCTCAAAATGATGAGTATTCCCCTAAAAAAAACATGATGGGTATATATGGGCATTTTGTCCTTGTTCCCGGGTGAAGGCCCTACTCTCTTGTTTAGAAGAAAATATTTAAAACTATTTGTGCCCTCTAAATTTTATACCCATTCTCATTTTGCTCATTGATATTTATTTAAAAAAAAAAAAAAAAAAAACTAGACTACTCCAAGCTAACAATTAATCTCACTTAACCCTCTTTATTAGAATTTCCTCTCTCTTCTTGTCTTCCATTGTTGTTCTTTCTTGTGCTTGTACAATTGTCGTAATTTTCTTGAGGATAGTAAGTTGCTATACTTCAGAATTAGGCAGTAGGTACAGAATTTTATATTTGTAATTTATCATGTCCAATTTATTTTCTTAAAATATTTATATTTGAATACTATTTTTAATAACCACCAACGGAAAGAGTAAAAGATAAGAGTCAAGCATAATATTTCATAATGGATTGGAGGAATTTGCAAATAAAATTATATTTGCAAAAATAGGAAGCTTCTTCGACATTTCCTTGTGGACCATCAATTCACCGTGTTAGATTTGGCCTTAGAGTTTCTTCTGAAAATTGGAAGCCAATATAAAAATATTTTGAGTTCTTAAGAAAGGACTTTTTCCCCTTTTTTTCTTTTTGCTTTTTTTATTTTGGTTTTATTTTGGAGAGGAGCTAATTTAATCTTCTCGTTGATTGGTGGCACATTTGGGGGTACACATGATCCAATTGCTGGTGGGTCGGGTTGAAGGTACTAATAACTCTGACTTCTTATCCATTTTCCACTTTCAAGTTTCTGATAAAGACTCGACCATTTTCCATTTTCCACTTTCCACTTTCCAATTTATAATTTATTATTTGACTTTCAACTTTATATTTTGTTTTTTGATAATTAGGAATCACACAAGAATGATTCGGAATAGTGTAAAACAAATCAAAAACACTAAACGAGGCACTAATAAAACAAAAACAATCATCCTATCTAAGAGACACATAAGCAATATGGCATATACAATTTGCAAAGTTTTTGTTTAACTTATTATCATTTTTTAAAAAATTAATTTATACTATATAAAGAAGACTCAACATGTAGAAGTGATTTTCCAAAAAAAAAAAAAAGATTTTAGAATTGCATATTACTTTTAATTAATCGCCACTACATAGGACCTTATCCTTGTTATTTATATTGTTCATACAGGTGATTATAACATGTCTTATTGCGACACGTTGTAGAGTGTTAGCTACGCAAAAAAGAAAAAAAAATATTTCCAACTATTCTTCTTTATTTTATTTTGTTATGCTATTATGAGCATATTGATAGGGCATTTGACAAAGCTATTTTTTTTTTTGGTAGAAAAGGTCTTCAACCTTAGAGAAAATAATTTATTAATGGGAGTCGAAAATGGCTAAGGTATAACCAAAAATCCAAAGACCTAGAACATGATATGCAAGCAGACTCAGAAAACCTATTTAGAAATCCGTGGTCCAAATGATAGATCTAAATGAATTCTTACCCTCAAATGGAGCTGACCTCCTACAACCGGTGGTCCCCACGACCACCAAAAGAAACTGTACCTTAACCCAAACCTAGCTCAAGACACCACCCAACAAACCAAGAGGCGTTAGGAAATCATCATGTAAACTTGACATAGCCCGAACCATCACATCAGTAACAAACACAACCCAAAAGGTGTGTGGGGAAACCATAGCCCTTATTATAACAAACCCAGACAAAAATAACAAAAAAAATGCAAAACCAAAAAGTAGCCCCCACCATGAACCATATGTTCAAGGTCCCTTAATGCCAGGACCTAAGAGGCCTCCGCCACCCAACTCTAGTCGTCTTCTCGCCGAAGAGCACCTAAGGCCCCACATTGGTTATTTCCACAAAAAAACAATGGCCACCATGACCCACCTTTCCCCGACGGCACGAACTCCCCCTTAGCCATGGGTGAGTCCCTCAATGTTGGCAAACGACAGGTGGCGATCGAAACCAACCAATTGCGGCATCCTCCCATGTGCCGAGACTTCCCCCTCACCCAGCCAACCTAGCCTAAGCCGGGTAGAACCCACGCCTCCTACTGCCTCCGCGTGTGACGTTCCCCAGATCCCGAGCTCCGGCCGATGACGGAAAGCTCCCCTCACCCATCTTTGCAACAGGCCTCCAACCCATGCATGATGACTTTCCCCAGGCAGCACGAACCCCAGATCAACAACGAACAGCCCTCCAGACGACGAACATGGGCCAGCAGACAAATGACGCGTCGGTCCGTCGGCCCCAGCACTCCTTCTCTCTCCACCTCTCATTCTCTCGTTCTCTCGTTAACTTTAAAGAAAAAAGTTTTTGGTTGGGAAATTGTATAAAGCTCTCATGTAGTACAGTAAAGACAAAAAGTTACTACAATGCAAAAGTCTTACATGTTATAGCATTTTGAATTAAAATATTGATTATTAACATACTAACTTTGCCAAACACCTCCAATATTGAGGTAATATATTAAAACTCTATTACAAGCATACTAAGAGTTTAAATCCATGTCTCAAAGGTTTTTTTTTCAATAATATTCCACCAAAAAAGTTTTTGTTAGAAAAAATAAAAATAAAAATTTAAGTCAGTACCCGTTGGGTCAGAATTAGATCTTCTAACCAAAATCTCAGTCTCGAATCTGTGTCCAACCATCAGAGTGACACAGCATAAGCCTTCAATCAACATTTAAAGAAAGAAAGGCCTAAACGGAAAGCAATTGGCTGGCGGGTCCCACATCATTGACCATTGGCATTTTATGGGTTTTTCTTTAAAAGTACAAAATATCATTTAAAATGGTAAAAGGCATAAAATATTGTTATCTGCGAAAGTTCCGATCCACTGGCGCGCTGCCAGGCAGTGACAGAGATGAGGGCGGAGGGCGGCAACCCTAGGTTTTTATTATTGTTATTTTTTACATATAATGGTTTTTAATTTTAATATGATAGATATGTATATAAATTAAATTTAAACCCCTTAAATCAATTGTTCTTTAAGTGTGAGTACAATCTTGTAAAAAAATTGGTCCTCTACTAATAAATTCTGACTTTGTCCTTACTTTTGCAACATCGTTGTTTGAACAAGGTGTTCTAGAGCTAGCCGGCACTCGGTAGAGACGACGGTGGAATGATGTTTGGTGACTAATAGAGTGTTTCGTTAAGGGTGGTGTAAACCACAAACTTAGTTATAAACCGTATAAAACTCTCGCATGTTATAGTAAAAGAAAAAAAAAGTTATTACAATATAAAACTCTCATATGCTATAATAAAAACGGTTCCCACTAATAATTTACATCATTAGCCAGACACCCTATAAGTTGACACAAAAATCATGATATACGGTTAAGGTTGCACTGAATTGTATGAACCTTCCACCATTGCAGACAGAGTTTATGGAGTTTTGTGGTTGACCGACAAAAATGGTGGTATAGTTGATTCTGAGCGTACAGGTGTAAATTAAGATTTTTTTTTTCTTTCAAGGAAAAAAGGTAAGAGAAAACATGCTTGATGAATAGGTATAGAGGATTCCAGACAGGGCAATTAATGTCGTTAAATAATTAAAAATTTAAATGAGGTGTCGCGTTGATATTGGAGGGACAGGGATTTAGGACAAGAATTTTGCACGTAGGATCTTAGTCGGTTGGGTTTGCTTTTATGGAAGTGCGTGATATCACGTTCTGACCGCGCGCTGTACGATGACAGAATCACAGCTGTGGAATGTGAAATCATATCGCATCTGCCACTAGGATTCCGGATTAGGATATGCCGCACGTGCAAGTGTTTGTACGAATGCACGACTGCCAAGAAGTTTTCGGAAAGGTCCCATAGGTCTTTCTAGAAGGACAGCTAAACGCCAGATTTTTGTCGTCGTTTTTTTAAAATAAACTTATTGTCGTCGTTCTCTTTCTTCTTTTATTGCTTGAACCTTATTTACGGAAAATTTAGAAGAATGTTCAAATGAAAGGGCATAAAATTTTGTGTATTTCCTTTTGAATAGTGTAAGATTATTGTCCTAAACTTCTTGCTTTATATATTAAGTTGAAAGGGCAAAATTCAAGATACTGCCGCAAAGGTGAATAAATGAGTCATAAGGGTTGCAAATTTTTAAATTTACTCTTTATTTTGTTCCATAAGCATTTTCAAGCCTCTTTGCCCTTGGGCATTTGGAAAAATGTCATGAATTCATGTCTTGAATGGTTTTTTTTTCCTCTTCATCCTCGTGAAAATTCATAATTGTTAAAACTGGACGTATACTTTTATAAAACTGGTTTGTTCCTCTAAATTTTTACTTGATTGTTTTAATCGTTTGCAATGCTCCCCTAATTCTTAACATTTGCTACAACATAGAAAGAAAAAGAAAAAACATAAAGTTGTATTTTTTTGCCCCCCACGTAAGAAGATAGTGAGACATTCATCTCATGAGGAGCTGTAGCCTGATGCCGTTTATTTTGCTTTATAAATTCCTCAAGGATCCTATTGCTAGGAAGCATGTGTTGAGTTTCTTCCATGCATGTACAATTTCCCTTGAATTTCTAGTTCTAGCACAAAGGGGACAAGCCATAAATGAATCCCTACCCCATGTTCTTTAACAAATTTTAGATTTCAAAAGCTTTTTTTTTTTTTTTTTTTGTATAGGATGTCTTGAAAATTGATCAGAAAATACTCTAATTCTCAGCTAAAAACCTGAATTAGCGAATATTATTATGGATCCCAAATCCAGTTAATCTATCAATGTTGCATTTTCTTTATTATAAACAAATAACTCTTTAATATTGGGTTTCAAATGAAAAAAAAAAAAAATCAACAACCACAAAAATGAATGTCATCAATTACTCGATATTGTGGTCTCCGAAACTAGAGTACACTAATAAACCTTAGGGTCTAAGTTACCTTTCTAGTGGTTCAATTTTAACCAAATGTAACTAGATGACATTTTTTCTGTTCTTTTCTTTTCTTTTTTTTTTCCCCAAAAAAGGAGATTATACGGTGGGGTTCTCTCACCGTAAAGTTCCATACGACCATTGATTGAATCCACACGATTTAAATCGGATGGAATTTCAAAACTTCCAGAAGATATTGCATTATATCTTTTTTAGGTTCTTAGAAGTTTTTCAACTAAGCTAGTATTAGCATATTAGCTAGTCAAACAGGAAAAAAATAATTGGTTGGTCAAAGAAGGGGGCGGGGGACATTGACCATTAATTATTACATCAATAAATATAAAGACCATGAAAATTTGTAAAAGAAAAAATCAACTAACCAGAAACTTCCAAAGACCAAGAAGATTATGATTGTGGGTGCGTTAATAGATGGAACTTTCTCTAATGATGAAAGCAATGACAATTCCTTCAATATTTGGGAACTTCCAAAAGATTATGCAGTATTCAAACTTAATTAATCATCATATTATGCAAAATTGATAAAATAGTGTGCTTAATTAAAATTTAATCTTTAATTAATTAATTTTTTTTATATATTTCTTGTTTATTGTATTTATCAATTTTGTTTGCTTTAAATTATTTTTAGCAATTATTAAATTGTTTTAAAATAAATTTGTGTTGTATTAATTTATTTTCGAAATCAGTTTTTAATTGAAAAAGAAGAAGAACAACAACAACAAATGTTTAAATTCCCAACAAGTCCTCAACACTCAGATATCTCCCACGTAAAATGCTTAGACCTTGAAAGTCTCCTCAAGGAACCATGTGCTAAGCATGGTTTTGCCTTAAAACCATCTGCGGTTCTCTGATTTAGAGAAAATAAAGTTTATTCAGACTCTCCATTACATTTAGAGAAGCACTCGTCTTCTTTCTTTTCCCTTTCTTCATGTCACTCTCTCGGTCACATACTCTCATATTGCTACCAAAGTACTCAGACATAAAAGCCTCTATTTTTAGCCAAAATAGAAGCAAAACTCAGGTTAAGAGCCATCTAAGTCATGCCAAATCCTTTAGTCCAATGTTAAGAATGTTTATAATGATTTAAACTCACATTTTGAAAATTTTTGTCCTTGTTTGGTACTTGTTTCACAGTTTTTGAATATGTTTTTATATCTTTTTTGACAAAAATTTTAAAATACTTTCAGCACAATTCTCCAAATATTTTCATTTTTTAAAACAAAATCATTTTCACTTATTTTAAAAAACACTACTAAATGGTATTTTATCTCTGATTTTGTGTTCAAATTCGTGTTTATATGTCTAACTTTTATTTCCATTTGAACAACTTTGTTTTAAATATTGTTGCAAAGAATTAATGCCTGCATGTAATGATTTGAGGTTAGATAAGTGTAAAACATGCTTGAAATGAATGATTTAGTATTTTTTGAACTAAAACGTAGCATCAAAACTAGGTTAGGAAAGGATTGAGCATGGTTTTTATGTTTATTTCTTTATTTTCGGAATAAATGTGAAAATGCATGAAAGAAGATGAAATTAAGTTGCATGTATATGAAAATAAATATACATGATTCAACAATGTTTATGAACATTTAGAACATGTTTTAGAAGCATTAAAACTGGTTTGGAAGGATTTAAACTCGGTTTAAGTTCAGGAGCTCGAAGCAGAGTGCTTTTGGTTGCGACAATGTGGCCGACTATGGTCAATGTAACGTGGTTGACCTCGCCATCGTGAGACATGCGGTCGACCACGGGTAGTGTACCCTAGTCGACCGCACTATACTAGGGAGCCCAGTTTCGGCCACCCAAACCCCTCTTGTTCTAAATTGAATTTTAAGTGTGTTGTCACTTGTTTTACTAATCAAAAATCATTGTTGATGTGTTTTAAAGTATTTTAATTATTATATAAACAAATGAAGTACTATAATTAGAAAAGGCACACTAAAGAACCAAGAAATTGCATACTAATGAAATATGTCTAAGTTTTGATATTAATGAATTGAGTCTACACTTAAGGTTGCTCGTTGTCCCTTGGAGCTAACATTTAGTGAAACGAGATTTGCATGGTGGACGTGTTCATTATTAGAGATCAAGGTAGGACTCTAAACCCTCATTCCTTTATAGCCATGATTTTAAATAAAATTTTAGCCACGCCTCATATTCTTAAAATGTTTTTAGGAATTGAATAGTACATAAATATTTCCAAATTTTTTGGATATGTACATATTGAGTAAATGATAATAAATGTATATTGAAATCTAGATATTAGTATTTCAAGTGAAATAAAATGATTAATTGGTTTTTAAACACTAAATGGTCTAAAATCCCCATTTGGTTGAGTTTTAAGTGCATGATGCCACACAGAGATCAAGTTGTATAGAGAGCGACTGTAACGCCCCTATATGGGGGTTAACAGTTTTTAATGAGATAAAATAAAAATAAATAGTAAAAGTAAAACCTTAAAAATAAAATTTACCCGGGACTTAAATGAAAACTCTCAACTCAAAAATAAAAATATAAACGACAATTAAACCACAGTTTAATGTAGCACCTTAAATTTAATAATATAAACTGTTGTCATCATCATTTTAACCCTCAACACATTATAATACAGTCACAGAAAGTAACAATTGATGCTTACATTATCATGAAGAACATTCTCAACGATTGAAGCAGTCCCAATGTAATATAGTTACATCACTTCCTCAACTATATTTCTCGTAGCCACCTCACACTTAGTGAGTCCTGAAAAGATATAAACATAAGGGTATGAGCAACACTATGCTCAGTAGAGAAAGCCATTACCCACCTTTAGGTTTTTATCATTACCACATTAAAATCTGCATGGTTAGTAAGTCACATCATATTTCAGATTATGAGGTTTATTATGATCACATCTTATGGATACCGTAGTTAATCATTACCAAGTGTCATAATTACACATTTATACAAATATTACCAATCATCATTGTTCCTAGGTATCCATGTTAAATTGAGTATCACTCAACTCATCGAGACCCAAATGGGCGCACTTGATCACCCTATAAACATTCCAAGGGTGTTCCGGTGAGGGGACATCAAGCCCCGAGTCCTCACCAAATCGATTCCTGTACAGTGTGTTCTGGGACTTTCAACCCAAGGAAGCGTCATCGCCTTCCCCCTATTTTACCTTTTAGGGTATTCATGCCCAAGGACGTAACCGTCGCCCTCTTCATGTCTCACAATTTCTCTATATTGAATCATTATCAATAGAGTTAGTTTTCCTAACCATGCTTCTCAATTTATAACATGTGTCAATTCATTATGTTCCTCGCCGTACAATACAAGACGAGTCCATGTCATAGTTTCATATGTGATAATCATATAATATCAGTTCAACATAGATATATATATATTGCGGCAAAACAATCAATTTTAATTCTATAAAAACCTCACAAAAGATGAGTAATAGAATCCCTACCTTTCAAGCTTATCAACAATCTTTTAATCCTGGAATCAATTAACGTTAGCTCCATACTCCCTTGATCCTAAGGCGTGCATAAGGACAATTAAAACTAAAGCACAACATACAACTACATTCATAAAATTTATTTTAATTTAATCTTAGAATTTCAAGAAATAACCACTGCCCATAGAGGTATTATAAAGTTTAACAATATAAATTTTCTGTCTAGGGCATATACACTTAGACTTCATACATATGCTCCAAAATAGCAACAAACATATACTTAGGTTTAAGAACGCAAATTTGAATAATCCTTTAGTATAAAAGAAAATTTATAAATGAAAGACTAAATTTGTTCATAAGATTCTAACCTCGGATTATGGTTAGTTGGAAGCTTGAAATGGCTTCAAAACAGGTTCCTTTACTTCGGTATGACTGAAATTCTTGCTCAAATAGAGGTGATGGTGGCTGATTTTTATGGCTGCCTTGAAGAAGTTCTCTAAGTATTTTGCTTCAGCAAAGAAATAAGAAGAAGAGTGTGGGAACCGTGGAAGAGAAAGGAAGAAAAGATGAAGTCTTTGAAGAGAAGTGATAGAAACAATTATAGAGGAGACATGTTGAAGCATGTCACGGAGGAAATAAAGAAAATGAGGGTCAAGAGTAGTTGGAAAAGATATCCTTATGTCTCATCTAAAGACTTTAACACACATAATGCCAATATGACATTTTTGAGATTTATTAGAAGTTCTAAGGCTTTTTAGTAATCATACTAAATAAATATAGGAGAATTTTAGAAAATTTAAAAATAGATAAAAATAAATATTATAAAATAAATTTAAATGAAGCAATTTTTTTTTTTTATACATTAAAAATTAATTTAATTACCTCAATACCCGTTAGGAGAATAACGGGTGTCACAGCTCTACCCCCCTTAAAGAAATTTCGTCCTCGAAATTTCAATTCTAGCAATACTAGTAAAAATTTTGATTCCATTATGATTCCAATTCCGAGTCTAAACCGTTAATGTTGTTTATCCTCCAAATTTAAGTTATCGTATCTCCACTTATTTACTTGCATAATAAATCTTACTCCTAAATCCCTCAATGAGAGTATTTCTGACAAGTTTCAACTTATAACACCGTATAATAGTCTAAGAATCTGATCAGGCATACATATTGACCATACCATGATTCCAGTCCTTCATTGTCCATGGACTGTGATTTACAATCACATTTAAGGAGATTGCCAGAGAAATTTTATATACTTTATCTTTAGGTTCCTTTTCCTTTTTGAGTAAGGAAAAGTCAAATATATTTGATTTCATACCTCAACTAATAAACTAAAACATAATCATAAAACATATATCACAAACGCTTTTATTCAAAACTATACATTAAACTTACTCATAGAGATATTAAACGGAATCTCAGAGTTGCAAACATACCCGGCATATTTTTCATTAAACAGCTATCCTCATGACACAAACATTCAATCCAAATAATATACTCATATTTCATATGAAATATCCCCATAACTGACTCTGGTACTTCCACATAATATTAACAGAATATTACACATTACAAACATAATACGGATACGTTTCGAGAGTACAAGGCACTCCGTATACCAGCTATCCATATCATGCATGCTTAGAGGATACAAAAACATCGATAAACAAAAGATCGGACCTTAAGAAGGATGCGTTTCGAGAGCATCAAGTACTCCGTATCCAGCCATCCCGGCATTAGGCTCAATGAATCTAAAAGATTGAACAACAACGTACCACAAGAAACACAGAATACAAGACAAACGGTTATTCGCAACACACGAAATACGGACACACATGCCTATATGCCAAAGATAAAACAAAAAGATTACAGATGGAGATTCAAATCAATTGGCCGCTCCCGGCTTTCCCTTTCCCATTCAAGCTTGGATGTTGCAGTGTCGGATTCTGGATGTATGATTTGCATTTTATCTATCAATTCCTCAGCTGTTGAAGCAGTAACAAAGATTTGTCTCTCCGATTCTGTAGTGATGTTTTCTTCCACAGCGTAATCTAGAAATTTCAAAAGACTGTCATAAAAACCCTTTACGTTCAGCAGTCCCAAAGGTTTGGAATAAAAGCCCAACAATTGCCCACAAGCAACTATAAATATTTCCTCAAGAGTACCTAGACCACCAGGTAATGCTATAAAAGCATCAGAATTATAGATTATGTCTTTAAAATTTTTTAGGGATACTCCTGACTCCTTCTCCCTTACCTATGGCTTCCTTACAAAGGTTTCCTTCAACTGGAATATGAGGCCAAATTCTTACATCAGTAGCGTCGCTAGACCTAGCTGCTAGTGCCATATTTACCATCATTTTTATACTACCACCCCCATAGATTATGTTAATCTTCTTGCGTGCTAGGACTTGCCCTAAGTGATTTGCAGCTTCTAAATAAGCTTTATCTTTTCCAAGGCTGGAACCACAAAAGACACAGACATTCTTTATTTTCTTCGTGGACTGGGAGGTAGACATATTTGGTTTATAGAAGTGGTTGCTTAATGTCTGCTCCACTTAGACTTCGGGTTCTACATGAGATTTTAAAGATGAGAAATATACAAAAAGGGCTAAAGAGATAGACGAGTAGGTAATGAAAAAGTAATCCAAAGATTTAAACAAAATCTTGTGCGGATAAGAAAGTAAGATAAGGTGATTGATAGTTTATAGAAAATCTGATTCACTTTTTGAAAAAGATTAGACTCTAATTGTATAACTTTTGACAATTGAGAACAATTCGACAAAAGACCCTCATGACACAACTGTAGACTTTTTGACAAATATACTCCAAGTCTAGAAATTTAATATAAACGACAAATACTGTAGAACTTTTGAAATTTGAGACACAAATCTTGAAATATCTGGATAAGCTTTTCAAAATTCAAACATATTACTGTACCGTATGTAACGTGTCTGATAAGATAATATATTTTATTATATATATATTTAAGAAAATCATAAATTAAATAAGATATTAACACTTACTGTATCAATCTAATAATCACAATTATTTCAAACACAAAAGCAAATATTCTGAGTAAAAGAAAAACACAAACTGTTGAACATCAGCTAAAACTGCTTCAAATAAGTAAAGACTAAATAACCTTTATAGAGCGATGACTTATTCCCCATCCAGTTTTCTTATGGCTTGGCAAACAGGATCTAGAAATACCATATTCCTGAGGCGTTGTCTTTCTGTATAAAATTTAGGCCAGAGTTTAAAAATAGCTCCTTGAACATATCCACTAGGGTGACCGTGGAGAGGAGGATGGATGCTATCCAAGTTCTCCTTTAAAAGTCCATTCCTACAAAACCTTATTTTATCCTCTCTATTCGTAGACATATAACCAGGTGAAGTACATTTACCGTTACAATTTTGTCTTCCACATTTGTTACAAGTGACCACGATGGCACGAGCTCTTCTTTTCATTGCACTACGACTGGTACCTGTTCCTGGTAAACCGACATCTTGACTAAAGTCACTCGGACGGATTTTCCCCTCTATTAACATTCTCACATCACAAGGGATACCAAAACGCATAAGAATCCACAACCGAGTAATTCTAGCCTTGTATTTCTTTCTGAGAATCTTTTGGGAGAGTGATGGGAAATACTTTCTCAGGTGTTGGTACTTTGGGTCCATGATGAGATGAAAGAAGAGTAAATAGAAAGGAAAAATTAAGATAGTAAATTGCAGAATCCTAGAATTCCTTCTTCTTTTAGAGGAAAAGAAGAATTTCTAATGAAAAAGAAGAGGATTTGCGATTTAGAGAGAAAATAACAAATTAAGAGAGAAAAAGTGAACTCGGAGAAATAAGCTCCTATGCACAGTAAACGTATATGTAAACAATGATTAAACCACTGTATATGACACGTATAGAGATCACGTGAGAGAGACAGTGTGAATCAAACTGATTTAAGATTTGAACTAGGCCCAAATGTTCTTAGTTGAAAATGGTCAGGTTGTTTCGGCCTTAACACATTTAGAACGAGTTAAATAACAAACATAAAATTGAAAACCAATTTGTATAAATCTTAAACTCAATTTAAAGCCCACTATAGATAAAGTTAACTATGAACAACAAATCTAATTTAACGACAACAAGGATCTTCCTGAATGATATTTAAAATCATTTCATAACAACATAATCTTCCAGCAACTCAAATAATTTTGTTTTAATCAAAACCTTATTGAACAATGCATACACCCATATGTTATTCCTAATACTCAACATCTATCAATGGATTCATCATCATTACTACCAAGGGTTTAGAATGCGACTAACCTTGAAATCAATACGATTTACGTCTTTCAACGTAGACCATATCAATGAACAAAGACACTTGATGTTACTACTTAAGAACATCTATAATCCCCACAATTCTACTCATACAATATATAATTTCCTCATATAACAAAACCTTAGGTAACCAAAAGATTCACTGATACACTTAAATACAATGTACGTAACGAAATATTCCAATTTTGAGATTCATGCATTCTAGACTTTACACAGTCTCAACAGACCAAAAGTCTAACATTTATCTCTCTCAAGATTCAATACCATGATTCCCAACTTATATCATATTCCTCAAATATATAGAACTTTTAAGAAAAGACATTGACACTTATGTGCTCCATCGAATCCACACATAATCATTACTTAGGTTTGAATCAATTACGAAAAATTTGGCATATCTATGTCAAACTTTAAAATCAATAAGTCAAGCCTTATATTTCTTATTGTCTTTCACGAGACAAAAGGCTCTTAAATCCTCGTATCTATACGAATTTCTCATCGTTTATACGAATTAGATATGCTTATAGATCCTAATATTATACGAATCTCTCATAAGCATTCTACTTATAAACTCATTTCATATAATTATCATTCCCTCATAACTATTAATACTTTCCTTCTATATAATTATTGTACTCATATAACTATTAATATTTTCATTCTATGGCCTTTCCATGTTACATCCTTCTAGACTGTATAAATCAATGTGAAGGTTCATTTTGATGATGACAATGAAAATTCAGCTTCAAAACCATCTCAAAAATATATTTTTTTAAAGTGGTGCTACACTCCCTAGGTTAACCGAACCTAGGCTCTGATACCAAAAATTCTGTAACGCCCCTATATGGGGGGTTAACAGTTTTTAATGAGATAAAATAAAAATAAATAATAAAAGTAAAACCTTAAAAATAAAATTTACCCGGGACTTAAATGAAAACTCTCAACTCAAAAATAAAAATATAAACGACAATTAAACCACAGTTTAATGTAGCACCTTAAATTTAATAATATAAACTGTTGTCATCATCATTTTAACCCTCAACACATTATAATACAGTCACAGAAAGTAACAATTGATGCTTACATTATCATGAAGAACATTCTCAACGATTGAAGCAGTCCCAATGTAATATAGTTACATCACTTCCTCAACTATATTTCTCGTAGCCACCTCACACTTAGTGAGTCCTGAAAAGATATAAACATAAGGGTATGAGCAACACTATGCTCAGTAGAGAAAGCCATTACCCACCTTTAGGTTTTTATCATTACCACATTAAAATCTGCATGGTTAGTAAGTCACATCATATTTCAGATTATGAGGTTTATTATGATCACATCTTATGGATACCGTAGTTAATCATTACCAAGTGTCATAATTACACATTTATACAAATATTACCAATCATCATTGTTCCTAGGTATCCATGTTAAATTGAGTATCACTCAACTCATCGAGACCCAAATGGGCGCACTTGATCACCCTATAAACATTCCAAGGGTGTTCCGGTGAGGGGACATCAAGCCCCGAGTCCTCACCAAATCGATTCCTGTACAGTGTGTTCTGGGACTTTCAACCCAAGGAAGCGTCATCGCCTTCCCCCTATTTTACCTTTTAGGGTATTCATGCCCAAGGACGTAACCGTCGCCCTCTTCATGTCTCACAATTTCTCTATATTGAATCATTATCAATAGAGTTAGTTTTCCTAACCATGCTTCTCAATTTATAACATGTGTCAATTCATTATGTTCCTCGCCGTACAATACAAGACGAGTCCATGTCATAGTTTCATATGTGATAATCATATAATATCAGTTCAACATAGATATATATATATTGCGGCAAAACAATCAATTTTAATTCTATAAAAACCTCACAAAAGATGAGTAATAGAATCCCTACCTTTCAAGCTTATCAACAATCTTTTAATCCTGGAATCAATTAACGTTAGCTCCATACTCCCTTGATCCTAAGGCGTGCATAAGGACAATTAAAACTAAAGCACAACATACAACTACATTCATAAAATTTATTTTAATTTAATCTTAGAATTTCAAGAAATAACCACTGCCCATAGAGGTATTATAAAGTTTAACAATATAAATTTTCTGTCTAGGGCATATACACTTAGACTTCATACATATGCTCCAAAATAGCAACAAACATATACTTAGGTTTAAGAACGCAAATTTGAATAATCCTTTAGTATAAAAGAAAATTTATAAATGAAAGACTAAATTTGTTCATAAGATTCTAACCTCGGATTATGGTTAGTTGGAAGCTTGAAATGGCTTCAAAACAGGTTCCTTTACTTCGGTATGACTGAAATTCTTGCTCAAATAGAGGTGATGGTGGCTGATTTTTATGGCTGCCTTGAAGAAGTTCTCTAAGTATTTTGCTTCAGCAAAGAAATAAGAAGAAGAGTGTGGGAACCGTGGAAGAGAAAGGAAGAAAAGATGAAGTCTTTGAAGAGAAGTGATAGAAACAATTATAGAGGAGACATGTTGAAGCATGTCACGGAGGAAATAAAGAAAATGAGGGTCAAGAGTAGTTGGAAAAGATATCCTTATGTCTCATCTAAAGACTTTAACACACATAATGCCAATATGACATTTTTGAGATTTATTAGAAGTTCTAAGGCTTTTTAGTAATCATACTAAATAAATATAGGAGAATTTTAGAAAATTTAAAAATAGATAAAAATAAATATTATAAAATAAATTTAAATGAAGCAATTTTTTTTTTTATACATTAAAAATTAATTTAATTACCTCAATACCCGTTAGGAGAATAACGGGTGTCACAGCGACCTTGGGAGCAAATCCTAAAACCCAGTCTGAGTCACTACAGTGGTGATTATATTGGGCTTTGCATACAGCAAGTATTAATTTATGATTTGAGATAAATCACATAATATGAACCGTAAGCGCAAAATTTATTTATTATTCCTTTGTATCTTATTTGAATTATTTATTTTACTTTATAAATAATGTTTTAGAATTCAAGTGCTACTGCGCCTTTCGCTCATGATTTTTATTGTTTTACTTTCCCCCCCCTTCAAGTGGTTTACAATACCCAGCTAAATAAAGTGCTGCTATTTTACTCACAGAGTCTGTGGTCGTTTAGTTATTTGTTTTATCAAGGCATGTAATAATGAGACTTTAATCATGCACATTGATTATATTTTCTTGGACTATGATCTGGTTGTATTTTTTATGTCTGTACTATGTGTGTATCGTTGTGGGGTCTGATAGGACCCACAACATTTGGTGGGTCTGCCTTTTAAATTAATTAGTTTTGAGGTTAATTCAGTAATTTTATTTGCTATGTTTTAATATAAGTGTTATTTTAATTGGGTTTAAAATTTTCATATTCTTAAATTTATTTAAAATATATATTTTTAAATATATAAGAAAAATTTTTGGTGTTTATAATTAATCTTAATTATTTATTTTAATTGAACTACCATGTCATCACCCGATTTAGGTGAGTGACAGATTAAAAATCCACGCCAACATGATGATTAAAATTTAATTTATTGCTTTATTTTGATGGGGCAATAGACGTAGGGGATCTTAAGTAGACAAGATCATGACCCTACATCTTAAAATCAATCAATCAATCAATAAATGATATTTTTTTCTTTTTTTTTTCTTTTGTCAAGAACTTGGACAACCAAAGACATCAACTTGTGACGAGTAAAACATCATGCCCATGACGAATTAATGGTCGAATTTCATGTTAATAATCTTGGCAAAAAAATAAATAAATAAGTGGAACATTAGAACAAATTAGGCCTTAAAACGCCATGATAACGTAAATTAAAGTAGTTTAATTTTGAGTTTTAAAACCATAGATGTCTACATTAATTCAGTATTTAAATATTTAGGAATATATCTCATTATTATTTTTTTATTTATATAACTCGCATGAAGCAGTACATGATGTGCTCAATCACTACATCCATATGAATACAGAAATTTTTAGAAGCTTCTACTTTTTCAGGCACTTCATTATTTCATGTTTCTTAAAACTTCATCTTTTGGCTTCAGCAAACAATTTGACTCAACGGCATGCAACTCCTGCAACCAATAAATAAATAAATAAATAAATATATATATATATATCATATAGCTACTAGATTAGAGATCAAAATCCAGGGAAAATCCTAGGAACCTAGGAAGTATTAATATCGGCTGGGATATTTGTATAATTACTCTAAGCAGAAAATATTGAAAAGAAAAAGAGAGAGAGAGAGAGAGAGAGAGAGAGCTTGGCTCCATATGTCAAACCAGAGAAGCAAATCACAGCTCACTAAGTAACAACTAACACAGAGTTCTCATTGAAAAAAATAAAATAAACAAAGTTGTCAGAATGAAAAAGAGAGAGAGAGAGAGAGAGAGAGAGAGACTATATATACATATATATGCACAACCAGGAAATATTAATATTATGTTGGGTGCGGAAAAATCTGCTTGGTCTGTGAAGTTTTGCGGGCCAAGAAAGCAGAGAATTTCTGAAGCACATAATCAAACATCAGCGTCTTTACCAACTTCTTCTTAGCAGGAAAAGCACTTCCAGATTTTTGTTTGAAGTGCCCGGCTTGCTCCATGTCGTATAGTTTTCAAGCTGGGTTTAGATTCATCAATCTGGTTTCCACATCTGAGCTTTTCTTCATTGTCATCTCTCTCCCTCTCTTAGTGCTGTTGTATTCTACTGTTTTTGGTGGGTTTAAAATAAAGGTGGGCTGAGAGCGAAAGGAAGGGATTATTTAACGACTTTTTACATACTATATATACTTATATATCAGTTATTTATTAAATCCTTATCACATTAATTAATGGACACAATGATTACATAGAGTAACAGAGAAATCATGCGAGATAATTAAAAAAATACTTGTCAGATTTTCATCAACTTGTATTAAATGGAAATACGTTTTTAATCTAATATGATTTTAATTTGAAATGATAGTTTAAAATCGAGGGCAGAGACATAAATTTTTTTCAAGAGCGCATGTTAAACAAAAATTTTGAAAAATAATAATAGTCTAATTCTATAATTTTCCTTTTAAACCTGTTGGTCTTTTTTTCTAATCTATTTGTACTTTTTATTTCCTTTTTTTTTTAAACCAATCCCCTAAGAGAGTGTAATTCACTTTTTAAAGTTTGTCTATAAAATTATAATCTTCTATAATAGTGCAATTAATTTTTTATTGTTATTTTAAGTTTGATTTATTAGTGTACTTAGAAGTCAAAACTTAAAGTATATTCTAAACATTTAAAAAGCTTTATAAAATATGAGTACACATAAAATTAAAATTTGGAGTATTGTAGAATTTTTTTTTAAAAAAATATGAACAAATTAAGGGAAAAGTACAAGAAAACTTTTTTGGAGGATCAAAAGTATAAAGGAGCACCTTAAGATTTAAAATTGTATTCTATTAGCAATATTTTTCATATCCTATCACACAATTTTCTTTTTATTTTCTTGTCTATTTTTTTGAAGACCATTTATCTAATCAAACTCAAACTCATTTTCATTTATGGATCACTTGTAGCTTGTTTGGGAATCTAATTTGAACTTAAAAAACTAGTTTTGTTATAATATTTTCATTACATAATTTGAAGTGCTAGTGTTTTATATTCGAACTATATTCCCAAACGAAATATTGATGTCTCTGTCTATCTATTTCATAAATCTTCTCATTTGCTTTCTTAGTATACTAGGTATTTCTTCCATATTTTTGCTTACTCTTCTTTGGCTTATAATTTTTGAAGTGTTTTAATCATTAAATACTTTAATGTATGCTAGCTTTTGCAGAAATTGGATCAGGGCAACTTCATTTTTGGGAGGGAAATATATGGGTTATACAAAACGACTACTAAACAAATGGAGGTGGATGCCAGGAAGGAGGGCCGGGATCTGCGTAGGCAAGGCCTGACCAATGACATCGTGGTCGAAAGTTCTAAAGGCCATGGCTTTTGGGTCAAGGGAGGAGAAGGGAGGGTGGGGATCTGCGAATCTCGCGGCCTAGCAGCGGTGTGTGCCGAGGAGAAGGGTAGACCAGCTTAGATACGAGGGCTGGGGAGGAGACGGCGTCCAGGTGAGGGAGGCTTTGACCAGGGGGCTTTTGGTGGAGGGGAGACACGCCGATCAATCCAGGCATAGGCGGGAGGCGTAAATCACCGGTGGTGGGCAAGCTTCCATCGATGACCGCTATTACGACACCAAGTTTTCAATCGATTGTTGGGTTTCAGTTTGTCTATTTTATTTCAGTGTTTATAAAATAAGATCGGCGGTGATTTTTGCACTGGTTAATAGTTATGTAGTTGTACTCTTTGTCTATTTTATTGTAATAATGAAGGTAGTTCTTTACCTTTAAAACGTCTGTATATTCTGTTCGAATTGTTTGAAGATAGAGGTTTTGGTCCTCTAGAGTTTCCTCTAAGAAGAGTAGCCAAAGGCCTCGTTGCTACTGAGAGTTGCCTTTTGATATATCAAAAAGATCCATCAACCGTAGAAGGGTGTGTTGGTGGTCAAAGTACCACAATTTGCCGGCCTTCGATCGTTTGTAAGACCTCATTGATTGTAAGGACTATGTTAGAAAAGCTAAATTTATACTTGTCCTTAGTACACCAAGATGATTTCCCACTATCGGGCCTTAGGTATGCGTTCACCTCTTTGAGCGCCATTCAAATTTATGGATGGATTTGATCTCAATTGAAGGCTTTCTCTTGTGTACTGTTGGGTTTTCAATAGACGTTTTGGATTGTATTACTCTTTTGTTTTTTATTGAAATGAATTTCCTTGTTCCAAAAAAAAAAAAAGCTAAAGTAAAAAGTCTATTGATTGGCGGAAGTTTCTTAGATATTTCTTCATTTGGACCCACTTATAATTTAGTGTCAGAGGAAAAATTCTCTCTCTTTTTCTTGCTTTTTCGCTTGAAAGAAGAAACTTTTATTTTTTATTTTTTATTTTTTATTTTCCACTAGTGCAATTAGCTAGGGTGATCCAAGTTGAATAATGAAAGTTGGGATTTTTTTTTTTTTTTGCAATAAAGCATGTATTTGTTACACATTAAAATCGTACCTTTTTTTTTCATAAACGACTTATATTTTAAGGAAGACACGTATAACATAAATTAACAAGGAAGCACAACCATATAAAAAGACTATTATACCAAGTCACCAAACTATATATAAACACAAATAATTGAAGCAAAAAGTCTAGATTCACGTGATCCTGAATTCTGAGGTGTTTTCCTGAGAAGAAACAACAAATTTATTACAATTTATCCATCCCCCTAATAAAACAAAATAAAAACCTTTAGAAGAATCATAATAAATAAATTTTCATGGATACATGTTCATGAGCTCCATATCATCTTATCATCGTCATCATCATGGTTTGATCCATATCTTCGCTCAACAACGTTTGACCTATCAATATCTATATGACTATATCATCATCATTGATGTGGTAATGCATGACAAACCCACATCACTACTAGGATATAGGACCATATATGTAGACACCGAAAGTGGTCAAATGATTAGAATATACAAGCGGGCCCAAAAGGAAAGATATGCTCTTTTTGAATTTTCTGTCTCCATTTGATTATTGTCAATATCACTTTTCAAGTATATGTGTCACATTCAATATACTTGAGTTCATGTTAAGCTTTTCTAACTTCAGCTGTTAAGCGATGAGTTCCATTATCTATGACTTTTTCTATTTTTTTTGTTATTTAAAAAAGAAGAAGAAAATTTTAAACCATTGGTTGATTTGTGGTAAATTGTTGATTGATTAATCTATAGTTTACCAACGTATATTTTTATTTATCAATTCCAATTACTTAATTTATTAAGTCCTGAAGTTTTGTAGTATGGAAATCTTTAATTTAATAAAATTACAGATATTTACTAAACATCTATATTTTTTACATGTCCCATATTTAAATTAGAGATGTGTTCAATGTATAAGTGATGTAGTGACTGGTTTCCGGGCGCTTCTATAAGTGCATGTCACGCGCCTATAATTGCAAAATCAGAATGTTTTTAGAACATCAATGTATCTTTTTATTGTTAAAAACAACAAGTATATAATGTTAACTCCATCACTCCACCTTGCTCTTTTCCCCAAAAGATTAGTGATGTTGCAAACTAACCGAAACGGCAGGCCCCGGCAGGTCAACAGCCAGACCCCTCACAGGGGTGGGTCCCACCATATGGGCCTCACTCGGGTCCCACATGATGGCCATCCTTGTGAGGGTGAGGGGTTTCATCAGTCCACCCTTCTCTTTTTTTCTTTTTCCCAAAAGATTAGTAATATTGCAAACCAACCGAAACGGAAGGCAAAAGCAAAAAAAGGCCCCACCATAAAAGGGATCTCCTATTAAGCCCGACGGGGCAATCGCCAGACCCCTCATAGGGGTGGGCCATCCCGGATGGTCCCACTTGGATCCCACATGATGGGCCCCTCTTTATGAGGGGGCCGTGTTACGGTCTAATCGAGCTGTCTGGACTTCTTCATTACAAAATCATTGAAAGGGTCCATAAAATCCAAAAGCCCATTACCGAACCCAGAGGAATGTAACCAAAAGGAGCGCTGAAATTGGCTACCACATCCAGTTAAATTGTAAAACAAGCCACAAAACTTACTTTAGAGCCTCCACGTCAACAATATAAACAACACCAAAGATCATATAAAAAATGTCGGGTAAGTCTCTTTGCCACTCTCTACATAATTCTTCTGCCATCTGCTATCTCATTTTCTTATAACAAGCGAAACAAAAATCCAACATTTGTTTTGTCATTTATTACTAAAAATGCCATTCTTTAAGGTCTCTTTATGTTATTACGTCCGCCGACTATTTCTTTTTTGTTAAAATTATTGTCCTCTCTTTTCAAAATCTGAAAAATAACTTTAAGAAAAAGTTATTTTGAATAAATGATTTTTTTTATAGTTTTTTGACGCAAAAAAAAAAATGCTTTTTGAGCATAAAAACTGCTTCAGTTTTTTTTTCTTTTTACTCTGTTGAGGTTACAGTTATTTGTCTTTTTTATGAAAAAAACTGTGACAGTTTACTTATTTACAAAAATGTGTTTTTTTTTGTGAAAAAAAAGACATCATTTCCTCAATTAAGAATTTTTTTTGCCCTTTTTTCAAATTCTTTCCATTTTTTTTTTGTTCCATTTTTTTCGCATTTGGTTACCCTTGTTGTAATTAAAATTTCCAAAACCCTTTTTTGCCTGAAAAACCGAACCTTTTTTTGTTTGCATAGCTAAATAAGTTTTTAAAACCGTCAGATAGTAATTAGACTAGCCAGCATAAATACATCTCCAATAACTTTTTTTTATATATATATAAATCAGTTTATTACAAATGTAGTTGTCACATGAGGAGAAAAAATTTAGATCACAATTGTTTCTTACCCCCAAAAAGAACAGAACTAACTTTTCTAATCGATTTCTTTGTTGATTTTTTTTCAAAAACTAACACAACGTAATAAGAAGGATACAACTTTCAGAATTTTATTATCTTCATTTTTTTGATGGAAATTTTATTATTACTGTGGTTTTTGTTCGTTGGGTAGTTGCTTTCTTTTCATTCGTATTAGATGAAAAATTATATGTAATGTAATGGCTACATGTTTGTAAGAAATGGAAAAAGTATAGAGTTTTGTTTCCTTTTTTTTTGGGAAAATGATATGTGTCAGAAGAAAAGCATTGAGAGTGATAAAAAAAATGACAAAGATAATGACCCTATCATTTTTTTTTTAAAGAGAAATGGTGTAGATAAAAACAAGGAAAAAAATTGATAAAACATAATAGTCGTAGTAAAAAAATATTATACAACCTAATTTACTTTGGAATATGTATTAGCTAATTTTGTATAATATGTTTGTGGCAAATGACTATTTAAATTGATTAAGTTGATTTAAAGGAAACAACTGAGCTAGAATATCTTTAACATAGTTGCTTGTCTGACCATATGGCATTCATGTAAAATGCTTTCCCCAACCCAAATTTACAATACTAATTATAAAATATAAGGTCTAAACTTAATATGGTCATTTTTCATTCAACTTACAGTAAACAAAAGCCTAAGGTACTTGAACAATATACAGGAGGATATAGATGTAGGGATATACATTCAGCTTGAAAGTAACTTAAAATGTTTTAAGCACAAAGAAAGGAAATCAAGCAAAACATATTAGTAATCTCAATAACAATAAAGGCTTGAATTGCTAACTAATTGGAGACTAACAAAAAGCAATCAACGAAAAGCCCCAAACCAGACAGCGTCCCTTGTCAAGACAAAAAAAAAAAAAAAAAAAAAAGAGGTACAAAGACGATCATGGTCCAATTGTTAGAATAAAATTGTGATGAAAACCATCATCACCTAGGATCGTTCATGTCAAATCATGAAGAATATTAATAAGATGCGGAAGCTAACCTGAATCCATTGATGGAATGTGATTCTTGAGTCTTTTGGTTGAAGATCTTCCAAGTCTGGTACGTAAATCTTCCTTCTCAGAATGCTCTGTAATCTCTCTGTAGATGGGAAACAGAAAAATAATGTACGTACTGACTTGGAGACCACAACCCTTTTATATAATTGCTAAACCCTAGCAATTATCTTTAATTACCAATTTAGCCCATCATAAAATTAGTAATTATATTTTTAGTCTCTACACATAAGAGACCCACACTTAATGATGTATTAAAAGCCCAAAACCCAAATTGATCACTTTTAATTGGGCAACTTTATTGATAGTCTTTAATTCACATTTATTTAATATATTAGCCCATATATATTAGATTTTGATTTAACAATCTCCCACTTGGGCTATATATGAAACTTTATACATGTGAATATACCTTATGAGCTCATGAATTTTGCTATCAAAACTTATGCACCTCAACAATCTTGTCCATTAACCATATAAATATAGGACCAAAGTGACCTTCATTACATATGTCGTAACTAGACCCATCAATGATCACATATACCAATACAACTAATGACAAGATCAAGCATGGATGTGTAGCATGAAAATTTCATGCAATGTGATCTTAACATGCCTATTTTCAACTGGTCCACCTTAATACCTTGTGAGATCAAACCATACCAAAATTAGAGTGTGAATAAACTGAAACTTTATTTCTACAGAAAATAACCTTAAAATATCCATAAACTAAAATAACAAAAAATGTCCATATCATAAGACCATTTAAAATTACAAACTCCCACTAAAACTAAATATCTTGAAATGATATGATACCCATACGAGCAGTGTGCTCATGAAACATTTTAGGTGGCAATCCTTTAGTAAGCGGATCTGCAATCATAGAGTTTGTACCGATGTGCTCTATAGACAACTGTCCACTCTGAACTCTTTCTTTCACAACTAGGAGCTTGATCTCTATATGCTTTGACTTCGTCGAGCTCCTGTTGTTGTTGGAATACAAAACTACTGACTTATTGTCACAAAATATCTTGAGTGGTCTTTGAATACTATCCACTATACGCAGCCCCGTGACAAAATTTCGCAGCCATATTCCATGATTGGACGCCTCATAACACACTATGAACTCTGCCACCATTGTAGAAGATGCTATAAGAGACTATTTAGCATTCTTCCAAGAGACAACACCTCCAACAATAAGGTAGACATAGCCCGATGTAGATTTTATACTATCTTAGCATCCAGCAAAATCAGAGTTAGTATACCCAATGATCTCAAGCTGTTCTGACCTCCAATACGTGAGCATGTAATCCTTTGTTCTCTGAAGATACCTCAAGACTCGTTTGGTTGCTACCCAGTGATCCTTTCTAGGATTGCTTAAGTACTTGCCGAACATTCCTGTAACGTACGCAATATCCAGACGCGTACAAACCTGAGCATACATTAGACTCCCTACTACTGACGCATAAGGAATCTTCTGCATTTCCTTAACCTCAAAACCATTCTTAGGGCACTGATTGAGACTAAACTTGTCTCCCTTAGCCATAGGGGTATCACCTGGTTTACAATCCTGCATGCCATATCTCTTAAGAATCTTTTCGATATAGCCCTTTTGTGATAATCCTAAAATACCCCGAGAGCGATCCCGGTGTATCTGTATACCCAACACAAAAGAGGCGTCACTAAGATCCTTCATCTCAAATTTTTTTGATAGAAATCTCTTGGTTTCGTGCAACAAGCCTATATCATTGCTGGCAAGCAAAATGTCATCGACATATAAAACCAGGAAAATATACTTACTCCCACTGAACTTGTGGTATATACAATCATCGACCAAATTCATCTCAAAACCGAACGAGATGATAACCTGATGAAATTTGTAATACCATTGACGAGAAGCTTGCTTAAGCTCATAGATAGATTTCTTTAATTTGCAAACCATCTTCTTTGCATCTCTTGACACGAAGTTTTTCGGTTGCACCATATAGATTGTTTCATCAATGTCACCATTGAGGAACGCAGTCTTAACATCCATATGATAAAACTCAAGATCAAAATGTGGCATTAATGCCATTATAATCCTAAAAGAGTCTTTCGAAGAAACCGGAGAGAAAGTCTCTTTATAATCAATGTCTTCTTTCTGTGTAAAGCCTTTAGCGACAAGACGAGCCTTATACCTCTCCACATTGCCTTTCGAATCCCTCTTGGTCTTAAATATCCATTTGTAACCAATGGGTTTCGCACCTTCAGGCAATGGGACAAGATCCCAAACATCATTGTCTTTCATAGACTTTATCTCTTCATTCATGGCATCAATCCACTTTTGAGATATAGAACTTTTCATGGCTTGACGGAAGTTGATTGGATCATTTTCCACCATACCAATGTTATACTCATGTTCTTGGAGAAATACAATGTATTCATCTAGCACCGCACTTCTCCTTTCTCTAATGGATCTCCTTAATGGCATAGATTCTTGAGGTGGTTGAGTTTGTTCTTCTGGAACAATTTATGGAATGGGAGGTTCTCTGACATTGTCTTGATTTAGGTCTGCTTCTTGAATGATGTCAGGAGTAGGAACCTGATCAATGTCAATAACAGCTGTAGGAATATTAACATGTTCCTCTTCAAAGACAAAGTCCCTAACCATATCTCCCCCGCAAACTCGACATCCTCAAAGAACCTAGCATTTCCCGTCTCAAATATCGATTTGGTCGTGGGATCATAAAACTTGTACCCCCTGGATCTTTCAGAGTATCCAATAAAATAACAACTAACTGTCTTTGAGTCCAGTTTCTTTTCATTAGGCCTATAAGGCCTTGCCTCAGCTGGACATCCCCAAACATGCAAATGCTTTATACTAGGCTTTTTGCCCGTCTAAAGTTCGTAAGGGGTTTTGACAGTTGCTTTAGTTGGAACCCTGTTAAGGATATACGCTGCAGTCTTAAGTGTGTCTCCCCAGAGTGATTCTGGTAAGGCGGAATGAGAAATCATACTCCTCACCATATCCTTAAGTGTTCTGTTTCGTCTTTCAGCAACACCATTCATAGTGGGCGAACCTGGCATAGTGTACTGTGGGACAATACCGTTTTCCTCTAGAAACTTAGCAAATGGTCCTGGACATTGTTCACTTAAACCATCATATCTACCATAGTATTCACCACCATGATCAGATCTAACGCTTTTAATCCTTTTGCTGAGTTGATTTTCAACTTCAGCCTTATAATTTTTGAACACATCAAGCGACTGTGACTTTTCATGAATGAGATATATGTAGCCATATCTAAAAAAATCGTCTATGAATGTTATAAAATATTGTTGGCCATTCCAAGGAACCATAGAGAATGACCCACAAATGTTTGTATGTATAAGTTCTAAGACGTCCAAAGTCCTTTTGGCCTCAAATATCCTTTTATTGGTTTATTTCCCCTTAATACAGTTAACACAAATATCAAAATCTGTAAAGTCTAAAGGGTCGAGAATTTCGTCTGACACAAGTCTCTCTATTCTTCTTCTAGAGATATGACCCAATCTCTTGTGCCATAACAAAACTGAATTCTCATTGGTTAATTTTCTTTTTATACCTCGTGTACTTAATTGCAATGATTCATTAAATGAAGCAATTGTATCAAGTAAATAAAGATTATCGTAATCTGATAAAGAACCAAAACCAACTAATTTTGAATCATGAAACAAACTAAAATTTTCATTTCCAAATGAACAAGAATAACCAGATTTGTCCAAAGCTGAAATAGAAATCAAATTCTGTCTAAAAGACGGTACAATAAATGTTTCATCAAGATCCAAATAAAATTCAGTCTTTAACAATAATCTAAATTTTCCTATTGCTTCAACTTCAACTTTCTTGCCATCGCCCATGTAGATGTGTAACACCCGAGATTTTTAATGCATTTTTAATGCATTAAATTAAGGATTATATTAAGACAAAGTACAGTTTAAAGGAAAATACTGTATAATAAGATGGAAAATTATACAGTATTAGAGCAACGCAGTATAAGAATTGAATTGTGTGGACCACAATTTTATTTTATACTTTTATAAAAGAAAAGAAAAAAAAAAGAAAAAAATCAAAAAATTTAGGCAAATTCGAGACTTTCTCTCTCCTCTTTCTCTCTCTCTCCTCAAATCTCGTTTGAGATTCCGGCGTTATTTTTCGACACCTCCCATACCAGTGGGAAGCTCTCGTTGAGCTGAGTCCAACGAGGTGTCGTGCCACCCAAAACACCACCGGAGGAGGGCTCACGCGCCGCCCAAAGTGGCAGTGAAACCCATATTTTCCTGACGTTGTTTCTCCGCCGTCCGACCACCAATCGACGTGATTTTGGTGTCTATGGACTCAATGTGAGGAGAGGAACAAGATGGTACCAATTTCCCAGCTCAATTTTGGCTGGAAAGGCTTCGCCGGAGCTGCCCGTCTCCGCCGTGTCGCCGCCCCTCGAGAACCGCCGATAATGGCGGCGGTGAGGTACACCGCCGCCACCGTTCGACTCAGACGACGACGGGAAATGAAACCCCTCGCCTAATTTCGCAGCCCAGCCGCGGTTGGTAGGAGTTCCACCTCCGTCGTCGAGCGCCGCCGCGGAAGCCATCGTAGCCACCGTTCTCGGCTGCCTCGCCCCAAATTGAAAGGGGGAAAATGTTCAGATGGTTGAGAAGAGCGTGAAGCAACTCTCAATTGCACGAAATGACGGCCGGTCACCGGAGAACGACCTCCGCCTTGGTGCGCCGCCGTGGGGAGCTTCGGGCCGCCGTTCCACGCAGTGTTGAGCTGCCCCATCGTAGGGGAAACACTCAGAGGAGGTCGGGGAACAATTCCCCCACCTCAATTTCACGGTATCTCCGCCGGAGATAGGAGATCGGAGCCGCCGGTGTTAGCCGAGAATCCCGTCTTCGATTTGCTATGTTAGAGGGCAAATTGGGTGAAATTGACCCCACCAATCGACTCAGGAGGGTCGAATTAGGGGGGGTAGGCTCGAGCTCAGCCCTCAACGGAGCCAACCGCCGCCGGTCAACGGCGGTCAAAGGGCAAAATGGGATTTTGTGATCCGGACCTCCGATCGAAGATCCGAGACCGCCTCCCGACTCGTTTCGATGCTCTGAACGCAATGGTGACCTCCGTTCGAGCAAATTCCACTCCGATAAAAATCGTCTGGTATCGACTGCACGCGGATCGAGGCGATTCAAACAGCAGCATCGGAGTCCAGAATGACATTTTCAAGAATGTATGATCTCCATGAAGCATTCCTAGCCATTTATGGTCGCTCGATGAGCACTGCAGAGGATGCTTCACATACTGTAGATACAGCGAGATACAACTGGATCTGCTTTGCTTGGAGTTCAAGTAAGTAGGAATCTCGACTACAGTATGAACTGTTTTAGATGCTTTCATAGAAATTTATGAAATGCATGATCAGTGATTGTTACACTGTTTTATGTGAGAATGGGTTTTATAACGTTACAAGGTGACGAAAAACCCGTTAAGGGTAAAATCGTCATTTTTAAGGAAACGGCTAGAACGGAGTCGAACACTCCGATTTAGCATAATGTTATTAGATGGAAAATGTTCCGTAATACGTTAAGTAACGTAACGGTCATATGAGATCAGAGATTTAATAAGAGATGTTTTAAGTAAATGAGAGGTAACCGATGGGTTACAAAGTTGAAAGGAAATGTAACCCCGGTGGGTTACAAGGCTAATTGAAGGAAAAGTAAACTGATGGTTTATAAGGTTGAGTAAACAGAACGGTAGATCGATAGTATACCAAGTTATGAATAAGGAAAGAATGATTAATGTTTACGTTTTATTATCAATCGAGTGGATTGATAATAAAGAAAGTTAATTAATGAGTCGACTGTCGTATGATCAGGACACAGAGGCCGACTAATGCAAGGAAAAAGAATGGAATAGAGAACGCTAGAGTATAGTTTGGGTAAGTTTCAAACCTCACCTACAGCATGAAGTAAATGATTTTTAAATGCTTATTTATATGTTTGCAAATGTGTTTGCAATTGTTAAGCAAGTTGTTTTTAAAGTATGTTTGCATTTATTATGCAAGAAGTTTTAAAGTTCAAGAAAAAGATTTGCAATGAATTTGCAATCATTATGTTAAAGGTTTATTGGCATATTGATATGCATAACGTTTTTAAAAAATTTAAGTTATGATTTTCAAAGTATTGAAAGTATGTTTTGCATTATGACAATGCATAATGTTTTATAGTTTAAGTTAAAGGTTTAATGATGCATTTGCTATGCAATAAGTTGCATTTGATGTGCAATAAATTTAAGAATAAAAGTTATAGTTTGCAAAATGTGTTTGCATTTTATGATGTATTTATTAAGCAATATGTTGCATTTGTTATGCAATGAGTGTTAGAATGCAAATTATGATTAGTAAAATGTGTTTGCATTTTGTGATGCATTTGTTAAGCAATATGTTGCATTCGTTATGCAATAGATTTTATAATACAAGCTATGAATTGCAAGTGTATTGCATATGATGTGATTGCATTTAAAATGCTCACTAAAGTTAATAAGAAGGTAATGTAAGGATAAAAAAGAAAGTGTCGTACTAGCCTCTTTGTTATGAGGTAATGAAAGTAAAATTAAAGTTTGACCTCCTGAAGGTGAGGTACAAGACCTCAATGTTTGATGGTCTCAAGTCTTCCACAAGGGAAGCATCATGTTTATGATCTCATGATTAATGAGTTGGTACGAACACTAAAGTAAAGTAAGGAAAATGAAGGTTACAAGATAAAGAAAGTAAGGAACAAGAATAAAGGTTGAGAAAGAAATGAATATTTAAGTTTATATAATGTTCATAATATGCTCATAATTGAAGTTAATAATTGAGCATAAATGGAGTCATGCATTCTGATGTTACTTGAATGCTTTTTTATGAAATGTTTATATGCTATGTTATGGAAAACATTCAGAGAAATGTTTTATGACAAATGTTTATGAAAAACATTTTCATGTTTTCAAGAAACGGTTTATGAACGACGTTTTAAGAAAAACGTTCAAGGAATGTTTTAAGAGAAAGGTTTTACATTAAATGTTTATGAAAAACATTTCATGTTTTTAAGAAAAGGTTTACGAATGACGTTTTAAGAAAAACGTTTCAGAAATGTTCTATGAAAAACGTTTATGAAAAACGTTTTTAGAAATGTTTAAGGAAAACGTTTATGAAAAATATTTTCATAAATGTTTATGGAAAACGTTCATGAAGAACGTTTCAAGAGAAAGGTTTTCATGAGAAAAGTTTTAAAGCATGTTTAAATGCTTTGTGAGAATATGTTTGAACTTGCTGAGCGAAAGCTCATTAAAAGTTTTTCATGCTGTAGGTAATTTATGGGTGACCAATAGGACCCGATAGAAGAGCTGGGTGCTGCGGAGGACAGATGCGAAGATTTGGGTATGGATACCATCACTGTTTGCTTCCGCTATGCAAAGAAAATGTTTTCCACTATTTAATATAGTGCTTTCAAAAGTTTTAAAGAAATTCAAGGATTCTAAGAATTGTATTCAAAGTTTTAAGATACAGTTTATGAACTGTTTTATGTAATTATAAAGTAAAGTTTTAAACTATGATTTAATAAATGTTTCTTATTAAGTTTTAAGAAACGTTTTGAAACGATTTTAAGGGCAAGTGTTGAGCGATGTCTCAACTTGAATGCGACAGAGGTCGCATCAGTATTAAAGAACGTTTAAGAAAAAAAAATTTATTACAGTATTTTCTTACTAAGTAAGTAAGATTACTGTTTACGAAATGATGTTTAAGTAAGTAAAGTGACTGTCCGAAAAGGCGGGTCATCACAAGATGTATCTTTCACCATCATTTGGCTTTCAGCATCTTAGGCATCCCTGCATAGATACACTGATGTGAGTGGTGGTACCAAAATCCATCCACCAAATGTGTTCAGGTACCGAAGTTAAAAACCTCGAAACAAACCAAATTAAGAAGCATACATTTTCTAGCACGTTAAGCGTGATAATTGGTGCAATGCTTCTTCTTATGTCCTGCAGCTCCACAGAAGAAACAACCCGTACTTTTCGGATCAACCGGTCTCTTTTGTTGCTTCTTTTGAGGTGCCGTAACTGCATCTTCCTTATCCTTCTTCCTTTTCTTCCCTTTGATCTTGGAAGTATTAGCCAAGTGAGCACTTTCTGTCTTTTCTTGCTTCAACCTTTCCTCTTCTTGCACACAATGTGAGATGAGCTCATTAAGAGACCAAGTCTCCTTTTGGCAGTTATAGCTCACCTTAAACTGACTGAAATGTACAGGAAGAGATATAAGAACTAAATGCACTAGCAAGTCCTCAGAAAGGTCAAGCTTAAGTGCTCTTAATTTTGAAGCAAGATAAGACATCTCTATGATGTATTCCCTAATGTTCCCCTTACCTTTGTATCTCATTGAGATAAGGTTTGCCAAAAGTGTACTTGTTTCAGCCTTTTTATTTTTGGCAAATCTCTTCTCAATGTCCTCAAGGAACTCTTTGGCTGTCTTTATCGTTTCTGATATAGTGCCCTTGAATGCTTCTGGAATGGCCTTCTTCACAATCATCATACACATGCGATTTGACTTCTCCCACCTTTCTATGTCCTTCTTTTGATCAGAGGAACTTTTATCTGTAAGAGGTGCAGAAGAAGGAACCCTTAACGCAAGGTCAAGATCCATGACTCCGAGAACTATTTAGAGGTTCTCTTGCCATGATTTGAAGTTGCTACCATTCACCATAGGAATTGAATTGATGTTGGCAGTAATATTAGAGGCAGAACTAGTAGCTGAAATAGAGAACAAAATAAACAAAACCAAAACAAGCTCACATAAGAATCCATAATAACAATAATAAATCCAAATAAAAGTAACCCCATCTCAAGATATCGGGCACTCCATTAATATTTAGTCTTTGGACAGAAATATTAACTTATAAGTGATATCTTGGTGTAGTAATCAAACACTGACAATAAGAACATGTCAAACAATAAATCTTCCTTTGGGCTGATTTATTGCTTACATGTAAACCGAATAATCATCACGTGTTTATCACTACATGTGTACATGCAATTCTGTCAAATATTGCCTTCATTTGGGCCGGTCAATATTCACATAAGTTACATGAACACAACCGTTTATATTTCAAAACAAATTAATTTCCACAAGAGATGCCACTTTTGTGACATGTTGCTTCAATTAATTCATCTCAAAATATATATAAAATACCAATATTTGAATTTAAAATTATACAAAAATGACCAAAATTAAAAAAAATAAAAATAAAAAATGGTAAAAGTCAACTAGTCAAAGTCAACCTTAACTGGGTCGGGCTGGATTGGGTCGGGAGGACCCAACCCGGATCCTAACCCAGTCCTCTTTATTTTCACCTTTGTGTTATAGGCCTAGGCCCATGACATCTTTCCTCTTTTTTTTTTTTTTTTTTTTTTTTTTTTTTTAATTTGGGTCACCCAAACCCCTGGGTGAGAGCTGGTCACGGCCCCGGCAAGTGTATTTTCCCCTTAATCTAGTCACAGGCCCAGCTGGGCCCGTGTATACTGCCCTTTTTTTATAACTGGTAACCTAGGGGTTTACCCCTTGTGACTTACTGGTCATGGGTGTAATGACCGAGAAAATGTCATCAATAAAACCTAATATTTAATTAGGTTTAATTAATGAATTTATTCTTAAAAATGTGAAATTTTGTAAAAATTGTAATTTATGTGAAAATTACAATAAAATATGAATGAGCGGCATTGATTGCAAATTTTATGGCATATGTAATGCAATGGTGGATATTATAAGATATAAATTTTATGAGTTTGATGACTCAGAGATTTGTGCATAATGACTCAGAGATTTGTGCATAATATCCATAAAATGAATTTCATGTCACAATTAATTGTGAAATTGTGATATAAACGAATGAATGATTAGAATGTAAATAGGACATAGAGGTTGTCCTAACCCTAACCAGGGGTAGAAAGGAGGCCAGAGCAGTATAAGAATACTGCTAAATGAAAACGCAGATACGAAAAATGTTATGATTGGCCTCAAAAAGTAAACAAAAAGTAAGTTAAATATTTTTATACAGTCTAATGATAGAAAGTACACTGAATTGACCACGACAGTATAGAAAAAATACTGTGTGGTGAAAAATTACACAGTATAAATTTTTAACTCCACAAAGTGGACATTTGCTTGAATTCTATTGGGCCAACAAGCTATGCAATGTGGCCCAATAAGATGAGGACACCTAGTGGTATACTCATGGGTTACCATGAGTCACTAAATGTGATAAGGATGCATTTAAGGCAAAGTTATCACAAAAATTCACTTCCTTTCTTTCCTTCCAAGATTCGGCAGCCATGTCTAGGTCTCTAAAAAAATTTCTCAGCCCTCAAACTTTGCAAAAATAACCCCAAACAAGTTTTACAAGCAAGAACAAGGATTTCCCACAAGTTTTAAGGTAAAATCCTAAACTTTTTCATGAGTTTTCAAGAGATTTTTCATGGGTAAAGGGCAAAGATTAATCCATGCTATTTTTGCATGAAAAGGAAGTCCAAGAAGAAGTTCAAAACGCCTTTGAAGGCTAGAAATCCAAAAAGTGTTATTTGGGTAAGTTTTAAAGTTTAAAGTTTTGAATTTTGTTTTGGATTTTATTCTTTCAAACCCATGAGGGGTTTTGAACATGTATTTGCTGGAATTTTATGTATATGTGATGATTGGCAAGTTTGAGTTGTGAAACTTTGGTTTATAGTGCAAAATGGTAATTTTTGCAAAAAGTGTTATGTTTGTAATTTTGATGTTTGACTTTGTAAAAGTGATGTTTGAGCATGAGAATGTGTGGATTAAGGCATGGAATAGTTTCTGCAGGGGTAGAATTGCAAGTTTGAAACGGATTTTTGTAAAAATGCCAAAGGGACTAAATTGAAAGAAAAAGTTCCTTCTCGGCAGATTTGAAAAATAGTCAAAAACGCCCCTGTACAGTGAGATTTTGGGAAAAGTTAAAACATGAAAGTTGTAGATCTCGATGAAACTGTTAGGTCACGTGGATGGTTTGTCTAAAAACTCAATCGTTTGTGAGTTTTTTATTTTTCAAGAATATATTAAAAGTGAAAAAAGTGTTAAATGGCAAAAATGTTATTTTTGCAAATGATTTAAGGAATGGTACCTTAAGTAAAAATGATCCTTGAGAAAAATAGGAAATTTTGATGCAAAGAAGTAAATTTTAGTCCCGGGGGTAAAATCGTCAAAATTTTCAGTTCAGGGACTAAACCGCAAAGTTTTATGAAAATGGGGCATAATTGAGAAATAAAGGGATTTGACCCACTAGGGTGTTATTTTGAAATTAGTATGTGGTTATTTTCGTAAGAATAACGAAATCGAGCTCGGGTAGGTTAGTAAACCCACGAAGGGCAAAATCGTCATTTTTGTCCAAATAACTTGAACCGTTTTAAAATGTTTCTAATGGAATAAGAAAACGACTAGAAAGGTTCCCGCCCTTCGTTAGAAACAATAGGGTAAAGTTAGATAGAAATAAGAAAAAAACCAGTGGTTTTTAGAGTTGTACATAGTAATGCAACTCAATTTATTAACTAACGGATGTTTCGTATCGAAACATAGTGAAATTTGGCTAATGGCTTTGTAATTGGCCAACAGGATCCTAGGAGTCTAGGAGAAGGAAAATCGAGGTTAAGTTGCCCGACATTCGCATCAAGTAAGTACCCTTCCCACCTACAGTATGAAATGTAGGTTTAGAAAGAAATGTATGTATATGTATACCTGTGCGTATAATTAAGTGTAAACTTGTATGTTTGCCATGATATGAATACCTAGGGGTATAGTCATGTATGAATAATTGTGAGCATATTAATGTGTACCTGTGTGTACAATAATGAAAATGAGCATGTGTACCATGATTTTGTACCTGTGTGTATAATATGTTATGTACTTGTGTGTACAATAATGAAAATGAGCATGTGTATCATGATTTCGTACCTGTGTGTACAATGATAAATACTTGAGTATGTATAAAGTAGGTATCTGTGTGTACATTTGATGTTAAGTACCTATGAGTACATTATGCTATATACCTGTGCGTATATTAATGTATACCAGTGTGTATAAAAAGTAAGTACCTGTGTGTACTATGCTATGCAAGAGAATTTATGTTTCATGGATAATATGTGATTATCACTTCATGCATGGTATGTCAACCATAATAAAGGGACTGGTAAATGTATCACCAGAAATTAAGAAAAGTGTCGTACCGACTCCTGACTCAAGGGGAGTTTAAAGGATATGTTACGGTCACGGTGTTACGTAGACCTAAATGAAATTGCGCAATGGTACGAACACTTGGGCCCTAATAAAGATAAGAAATGATGAGGATAAAGAAAGTTTATAAAAAAGCATAATTGATTCATGCATTCATATGAATATCCATGTGGGATTTATGGGACTTACTAGGCGTTAGCTCATTAAGTATTTCATGCTGTAGGTATTCCGACGAGAAGGTCAGAATAAGTTCAAATGGTGAGCTGGCGGAGGGTTGGATGATGTGTAGATTGGGTATGGAGTCCGCTGCTGTAATGTTTTCCGCTACGTATGTTTAAAGTTATTTTGATATGAAATGTTTGAAAGAAAGATGTTATGAAAGTAAAAGTATTAATTATGTAAATACAAGTATGTGAAAGTATTTTGAGAATTATCAAGTTAATGTAAGTAAATTATTTATTTCTGTTTAAAAAAAAATTTCCTAAATTTTTGCCCTAAAGTAAGTAAGAAAGAGTTTTATCACATCCCGAAAAGGCGGATTGTGACAATGGGCCCATTAGGCCCATGTATGTTGCATTCTCTGGTCACAGGCCGAAGTTTGGCCCGTCTATTATGTTTCCTTATTTATGGGCTTGCGCCCTTATTTGTTAAGAAGAAAGCCCAAAGCCTGAAATTCCTAATGTAGGCGTCACCACTAATGCAATTGCCGAGGCCTTCTTCTCCGGCCAACGCCCAGCGGCGGCTGCCATCGGAACGCGTCGACGACGACGGTGACAGGGCCTATAGCCGGTGATTTGGCCCTTCCTAAAGTTTCTGCAAACTTTTCATATATGATATATATATGTTTCATCGTAAACTGAAGTTTTGTTAAACTGTTCGGTATCCGAAATTGAATTTTACCAAAAATGTAAACAACCAAATCTGCAAACCTATATTCATATATATATATATATATATATAACTGAATACTGTGTTGTTACCTCGATGGCTGCTTTACTGAATCAGACAATTTTTTTTTTTTTGAATCCAGAGAAAACGATTTCAATGAAATCATACATATATATAAACATTCGTTTAAATGTTTCTCTCAAACTTTATATATGTAAACAATCCGAATCCAAATATATTTATATATATATATATATATATATGAATACAGTAACGTATTCCCTTAAATATTAAACAAAAAAAAAACTTTAAACAATTGTTTTCAAATTCAACAGTTTTAAAGAACTATAGATTATTAAATTTGAGAATTATTCTATAAGAATCACATCTAAAAAATTATTGATTCTCAATTATTTAACATGAAGAGGCAATAGATGCCACTTGTTAGAATAAAATTGTAATGAAAACCATCATCACTCAGGATCGTTCATGTCAAATCATCAAGAATATTAATAAGATGCGGAAGCTAACCTGAATCCATTGATAGAATGTAATTCTTGAGTCTTTTGGTTGAGAATCTTACAAGTTTGGTACGTAAATCCTCTTTCTCAAAATGCTCTGTAATCTCTCTATAGATGAGAAACAGAAAAATAATGTACATACTGATTTGAGGGCCACAACCCCTTTATATAATTGCTAAACCCTAGCAATTATCATTAATTACTAATTTAGCCCATCATAAAATTAGTAATTATATTTTTAGTCTTTACACATAGGAGCTCACACTTAATAATGCATTAAAAACCCAAAACTTAAATTGATCACTTTTAATTAGACAACCTTATTGATAGCCTTTAATTCATATTTATTTAATATATTAACCATATATATTGGATTTTAATCCAACACCAATATGATGTGTAAACTTTCATTGATATCATGTTACATGAAACCATAATTTCTTCAAATTAGGATTCTTCAACGCCGATCCGATCAATTTGAAGGAGGCTCTCTCCGCAGTTGGCAAATCTGCCATCAGAGTGAGCATGACACCGATCAAAAGCAATATCGAAAGCTTGTCCAAACGAGGGACGCAAGACGACTGCACGCTTGCCCCGATATCGCACCAGCTTCGAACGATGACACCCAACTGTGCAGATTCAAGCAGAATTGCTTAGTCCACGATCCCTCAACGCCGTACGCTTTCATCACCCAAAGTTCAATTCTACAATCATCTTCAAAGTTCAAACATAGCAGCCATCGAAAGACAGTCTATGGACGCAATAACAAGGCTTGCTATATGCCAGATTCGCTGGGATTCTAATAATGTCTTTGAACACTTGATCTACCAAATCGAACACTGCGATCCCTAGGATCAAAACCAAACCCATGAGAAAGACCCGGCTCCTCCACATAGGACTGCAGTTCTGCTACTTTAGCTATTTCCTTGCATTCTCTCGTGGCTGGGTTCATCACATAAGGACCTTTACTGGAATAAAGGCACAGCAGCCCATTACAAGACCCAATTGAGGAAACATGATCATCTTCGAAATTGGGATTTCGGGATCATCATGATTAAGTCCCTAAAAAAAAAGAAAAAAGAAATAATTGAGATTCCTAGTCTTGTATTGACAAGATTCTAATTTCTATGACCTTCATGCTTCCCTATTTTGCACGTTGAAAAAGAAGGTATTTTGAAATACCTCATATATTTCTCTCTCTCTTTCTCTCTCTACAGCCCTTGAACCTCTGTCCTGGTGGAAAAATGAGACCTCACCAACCCCCTAAGAGACAGAGAGGCTGTGTCGATCGCTGAAGTTAGTTTTATTTAATTAAGGACATTTCCTCATTTTGGCCAATGCAGAGGAAAGTTCTCTCTTTTTCTTCGCTTTTGGCTTTGTTTCCCCATAAGCCGTTCTTCTCAAAAGTAAAAAGAAGGTATTTTGAAATACCTCTTTTTTTTTTTCCTTTTCTTTTCCCTCTGCAGCCCTTGAACCTCTGACCTGGTGGAAAGATGAGACCACATCGACCGCCTAAGGTACAGGGAGGGCTGCGATAACCATAGAGGTTATTTTTTATTCAACGTAATAGGAATTCTGATATGAGAACATTAAAAATGAATTATTATATGAACATGCTTGTTGCACATTTTTGGAAAAGTCGCTAACTACGGGGGTGTTTGGAAGGTAGTGGAAACCGGTGGTGGAAACCACTTTTACTGTAGCATGTGAAAGCTTTACACTGTAGCAATTTTTTAAATTATTACTGTAGCATGTGAGAGCTTTACACTGTTTATAACTGAGTTTGTGGTGGGAACCGTGGTTCCCACCACAATACCAAACAGGGGGTACACTGGTTTACGAACAAAAAAAAAACACAAAAAAAAAGGAAAAAACAAAGCCACTGCTCTTCGGGAACAGTGAGTGGACAATCCCATTGTTTTCTTGTGGCTTCACGCAAGAGAAATGTTTAGATGAAACTTCTAAACAGTTGCTTTCTTTTGACTTCCATGGAATTTTCATTAATTTCATCTCTTAAAATTTACTTTTAATAATCACTATATATATTTAAGTGTCGTATAACTTATACATATAATATAAATAATTGTATGGTACAACTTTTTTAACCGTAACATGAATAAACACCATTTTAAAAGTGTAATATAACATGCATTTTTGTCATACTTTTATAGGATGGCTCAACCAAAATTAGCCCATTCAAGATTATGAAATTGGGCAATAGCCTCGTATTTTTGTACTTGGCCTCTAAAGAAAAACATGATGTTATTGATTTAGGCCACAAGGAGGAAAAAGTTGTAGCATAGACAGCCATATCACTATATACTAAAGAAAAAATTTTATGTTATGTCATATTTTTAAAAGTTGTATTTATTTATGTTATATTTAAAAAAATTTATGCCATATTATTATTCATACTGCACGTTACGTATGTCATAGATGAATATGTATGGTATTTATAAAAAATAAATCTTAAAAAATAAAATTTATGAAAAATTTCCCTATACTTACACCATGACAGTGGAAGTTTTCGAAAGGTTACTATTGGTATCCTAATGAGATACTTGTAGGTATACCGTTGTGAGACCAAAAAATTCTGGCGGTCTATGGTAACCGAGTGGTAATTGACATTGTCCTATCTGATAATTTGCAGTCGTCGACAAGAGATTGCAAATATCATGACATTATCACTATTTGTTCCTGTTCAGAAATCTCTAGTGAGACTAATTGCATGTTTGGTTTTATTCTCAGGACCTTCTTTTTTTTTAGTTTATTTATCTTTTTATACCATGTATTTTAGGTCTATTCAATCATAATATTTTTAATTTTAGATCTCATCGAATTTATAACTTCATATTAGATTTGATAGGCAAAATTTATACCTTATTTCAGTCAATAGTTGTTTTTATCTTTAAAATAACTAAATTATTATAAAGTGAAATAGAGAAAAAATAAAACTTTCAAAAAATGAAAAGAAAGCAAAAATAAAAACACACAAAACACCTATTTTTGAGGGTACTCTACATATTTTTGAAGTTAAAAACCTTAGTATAAAGTTTTTTTTAAATTTGTAAAGTTCTCTTATTTTTCGATTTGATGGTATTTTGGGCAATTTTTAGGTCAAAATTGAAAATTGATAGGGAAATGGTATAAATTTATATAATAAATCAAATTTGAATGTATAAATTTGATGAGATTCAAAACCGAAAATATAGATTTTAAATTAACTTAAAATAGAGCATATAAAAAGATAAATATCTTTTTTTTTTCCCTGGAGGTAGTTGTTTTAAAAACGATTCCTAAATGGGTTTTGTTTGTTTGTCTAAGATAATTCATCTCAATGATGAGTTTTAAGGGAAGTTGCTGTATAAAATATAAAGTAGAAATATTGAAATGTGCGGTGAAGATAAAAGGCGGAAATGGGAAGTAAAAAAAATATTGGAAAATTACCATTCAAAAAAAAAAGTTCTCTTTCCCATTTTGCCTTGATGGAAGTCAAGAGTTCTTTACTCCTCGGGTAAAAGAAGAAGCTAAAAAAAATAAAGGAGTTCCTTCAAAAAAATATCTTGGGCCCCCAACATCATTGAAGGTTGGTGGGCTGCAGCCCAGTTAGCACTGGATGCAGGGGTGTCCTTCCTCAGGCCTTATGTCATGGTGTATTTGATGTTTTAGGATTGAAATTGTTACAACGTGAGTGGAGATGTGAGACAAGTGATGGGCCCTTCCCCTACGTAACTGCTAATCTTGTTACATTTCGAAATATTTGAATATATAAGAACACTTTTTTTGGTATTGGATTTTATAAAACATGAACTTGTTTGGTTGCTACACTAAGCACTTCATCAACAGTAGAGTTATTAAAGACAATTCCTAGGACTGGTCATTTTGTTAGTGTATAAAAAAAGTAGAGGTTGATCTCTAAACATCGTAGCACTTTTGTTTTCAATTTTTTAATTTTTTTTACCTTGACAAATTACTCGCTTAATAAAATTCAATTGAGAGATACATTGTATTGAAGTGATAATTTAGAGTATCAATTGTCTAAGGTGGACATGTTACTCTAGGTGGCCAAACTCCAATGCAAAACCCGACTAAATCAGTCTTTTTAATTTATTAACGTTATAGCAGCAGCAAACAGCTTCTCATTTGAGATATGAAAAGGATATAGTCCGGACACAAAAGAACTGAGAGGATCTAGAGTGCATCCTTTGAGAAAGAATTGTTTGCCTTAAGCGGCTCTGGCGTTGCGTACCTCGTCAACCGAGTCCCCTCCTTCGAAAACAGCTACAGATCCCACAACCGATCCTGCCAAAATGAGCAATATGATAGTTGTTTGGGCATTTATAACAACCATAAATCATAGAAAACGGAAGCGTATTGAATCGAATTTATTACCTCCAGCCATTGTCGTTTAATTGCTCTATTTTCCATTTTTGCACACTGTGATTAACGAATTTTTTGTTTTTCTGTGCACTCTCAATTCTGCACTTGATGGTGTAATGTTTTCTGTATGAATTGTGTGCACAGTGACCTAAAATTTAAAACCGCGACCATTACACGGGTGTAACGGTTGACGTGATCTTTATCACGTGGGCCAAATCAGTTTTTAAACGGCCAAATGAGTTTTTAACATTCTCCCACTTGGCCCACGTATTACATCAACTGCTATAATGAGAAACAAAACACATGAATCATGGCGACAGGTCCTCTAAATAACGAGTATTATCTTTCATGTATCACAATATATCTTGTTTCTTAGATTTTCTCTCTTATCTTAATGAATAAACCCTATGTTTATTCTAGGTCCTAAACTTTAGTGATATTTCTCAGAAATAAAGTCGCGCACTTAACTGAAGCTGAAAAGAGAAATTATCATAAATATAGAGTTTCACAACAAGTACGACAAAATTACATAAGGGAACCAAGTCTCATTCTATCCACATGATCCCTAAATTTTACTGGTGGCATGCCTTTAGTCAAGGGATCGGCAATCATCAATTCAGTGCTTATGTGTTCAATGACCACTGCTTTATCCTTAACACGCTCTCTTATGGCTAGATACTTAATGTCGATGTGTTTGCTTCGACTACCGCTCTTGTTGTTTCTAGCCATAAAAATAGCAGCTGAATTATCACAGAATATCTTCAATGGCCTAGAGATAGAATCCACAATCCTAAGCCCAGAAATGAAACTCTTGATCCATACACCATGTGAGGTAGCCTCAAAACAGGATACGAACTCGGCCTCCATAATGGAAGTAGCAGTCAAGGTTTGTTTAGCGCTCCTCCATGAAATAGCTCCACTAGCTAGCATGAAAATGTATCCGGAAGTTGATTTTCGTGAATCAATGCAGCCAGCAAAGTCAGAATCAGAGTAGCCAATCACTTCCAAGTTGTCAGTCCGTCTATATATAAGCATGTAGTATTTGGTTCCTTGTAGGTACCTCATCACCTTCTTTGCAGCCTTCCAGTGGTCTAATCCTGGATCACTCTGATATCTGCCCAACATTCCGACAGCAAATGCAATGTCAGGTCTTGTGCAAACCTGAGCATACATAAGACTTCCAACAGCCAAAGCATATGGAATGTTGTGCATCTGTTCTCTTTCAAGGTCATTTTTCGGGCACTGATTCAAATTGAATCTGTCACCCTTCACAATGGGAGCTATACTCGGTGAACAATTTTTCATCCGAAATCTCTCCAAAACTTTGTTGATATAGGCCTCTTGAGATAGACCCAAAGTGCCTTTATATCTGTCTTTGTGTATCTTAATGCCTATAACGAAGGATGCATCACCCATATCCTTCATGTCAAAGTTTTTAGAGAGGAATTGTTTTACCTCATGTAGCATACCCTTGTCATTGGTTGCAAGTAAAATGTCATCCACATATAGAACCAGGAAACAAATTTTACTCCCACTGACCTTCTAGTATATACATTGATCCATGATGTTCTCTACAAATCCAAATGAAGAGATGACATCATGAAATTTCAAATACCACTGACGGGAGGCCTGCTTTAACCCATATATGGATTTCTTAAGCTTACATACCAACTGCTCATCATTACTAGAGGAGAATCCTTCTGGTTGTTTCATATAAACCTCTTCCTCTAGTTCACTATTGAGAAATGTCGTTTTCACATCCATCTGTTGCAACTCTAAGTCAAAATGAGCAACAAGTGCCAAGATAATGCGAAGAGAATCTTTCTTGGATACAGGAGAAAAGGTCTCCTTGTAGTCGATTCATTCTTTCTGAGTGAATCCTTTGGCCACGAGTCTTGCCTTATATCTTTTGATGTTGCCCAATGAGTCTTTCTTCATTTTATAGACCCATTTACACCCTATGGCTTTTGCACCATCAGGCAACTCGACAAGATCCCAAACTCCATTTGATGTCATAGAATCCATCTCATCCTTCATTGCATCGTACCAAAGTTTCGATTCTTGGCAACTTATGGCTTGTGAAAATGTTTCGGGATCATTTTCGGCTCCAATGTTGTAGTCCGATTCTTGTAGATACACAACATAATCACTAGAAATTGTCGATTTCCTTTCTCTAGTAGATCTCCTTAATGTTGGTTCAACATTTTCCCGAGGAATCTGTTGTCCAACTTGTTGCTCAATTGTTTCCGTTGGTTCTTGAGCAACTTGACCTTCTAGATTATTATCAGCAATTTGTGGAACCTCAATGATCGGTTGCACAACACTCGGTTGAACTATAGGAGTGCTATGAACTATGATCAACCTGTCACTTGATGTAGATGGTTGAAGCTTCAGTATGATCTCCTTCAGAAACTATGTTCCGAAATTGATCGCTCCCACTAATCAAGTCATTCTCAAGAAACTTGGCGTTCCTTGATTCCACAAATCTAGTGCTATGAGTTGGACAGTAGAATCTATATCCTTTGGACCTCTCGGCATATCCAACGAAATATCCGCTAATGGTCCTCGGATCTAGCTTCTTCTCTTGTGGGTTGTATACTCTTACTTTAGACGGACATCCCCAAACACGTATATGTCGCAAACTCGGTTTCCAACCTTTCCATAACTCAAATGGCATCTTTGGGACAGCCTTAGTCAGAACCCAGTTTAATATATATACAGCCGTCTTAAGAGCTTCAGTCCACAAAGACTTAGGTAGGTTGGAGTTACTCTGCATACTCCTCACCATGTCCATTAATGTTCGGTTTCTTCTTTCTGCTACACCATTCTGATCCGGAGAACCAGGCATAGTGTATTGGGCAACTATCCCATGTTCTTGAAGAAACCTTGCAAATGGACCTTGAGCTTGTCCATCCTCAGTGTATCTACCATAATATTCTCCACCTCTATCTATCCTCACGATCTTTATTTGCTTTCCACATTGTTTCTCTACTTCAGCCTTGAAAACTTTAAAGGCGTCTAATGCTTCGTCCTTTGTATGAAGCAAGTAGAGATACATGTACCGTGAGTAATCATCTATGAAAGAGATGAAGTATCTCGGACCATATGAGTCCATTACTGGACTACAAATATCTGAATGTATGATTTCTAATATTTCTGAACTTCTCTTGGCACCTTTCTTAGACTTGTTGGTTAGCTTTCCCTTAATGCAACCCACACAAGTCTCGAAGTCAGTAAAATCCAAAGTACTAAGTACTCCGTCAGTCACTAACCTCTTGATTCTCTCAATGGAGATATGTCCTAATCTCCGATGCCACAATATAGAGGAATCCTCATTTATAACACAACGTTTAATGCCAGATTGAACATGCATAGCAGTATGATGTGGTTCATTTTGCAAGTTAATTGAGAAAAGACCATCAGACAAAATACCATTCCCAACAAGATCAGATTTATAAAATAAACTGAAACATTTGTCTAAAAAAGTAAAGGAATATCCCAAATGTACAAGTCTGGAAACAGAAATTAAGTTCCTAGAAAAGTTTGGAACATAAAATGTCTTATCCAATTCCAAAGTAAAACCACTACTTAAAACTAAGGTGCATGTTCCGATGGCTTCCACATGTGAACGCATCTTATTTCCTAAAGAGATGCTAAGCTCACTTCCCAGTGGCTTCCTTAGTTTTCGCATACCCTGCAAGGTATTCGAAACATGGATTGTAGATCCAGAATCAATCCACCATGTGTTATAAACAACATCAATCATATTAGATTCATAACAAACCAATGAGATTGGATTACCTTTCTTCTCAAGCCAACTCTGAAATTTTGTGCAATCCTTCTTCATGTGTCCATTCTTTTTACAGAAGAAACACTTGGATTCCTTCTTAATGACAGCTTTGGGAGGTATTTTACTCTTCCCTTTGTCCTTGGCCTGATATTGGTCTTGATTCTGACTCTTTCCTCTCGTGGTTGTTAGTGCAGTTTCACCCATTTCCATTACAAGCCGCCCCTCTTCCTGAGTACACATGGTCAGAAGTTCATTTATTGACCATTTGTCCTTATGTGTATTGTAGGAAATCTTAAAGGGCCCATATTGTTTTGGTAGGGTGTTCAGAATGTAGTGCACCAAGAAAGATTCAGACATATCCACCTCAAGGTTCTTTAATTGAGCCGCTATGTCCCTCATTTCCATGATGTGCTCACGCACACCTCTCACAGTGGTGAGCCTTAAGGATGAGAACCTCATGATTAGGGTGCTGGCAAGTGCCTTATCTGAAGTTTCAAATTGCTCATCAATGGCCTTCAGTAATACCCGGACCTTGTCATACTGTTCAACGGAACCACGTATACCAGCAGAGATTTTGGTCTTTATGAACATGACGCTAATGCGATTAGATCGCTCCCAACGTTCATAAAGAGCAATCTCATCCTGAGTGCTGGTGTCAGTAATTACGGGCTTGTCTTTCCTTATAGCATAATCAATGTCCATCCACCCTAAGTGAAGGAGTATTCTCTCCTTCCAGACCTTGTAGTTATCCCCTTTCAGCTCAGGGATATCACATCGTACATCAGAGAAATTCACAGGTTGTATGACTGCATAATTAAAATAAACATGCTTATGATCAAAATATTGAGGCTAATAAACATAAATCATGCTTTACCAATGTAAATCATGCATAATATCATGAATCTATGACATAAAACTTGCCTGTGGGCTAAAGTTCTAATTCAATTAGATTCATTTAATTGTATGATAAAACTATCAAATTATGTTCCCTTTTCTAATCCCTGTGGGTAAATCAGAAAATATAATTTGATATTTTATCTCAATTAGTCATATCAATATAATAAAAATTCCTATAGGATAAAATTTATTATATTAAGTACAACTAATTACAATAAATGTCCTTTAACCAAATATGATCCTAAACCAATTAATATATAATTTTATATAATTAGAGTTGCTGTGGCTAAGCTCCAATTATTTAAAATTATATGGATCACTTAGACATTTAATTTTGTTCACAATTATTTATGAAAATTGCATGTTCTATAGGCGATATAATAATTATGAACAAAATCTTAATTTGTGATAAATGGGTTAATTAACTTGATAACATGCATAATAAAACTCAAAACAATGCATATAACAAATACTTGGCACATAATGCTTAAATTGAATTTCTCATAAAATTATTGCAAGAATTATGTGCATATCCAAAAACAAAAATTAAATATTTTTTTTAATTTATTTTTGGATTTTTTTTTTTTGGCCAAAACGGCGTCGTTTAACTTAAGGGGGGGTCCCCAAAAACGGCGTCGTTTGACTTAAGGGGGGGTGCCAAAACGACGTCGTTCAGGTTTGGGAGGTTCTCGCGCCTACTAAAAACGACGGGTCGTTTTGCTGTCCGAATGCAAAACGACCTGTCGTATGGATCGTCTTCAACCTCCAACCGGGTCGTTCTGACCCGGTTGCGACCCGACGGAAAACCCGACAGTTTCTCTTCCCTTCGACGTCCATTTTAGGCGTTCCAAATCTCAAAATGCTCAGAAATCAATAATGTGATGATTTATGAATTCAAAATACATAATTAACCAAGAATTCATATTAATCAAGATTTGTTTTTCTCGGCCACAATGCCGGCATGCACAGACCGAAGAAATTTGTCGAATTTCTCAGTTTTTCATCATAAAACATTAAGAAAACATTAACTTAATGGTTTTATAGCAGTAACAATGAAAAAATGCCAAAGAAAAACAAAACCCGAATCACGGTTCTCTGTCGTGAAAAACAGAATTTTTTTCGGTTCAAAATTGAAACCAAGACAGAGGTATGGAGGCTCGGATACCAACTGATAGTTGTTTGGGCATTTATAACAACCATAAATCATAGAAAACGGAAGCGTATTGAATCGAATTTATTACCTCCAGCCATTGTCGTTTAATTGCTCTATTTTCCATTTTTGCACACTGTGATTAACGAATTTTTTGTTTTTCTGTGCACTCTCAATTCTGCACTTGATGGTGTAATGTTTTCTGTATGAATTGTGTGCACAGGGACCTTAAATTTAAAACCGCGACCATCACACGGGTGTAACGGTTGGTACCAACCGTTACACGTGAGGCAGTTGAGATGTGATCTTTATCACGTGGGCCAAATCAGTTTTTAAACGGCCAAATGAGTTTTTAACACAATATACTTTGCTGTTCAGCCAAATGACTATATATATATATATATTTTCGCTCAAAGATGTCAAGGATTTTGGATAGAAAGAGATCTATGCACATGGAGATGACACCAAAGCGACAATCATTCCCGTGATGCTTCATCTCATTCAATAGAGTTGCAACCGTGCGGGTGCCTTGTTACGAAAAATAATACGATAAAAACAAAGAACAAAGAACACACAGATATTTACGTGGAAACCTAAGAAGGAAAAAAACCACGGACAGAGGAGAAAAAAATCACTAAACTCGTGAAGATTACAAGATAGAAGCGACTACGGAGGCTAAAGTTCGATAATAATAAAACCCTAATACACGACATTATATATATATATATAGATATAAACAAAATCCAATATGCCTAAAAACATAAACGAAACGACAAAAAAATACAAAAGTCTGTACCGCGGGGGCAATGCCCCCACACCCCCAGCGAGATTTGTGGTAGGCTACGGGATCAGGCCTTTTCACCATAATTGTCACACCATAAGCTTTTCAAGTCAAGCCAAACTGAATTTGGGTCATCATACTCTAACATGCCTGACACCAACCAAATCACATAAACATTATTAAACTGAGGTCAAATGAGAGTAAAGATTCAGCTGCGATATTGCAGAACTTCTCTAAAGCTAAAACACGACTAAAACATTTTCTTCGGATGATCAAGCATGCTGCATACAAGAGAAAGTGAGTGCTTGTGTAGTCTTATTTGTATACAATGGCTTTAGCAAAGAGGCAAAAACAGTTGAAATGATATACTAGAGGAAGTTTCTCCAGGGAAAATGAAATTCTTATGAGACTGCAGATTCTCAAATTGTACGTACCTATGCAACCCAAAGGATGGCCAAGCGCAATAGCACCTCCGTTGACATTAACTTTCTCAGGATCTAGCCCCAGTTTCTTAATGCAATACACGTATTGAGAAGCAAAGGCCTGGAGGCGAGCAAATAAGAATTTCTTGGCTACAAATTAATTTTATAAATTAGGCAATCAGCTTAGCCGTAGAACATTCTTTACCTCATTAATCTCAAACAAATCGATGTCATTAAGCTCAAGATCAGCAGACTTCACAGTAGCCAGAATTGCAACAGCTGGACCTATGCCCATTACAGCAGGATCCACGCCAACAGCAGCAAAACTCCTCCAAAGAATGTGCAAAAGTTGCATGTTGAACGAAAAATAGACGATTGAATCTCGAAAGCAAAATTATTTTTGTACAGTAACAAGGTTTCAACTCTAAGTTATGTATATGTGACTCAGGAAAATCATACACCTCATACCTAAAGACACCAAGAATAGGAAGTCCCTTCTTTAAAGCCAAACTTCTCTTCATGAGAAGAACCACCCCAGACCCATCACTCGCCTGACTAGCATTCCCTGAAGAGAAAAACAAAGTAAAAAATTGTAAAATGCCAAAGCACAATCCGAATAAAAACAAAAGAAAACAGAAACCTATTGGTAAAAAGTTATGATAACTGTGAATTGATGGATCAGTAATATCTTGAATGATGAACTTCACAACTGTGAAATGGAAATAACTGCAGTTGTACTGCCATCCTTCTTGAATGCAGGCTTCAGCTTTGCCAAATCATTCAAGTTTGTAGTTAGTCGGACGCCCTCGTCCACAGAAATTACAACCGGCTGCTCCTCTCCAGTTTTTGGGTCCACAATCTAATGTGGGCAATATCATCAAAATCTGAAACACGGGAACATGTAGAGTTTCCGAGGAAAGTTTTGCCTTTACCTTGGTAGAAACTGGGATAATTTCGTCTTTGAATTTACCAGCAGCGATTGCTGCAGCAGCATGCCTATGAGATTCAACCTGTTGACATTTATTCAAGCCATTACAACTGCTGCATTATGCCTCTCTATCTGTAGTTGACGCAACTTATTTTAACAGTTTATATGCTGGACTTACAGCAGCCTGGTCTTGCTCCCGTCTAGTCATGCCATAACGCTCTGCGATGTTTTCAGAAGTCATACCCATTGGAAGAAGACAATCACGGGCTTGTGTAAGTATTTTTAGCTGTTAAAGACAGAAATATTCAGCCAACAAAACATATTCACTGGTTTAATTTGTTCAACTTTTGAACATGAAAAACAAAAAATGGGAAAGGTGAAAACATGAATAGTTATGATACAATCTTGGGTTCTAGGCCACGTGCTCAGATAATGCCATACGGTCTCGTGTCATGCACTCCACTCCAGCTCCAATTCCTGTTAATAACAGAACTTCAGTTTGTTGACAAAGGCATCAAGAGAGGTACTCAGGTACAAGCTGCATAAAAACTTCACTCACCAATATCATAATATCCTGCTTTTATTGCAGCAGCAATATCAGCAGCTGCCTGAAGACCCAATGAACATTGCCGGTTGACGGTTCTGATAGGCACCTTATCTGAAAAGGACCAGATTAATCAAACTCCAAAGTCATGACTAAATAAAATCTAGTTAGGCAAGAATCTTAACAAGTATAGCCATGTGATATTGTGAGATCCATAAATCTGTATCACTGGAGCAAAAGTTAATCGTGTTTATGTGGGCATCCAAATTTCTAAACAAAACTTAAAGATGCAGATGAAAAAAAAATGAACAAAAACTTACCAGGGATCCCAGCATAGATTGCTGCCATCCTGCACTCAATTGCTCTTATTGAGCCAGGTGCCAAAACTGTACCAACAACAATATCACCTGCTTCACTCGGGTCCAAATTTGTTTTCTCTATCACAGCCTACATTGAGAATCCGTTAAGTTTAAATCAAGGGAATAATCGCCTTAATTAAAGACAAATACTTCAAAAACTCACAAAGATTGCCTCACTCCACAATTTCTAAATCTAGAAATTGTTACAGTTTGCACCTTACATCACATTTCGTTGAATTTCGCATACAGAATTCCTCATCTTCCATTAAAAAAAAACGGACGAAGCTTGGTAAAAAGTGAAAAATGAAACAAATTTCCAAATTTGGGGCATAAGTAAAATCAACTATATGTTCTGAACTAAAACTCATAACAAGAAACAAAAAGTTAGCCACATAGCAAAATTTTACTAACCACTTTGAAATATAGCAAAAAATTTAAAATATTTTTTTTGAAAGGAAAATTTTAAAATATTTTACAAATAAGAAAAATAAAATCATGGAAAATAATTATTATATATTTTTATAGCATAAAACGTGAAACCATTATAATAATTACTATGTAGATTGAGAGTTATAAGATATTTCTTAATTCGTTGCAGATCAAGAATCAATAAATTGATTACGTCGTGTATACTTATAGATTACTCAACACGTAATGCAAGAGAAGAAAGAAACACAAAAAGCTTTTATTCATAGAAATCTTTGAGAATTACAAGAGATTGTTATAATCACCATCTCTCTATCTGTCTTTCTCTCTCTCATTTATGTTCTTCCTCTTCATTCTTCCTTTCACTCCTTTTTTTTCTGTTACAACAAAAATACCTTTTACACACGATTACAACTAACTCGGTTACTCAAAGTCAACCGACTTATTAAACCGACACTTCAACTTGGGCCTGACTTAAACTTTGATATAGAACCATTAGACTACTAACAATCTCCACCTTGGTTCTATATTAAAACCAACTAATACCTGAAATTAGTATGTAACATCTTCAAATTTAAGCAACTTTAAATAGTTCTGAAATTTGCCACTTAACAATGCTTTAGTTAGCATGTCTGTTGGGTTATTGTCAGTTGAAACTTTCTGCAAAGTTACTATAATGACCGAGAAAATTTCATTAATAAAACATAATATTTAATTGTATTTAATTAATGAATTTACTTTTAAAAATGTAAATTTTTGTAAAAATTACGATAAAGTATAAATAAACGACATTAATTGTAAATTTCATGGCAAATGTGATGCAATGTTAGATATTGCCGAATACAGATTTTATGAGTTTAATTACTCAAAAATTTGTAAATAATATCTATAAAATGAATTTTATATCACGATTAATTGTAAAATTGTGATATAAACACATAGGTACAAAGAATATAAATATGATGTAGAGTCCTCTGAGACCTAATCCAGTGAAAGAAAGAGGCCGAAGCAATATGAGTATATTGCTAAATGAAAACGCAGATACGAAAAATGTTATGATTAGCCTCTAAAAGTGAACGAAAAGTAAGTCAAATATTTTTATACAGTCTAAGGATAGAAAGTACATTGATTTGACCACAGCAGATAGGAAAAATACTGTGTGGTAAAAAATTACACAGTATAAATTTTTAACTCCACAAAGTGGACACTTACTTGAATTCTATTGGGCCAACAAGCCATGCAATGTGGCCCAATAACATGATGACACCTAGGGTAACCTTATGGATGACCATGAGTCATCAAGTGGATAAGGAAGCATTTATTACAAGGTTATCACAAATTTTCATTTCCTTTCCTTTCCTTCCATGTTCAGCAGCCATTGTTGAGACCTCTAAAAAAATTTCTCAACCCCAAACTTTGCAAAAATAACCCCAAACAAATTTTAGAAGCAAAGCCCAAGGATTTTTCACAAATTTTAAGGTAAAATCTCAAACTTTTTAGCAAGTTTTCAAGGGATTTTTCATGGGTTAAGGGGAAAATTAATTCATGGTATTTTTGCATGAAAAGGAAACCTAAGAAGGAGTTCCAGGAGCCTCGGAAGGCTAGAAATCAAAAGAGTGCTATTTTGATAAGTTTAAGATTTCAAAGTTTTGAAATTTTATGAATTTTATTTTGATTTCTATTCTTTCAAACCCATGTGGGTTCTTGAGCATGTACTGTAACACCCCTATGTGGGGGTTAACAGTTTTAAATAAATAAAAATAATTTTAAATTTTATATTATTTAAATCAATTAAACAATGCCCATGGGTCTTTAAACAACAAGAAAAATAAAAATAAACGTTTTAAATACAAACCACAGTTTTTAGTGTAGCACCAAATATATATAATTACAGTCATCATCACCATAGTACAATTCCCAAATAACTTAACACAGCCATAAAAAAAAATAATACAACTCTTACATGTTGTAGATAAGTTGTAATTAAACAGGGTCTTCTAACACGAAAACAGCAGGATTGTTTTCTTTTATTCCTCTTCAAATATGTTGCACTGAGTTCCACCTGAGATATGAAGATATGATAGGGATGAGCATCGACATGCCCAGTAGGGAAATCATGACTCACCTTATGGTTTATCCATTACCACATTAAAAACTGCATGGTTAGTAGGTTACATCATATTCCAGATTATGAGGTTTATTATGATCACATCTTATGGATACCGTAGTTAATCATTACCAAGTGTCATAATTACACATTTATACAAATATTACCAATCATCATTGTTCCTAGGTATCCATGTTAAATTGAGTATCACTCAACTCATCGAAACCCAAATGGGCGCACTTGATCACCCCATAAACATTCCAAGGGTGTTCCGGTGAGGGGACATCAAGCCCGGAGTCCTCACCAAATCAATTCCTGTACAGTGTGTTCTGGGACTTTCAACCCAAGGAAGTGTCATCACCTTCCCCCTATTTTACCTTTTTGGGTATTCATGCCCAAGGACGTAACCGCCGCCCTCTTCATGTCTCACCATTTCTCTATATTAAATCATTATTAATAGAGTCAGTTTTCCTAACCATGCTTCTCAATTTATAACATGTGTCAATTCATTATGTTCCTCGCCGTACAATACAAGACGAGTCCATGTCATAGTTTCATATGTGATACTCATATAATATCAGTTCAACATAGATATATATATATTGCGGCAAAACAATCAATTTTAATTCTATAAAAACCTCACAAAAATGAGTAATAGAATCCCTACCTTTCAAGCTTATCAACAATCTTTTAATCCTGGAATCAATTAACGTTAGCTCCACACATCCTTGACCCTAAGGCATGCATAAGGACAATTAAAACTAAAGCACAACGTATAATCACATTCATAAGTGAGTTATGTGTAAACCCGTCTACTAGTGCCATTAAAGTATTTTTATGCATTAAACATGGAGAAAATGCATACTAAAAACTAAGTTTAGATTAAAGAAAACCTACCTCAAAACTTCTTTGAAAAGCACCAAAGTTTGGGTTATCAATCAAGCTTGAATTAACTTTAAAACCGCCTCGATCATCGTTGGGAATTATAATTGTCTTGGCCACAAAGAGAGCTTTGTGCTCTATGTCTTTAGTTAGAAATTTGAAGTGAGAAGGGAGAGAATGAGAACTAGAGAAGAAGGTGGTGATAGTTAAATAAAAAGATATCAAAATGCTTAAGAGGAATGAGATGTTTACGGGGAAAAGTTGTAAGAAGAAACAAAAGAGTCTTAAAGGAAAATATCATCTTGTCTCCCATGAAGACTTTTAGCAAATAATGCCAACATAATTGAGGGGATAATTGGAGTGAATTATAGAAGAAGATAAGGAAATAATTAATTAGGTGGTTGAGAAATATCTCCATGTCTTCTATGAATTGACGGAAAATAATTCAATGTCCCCTTCGGATACCTTTAGCAAAATGAGAAGAAGTCTATATAATTGAGCAATAATTTAGGGAGACAAGATTGGTAGAAGTAAGTGTTGGTAAGTTTTGAATGTTTCTTAGGAAGACTTGGTAAGAAAATACTAAAATGGTATTTTTTTTAAATGATCATAAACAACTTAGTAATTTTAAATAGTCACATTTTATTCATTAAATTTTACAAAATTATGCCCGTTAAAAATACGGGTGTTACATGTACTTGATGAAATTTCATGCATATGTAAAGTATTGCATGTGTAAGTTGTGAAATTTTTATTTATGGTGCAAAATGGTAATTTTTGCAAAAAGTATTATTTTTGTAATTTTGATATTAGACTTTGCAAAAATGACGTTTGAGTATGAGAATGATTTGATTAAGGCATGGAATGGTCTCTGCAAGGGTAGATTTGTAATTTTGAAATAGATTTTTGTAAAAATGTCGTAGGGACTAAATTGAAAGAAAAAGATTTCTCTCGACAAAATTAAAAAATAGCCAAAAACAGCCTTGAACAGTGAGATTTTGGGAAAAGTTAAAACATGAAAGTTGTAGATCTCGATGAAACTATTAGGGCATGCTAGAGGTTCGTCAAAAAACTCAATCGTTTGTGAAATTTTAATTTTTCAAAGAATTTACGAAATTGTGAAAATTTTTAAAAAGGGCAAAAACATCATTTCTCAAAAGATTTTGAATATGGTACTTTGAGCAAAAATGATCCTTGAGAAAAATAGAAAATTTTGGGATAAAAAGGACAATTTTAACCCCGGGAATAAAATTGTCAAAAATTTTCAGTTTAAGGGCTGAATTGTAAAGTTTTATAGAAAAAGGGCATAAGTGTGAAATAAAGAGATACGAGCCACTAGAGCATTACTTTAAAGTTAATATGTGGCTATTTTTATTAAAATAATGAAATCGAGCTCAGGTAAGTCAGTAGGTTCACAGATGGCAAAATCGTCATTTTTGCCCGAATAACCCAAACAGCTCAGAAATATTTTCAATGAGATAAAAAGATGATTTGGAAGATATCCGTCCTTCGTAAGTAACGATAGGGTAGAGTAAGGTAGGAATAAGGAAATCAATGGTTTTAGAGTTGTATACGGTTATGCAACTCGACTAGTTAAGTAACGAATGTTTTGTAACGAAACGTAGTGGAATTGGCTAATAGTTTTGTAATTGGCCAACAGGATCTTAGGAGCCTAGGCGAAAAGAGATCGAAGTAGATTTTTTGGTACACAAGCACAAATAAGTACCATTCCGACCTACAGGATGAAAATATAGGTATAGGATGTATGTATATGTACACTTGAGTGTATATTACGGTGTAAACTTGTATGTTTGCCATGATATGAATACCTAGGGGTATAGTCATGTATGGATACCTGTGAGTATATAACATGTTATGTATTGATATGTACAATATATTACGTACCTGTGTGTACAATGATGAATACCTATGTGTATTGAATGTTATACACCAGTGTGTAATAATAAATACCTATATGTATATAAAGTAAGTACTTGTGTGTACTATGTTATGCAAGCGAATTTATGTGTTATGGATAACATGTAAATATCACATCATACATGGTATGTTAACCATAATAAATGGACTGGTAAATATGTCACCAGAAATTAAGAAAAGTATCGTATCAACTCCAAACTCAATGGGAGTTTAAAGGATATAGTATGGTCATGATGTTACGTAGACCTAAATAAAATTGCATAATGGTACGAACACTTTGGCCCTAGTAAAGATAAGAAATGATGAAGATAAGGAAAGTTTATAAGAAAGCATAATTGATTCATGCATTTATTTGAATGTCCATGTGAGATTTATGGGACTTACTGGGCGTTAGCTCATTAAGTTTTTCATGCTGTAGGTATTCCGATGAGAAGGTTAGAATAAATCGTAATGATGAACTGGCGGACGGATGATGTGTGCAGACTGGGTATGGTTTTCGCCACAGTATATTTCTGTTGTATTGTATTTTAAGATATTTTGAAAGTGACGTTTGATAAAGTATATTGCAAAGGAAATGTAGTTATATAAATACAAGTATATGTTTGTATTTCAAAAGTTGTTAAACCAGTATATGTAAAGTATTAATTAAAAAGAAAAAAAAATTCTAAATTTTTGCCCTAAAGTAAGATAGAAAGAGTTTTATCACAGCCCAAAAGGCGGGTTGTGACAGTTACCCTTCTTGATGACACAATGTCCTTGATGAAATGGTATTTCACATCCACATGCTTAGTCCTTTCATGGTAGACCTGATTTTTGATCAAACAAATTGCACCTCGATTATCACAATACACTGTCACAGCCTTAGGAATTCTCTGAATAAGTAATTCAAAGATGACTCCATTAAGCCACAAAGCTTCTTTGACTGCTTTAGTGGCTGCAATGTACTCAGCTTTTATAGAGGATAAGGCCACAACAGGTTGCAAATTTGCCTTCCAGCTTACTGTATTACCAAAGACTTTGAACACGTATCCTGTTATAGATTTTCGAGTGTCAATACTTCCAGCAAAATCAGAATCTACATAGCCCAGCACTTCATCTTCATTTGCTGACATCTTGGTATATTTCAATCCAAGGTTAACAGTTCCTGTGAGATATCTTAGCACCCATTTAGCGGCCTCCCAATGTTGCTTTCTAGGATCTGCCATAAACCTGCTAATTACACTTAGTGAATAAGCTAAGTTAGGTATGCTGCATACCATAGCATACATTATGCTACCTATAGCACTCGAGTAAGGAACTTTCTTCATGAAATTCCTTTCATCTTTATCTATAGGTGCTTGATCCATACTCAGCTTAAAATTTTGTGCAAGTGGAGTAGAAACTGCCTTTGCTTTGTCCATTATGAACCTTGCCAACACCTTTCTTACATAGGACCTTTGAGACAGTAGCACATCACCAGTTTCTTCCTTCTTGAGAATTTCCATACTAAGAATTTTCTTGGCTGAACCAAGATCTTTCATTTTGAATTCTTACTTCAACAGATTCTTGACCTCACTTACATCACTTAGGCTCTCACTAGCTATCAACATGTCATCCACATACAAAAGCAAGTACACAAGTTAGAATTTTTCATGATTCTTAAAATAAACACAATAATCATATCTACTCCTCCTAAAACCAATTCTCAGCATGTATTTATCAAACCGCTTGTACCACATTATGGGAGATTGCTTTAAGCCATAGAGTGATTTTTTAAGAAGACATACCTGGTTTTCAGTGCCTTTTGCAACAAAACCATCAGGTTGCTTCATATATATAGTTTCATCAAGTTTTCCATGTAGGAAGGCCGTTTTAACATCCATTTGTTCCAAAAACATGTTGAAATGTGCCACCATAGATAACAACACTCTAATTGAGCTATGTTTTACCACAGGTGAGAAAATCTCTGAGTTGTCCACCCCTTCTTGCTGAGTAAAGCCCCTGGCCACTAATTTGGCCTTAAATCTTCTATGCTCAACCTCAGGAATTCCTTCCTTTCTTTTGAAGATCCATTTACATCCAACCACCCTCGAGTTTTCAGGTCTTTCTACTAATTCCCACGTTTTATTCTTCTCAAGAGAAGCCATTTCTTCCTTCATAGCCTCAAGCTACTGGTTCCTCTCACTGCTCTTAATTGTCTCCATGTAGGTCTGTGGTTCACCTTCTTCTTCAATGTCATTGCTAGCCACTAGTGCAAAAGCTATAAGCTCCTCATGGCCATATCTCTTAGGTGGTTTGAGAGGTCTTCTTTGTCTATCTCGAGCTAGATTATATGATTGTGAAATTGCTTCTGGTTGGGATTCATCAACAGTAAGATCATACTGTTCTTGGTCTTGAGGTTGGTTATATTCATCACCTGTAGGGGAGATTGTGTAACACCCGAGATTTTTAATGCATTAAAAATGCATTAAATTAAGGATTATATTAAGACAAAGTACAATTAAAGGAAAATACTGTATAATAAGATGAAAAATTATACAGTATTAAAGCAACGCAGTATAAGAATTGAATTGTGTGGACCACAATTTCTTTTTTATACTTTTATAAAAGAAAAGAAAAAAAAGGAAAAAAAATCAAAAAAATTCAAAGAAATTCGGGTCTCTCTCTCTCTCCACTTTCTCTCTCTAGATTCTCTCTCTCTCCTCAAAACTTGTTTGAGATTCTGGCGTCTGTTTTTGACACCTCCCGCACCAGTGGGAAGCTCTCGTTGAGCTGAGTCCAACGAGGTGTCGTGCCACCCAAAACACCGCCGGAGGAGGGCTCACGCGCCGCCCAAAGTGGCGGTGAAACCCATGTTTTCCCGACGACATTTCTCCGCCGTCCGACCACCAATCGACGTGATTTTGGTGTCTATGGACTCAGTGTGAGGAGAGGAACAAGATGGTACCAATCTTTCAGCTCAATTTTGGCTGGAAAAGCTTCGTCGAAGCTGCCCCATCGTCGCCGTGGAGCCACCGTCGGAGCCATCGTATATGGCGGCGGTGTGGCACACCGCCGGTACCAAAATGATCAGAGAGAGACGGCGAGCAAGACCCCTCGGTCAATTGCTCCATTCCGCCGCCCCTCGTCGGAGAACGAAGACACCCGCCGTGAGCCACCGTGGGTGTGTTCGGGTTGGCTGTTTTAGGCCATTTTGTGCCAAATTGAAGAGGCAGCCACCTTCAGAGGACCAAGAGGAAGAAATTCGGTACCTCAATTGCACGAAATGATGGCCGAAGGACGGAGAACGGCATCTCCGTCGTGCACCGCCGTGGGGCTAGGTGGAGCCGCCGTTCCACGTGGTGTTGAGCTGCCCCACCATAGGGGAAATACTCAGAGGGCCACGGGGAAGAAAATGCCCAGCTCAATTTCACGGTGTCTCTGTCGGAGATAGGAGATCGGAGCCGCCGGTGTAAGCCGAGAATTCCGTCTTCGATTTGCTATGTTAGAGGGCAAATTCGATGAAATTGACCCCACCAATCGACTCAGGAGGGTCGATTTAAGGGGGGTAGGCTCGAGCTCAGCCCTCAACGGAGCCAACCGCCGCCGGTCAACGCCGGTCAACCGCCGGTCAACGGTCGGTCAAAGGCCAAAATAGGATTTTGTGATCCGGACCTCCGATCGAAGATCCGAGACCGCCTCCCGACTCGTTTCGACGCTCTAAACGCAATGGTGACTTCCGTTCGAGCTAATTCCACTCTGATGAAAATCGTCCGGTACTGACTGCACGTGGATCAAGACGATTCAAACAGCAATATCGGAGTCCAGAATGACTTTTCAAAAATAAATGATCTCCAGGAAACATTCCTAGCCATTCATGGTCGCTCGAGGAGCACTGTAGAGGATGCTTCGTATACTGTAGATGCAGCGAGATACAACTAGATATGCTTAGCTTGGAGTTCAAGTAAGTAGGAATCTCGCCTACAGTATAAGCTGTTTTATATGCTTTCATAAAAATTTATGAAATGCATGATTAGTGAATGTTACGCTATTTTATGTGAGAATGAGTTTTATAACGTTACAAGGTTGACGAAAACCCGTTAAGGGTAAAATCATCATTATTAAAGAAACGGCTAGAGCGGAGTCGAGCACTCTGATTTAGCATAACGTTATTAGATGAAAAATGTTCCGTAATACGTTAAGTAACGTAACCGTCATGTGAGACGGGAGATTTAACAAGGGATGTTTAAGTAAACGAGAGGTAACCGATGGGTTAAAAAGTTAAAAGGAAATGTAACCCCGGTGGGTTACAAGGCTAATTGAAGGAAATGTAAACTGATGGTTTATAAGGTTGAGTTAAAAGAATGGTAGACCGATAGTATACTAGTCGTTAAAGGAAAGAATGGTTAATGTTTACGTTTTATTATCAATCGAGTGGATTGATAATAAAGAAAGTTAATTAATGAGTCGGCTGTCATTTGATCAGGACACAGAGGCCGACTAATGGAAGGAAAAGGACCGGAATAGAGAACGCTAGAGCATAGTTTGGGTAAGTTTCAAACCTCACCTACAGCATGAAGTAAATGATTTTTAAATGCTTATTTGTATAAATTGCAAATGAGTTTGCAATTATTATGTAAGTTTCTTTAAAGAATGTTTGCATTTATTATGCAAAAAGTTTTAAAGTTCAAGAAAAAGATTTGCAATGAATTTGCAATCGTTATGTTAAAGGTTTATTTGCATATTGATATGCATAACATTTCTTAAAAGTGTAAGTTATGATTTTTAAAGTATTGAAAGTATGTTTTGCATTATGACAATGGAAAATGTTTAATGGTTTAAGTTATAAGTTTCATGATGCATTTGCTATGCAATAAGTTGTACTTATTGTGCAATAAGTTTTAGAATAAAAGTTATAGCTTGCAAAATGTGTTTGCATTTTATGATGTATTTATTAAGCAGTATGTTGCATTTGTTATGCAATGAGTGTTAGAATGCAAGTTATGATATGCAAAATATGTTTAAATTTTATGTTGCATTTGTTATGCAATGAGTTGCATTTATTATGCAATTGGTTTTATAGTACAAGCTATGATTTGCAAGTGTATTGCATATGATGTGATTGCATTTGAAATGCTCACTAAAGTTAATAAGAAGGTAACGTAAAGATAAAAAGAAAAGTGTCGTACCAGCCTCTTTGTTATGAGGTAATGAAAGTGAAATTAAAGTTTGACCTCCTAAAGGTGAGGTATAAGACCTCAATGTTTGATGGTTTCAAGTCTACCACAAGGGAAGCATCATGTTTATGATCTCATGATTAATGAGTTGGTACGAACACTAAAGTAAAGTAAGGAAAAGGAAAGTTATAAGATAAAGAAAGTTAAAGAACAAGAATAAAGGTTGAGAAAGAAATGAATATTTAAGTTTATAGAATGTTCATAAAATGCTCATAATTGAAGTTAATAATTGAGCATAAATGGAGTCATGCATTCTGATGTTACTTGAATGCTTTTTTATGAAATGTTTATATGTTATGTTTATGGAAAACATTCTGAAAAATGTTTACGATAAATGTTTATGAATAACGTTTTCATGTTTTCAAGAAACGGTTTATGAACGACGTTTTAAGAAAAACGTTCAAGAAATGTTTTACAAAAAACGTTTATGCAAAACGTTTCAGAAATGTTTTATGAAAAACGTTTATGAAAAACGTTTTCAGAAATGTTTATGGAAAACGTTCTTGAAGAATGTTTCAAGAGAAAGGTTTTCATGAGAAAAGTTTTTAAAGCATGTTTAAATGCTTTGTGAGAATATGTTTGAACTTGCTGAGCGAAAGCTCATTAAAAGTTTTTCATGCTGTAGGTAATTTATGGGTGACCAATAGGACCCGCTAGAAGAGCTAGGTGCTGCGGAGGACAGATGCGAAGATTTGGGTATGGATACCATCACTGTTTGCTTCCGCTATGCAAAGAAAATGTTTTCCATTGTTAATGTAGTGTTTGTGAAGTTTTAAGAAAATCAGAGTTTTATGAATAGTATTTAAAGTTTTAAGATACAGTTTATGAACTGTTTTATGTAATTATAAAGTAAAGTTTTAAACTATGATTTAATAAATGTTTCTTATTAAGTTTTAAGAAACGTTTTGAAATGATTTTAAGGGCAAGTGTTGAGCGATGTCTCAACTTGAATGCGACAGAGGTCGCATCAGTATTAAAGAACGTTTAAGGAAAAGAAAAATTTTATTACAGTATTTTTCTTACTAAGTAAGTAAGATTACTGTTTATGAAACGATGTTTAAGTAAGTAAAGTGACTGCCCGAAAAGGCGGGTCGTCACAGATTGTAGGCTCCACCTCAAGCTCTAATGCCTGCTTGAATACTCCTGGTTCTTGGGGTGTTTTAGATTCTTTAGTTAGGTTGGCCATTTGTTATTCATTGAAAACAACATTTCTACTAATAAGGCACTTAGGATGACCAGGTTCTAGGCACCAAAGTTTGTAGCCTTTAATCCCTGCTGGGTAGCCAATGAAAATGCACTCAGAGCTCGTGGCTCTAGTCTGTCTTGCCTTATGTGAGCATAGGCAAGACACCCAAAGGTCCTGAGCCTGCTGTAATCTACTGGTTTACCACTCCAAACTTCTTGAGGAGTCTTGAAATTTATTGTTGATGATGGACATCGGTTAATTAGATAGGTTGCAGTAGTTACAGCCTTTGCCCAAAAGGTTTTTGGAAGCTTTACATTATCCAGCATACACATCACCCTTTCAAGCAGTGTTTTATTGAACCTTTCTGCAAGTCCATTTTGCTGTGGAGTCCTTTTAACTGAGAAATGCCTGGCTATACCATAGTCTTTGCACATTTTGGCAAACTGATCAGCACAGAATTCCCAGCCATTGTCAGTCCTTAGCTTATTGACTTTCTATCCTGTTTGTGTTTCCACCAGAGTCTTCCATTCCATGAATCTTGAAAAAGCATCATTCTTTTTCTTTAACAAGTACACCCAGATCTTCCTTGAATAATCATCTATAATTGAGATGAAATATTTGGCTCCCCCATGGGATTCAACTCTTGCAGGCCCCCAAAGATATGAGTGGGCATAATCAAGGACTCCTTTTGTTGTATGTTCAGCTTTTGTGAACTTCAATCTTCTGGCTTTACCCATTACACAATGTTCACAAAATTCCAGAGATTCTATCTTATCTCCACATAGCAGCCCTTGTTTCTGCAGCTCTTCTAGGCCCTTTGGCTGACATGGCCCAATCTTTGATGCCATAATGTTGTCCTATCGATGGTATTTGCCACAGCATTGATTGAGCCCCCTGTTATTGTCTTACCAATAAGCGAGTATAAGCCATTCACCCTAATCCCCTTCATGACCACCATTGACCCTTTGCACACCCTTAGGCTTCCATTTTCACACTTGAATGTATAACCTTCAAGATCTAACATCCCCAATGAAATTAAATTTCTCCTTAATTTAGGAACATACCTGACATGTGATAAAATCCTTTTCGTGCCATCAAACATCCTAATCCTGATAGCACCAATGCCCATCACCTTACAAGCTTTGTTATTGCCAAGCATAACAGTCCCCTCTTCACTATCTTGTAGTGATTCAAACCAGCTTCGATTTGTGCACATATGATAAGAACAACTCGAGTCTAAAATCCATTCTTTACTTGGATCTGAATCAGTTATGAGCAGTATCTCAGCACTTTCATACCCTTCCTCAACATTTGCAACATCTCATGATATCTTTGGTCTTTCTGCAAGCTTGGTCTTCTTTTCAAGGCAGTCCCTTTTAAAATGGCCTTCTTTATGACAAAGAAAGCATTTTCTTTTTATCCTTGACTTGGATCTTAATTTACTTCTTCGTTGGAAATCCCTTCTTTCAGATCTTCCTCTGACTGTTAGGCCCTTAGCAACACCTTCTTCTTTTGTTTCACCATTTTTCTGCAACTCCTTTGAAATTAAAGCCGCCTTTACTTCTGCCATGTCAACGTTTCTTTTCCATAAAGCATTGTGTCAACAAAATGCTCATATCGTTTTGGCAGAGAACTCAAAAGAATAATGGCCTGGTCTTCATCATCAATTTTCACATCGATGCTCTTAAGATCAAGAACAATTTGATTGAAATCATCAATGTGTTTCTTCAAATATTTACCATCATCCATTTGAAGAGTGTAAAGCCTCTTTTTCAAGTAAAGCCTATTGGCCAATGACTTCTTCATGTACAGAGCCTCCAGCTTTTCCCAGATTTCCATGGCGGTTTCTTGATCAGCAAGCTCCCTCAAAACTTCATCTCCAAGACTGAGAAGAATAGCACTGTGTGCCTTGTTCACCACATCCCCCCTTGACTTTTCTTCAACCTTCAAGAGTGCTTCCTTGGGCAGAGACGCATCCAAGCCCTGATGAACAAGCAATGCCTTCATCTTCAAGCGCCATAGACTGAAATCATTGGAACCTGTGAATTTCTCCACTTTCAGTTTTGCCATCGCCATGCCTACCACGAACCAAGCTCTGATGCTACTTGTTAATTTGTTGCAGATCAAGAATCAAGAAATTGATTACATCGTGTATACTTACTGATTACTCAACATGTAATGCAAGAGAAGAAAGAAACACAGAAAGCTTTTATTCACAGAAATCTTTGAGAATTACAAGAGATCATTATAATCACCATCTCTCTGTCTATCTTTCTCTCTCTCATTTCTATTCTTCCTTTCACTCTCTTTTTTTTCTGTTACAACAAAAATACCTTTTATACACGATTACAACTAACTCGGTTACTCAAAGTTAACCGACTTATTAAACCGACACTACAACTTGGGCCTGACTTAAACTTTAATATAGAACCATTAGACTACTAACAACATTTATAATAATTAACCATTATAATCCTTGAACAAGTGCTTCCTAAACCCATTCTAGCCTTCAGAACGGCAGCGAGTAGATCATCAACTGGAGTGTCCTTGAAACCCCCTCTCTTTGCTTTGCAGGCCTGTACTGTATTAGCAATGGAAAGTGAACTTACAGATAGAGAAACAGATTCATAGCTTTGAGAAGAAGAAGCGGGAGATAGATATTGAAGAAGGATTATCTGTCTTTCAACCGCCTTCTCCATTTCTAGTCTCTGCAAGTATTGAATGGTTCTTCCAAGTTTTTTCCTCTCTCTCATTTTTTTTTTTTCTCTTTTTGTTGCGGGAAACTGGTTCTTCCAAGTTCCACTTCAGTTTGTGGAGAATCAATTATAACATTGTATATAATTCAAATGTGTGTATGTATACAAAATACGAGATTTTGATGCACGTTTCTAAACGGTTAAATTTAGTAAGCCAAAAAACATATATGTATTTATAGATATATATATTTTTTGGTTTTCATAAAAAAAAAATTACTCATAATTCTTGATAATTGTGCACGTTTTGAAATTAACTATGTAGTCAAATTTATTTTCTTTTTACAAATCTAATTACTAAAAAACAAGCACCTAATTTTTTTTTTTTCTGTGCCTACTAGAAGAATTGTCTATAAAATAATATAATTTTCTCGTGATATGAGCACATTATGAGAACTACGTTTTGTGGTGGAGAATGCCCAGGGGTAAAAGTGGAATCAAGAAAATTTGAACCAATCACGAGCGGTCAACGAGAAAGTTGACCCGTGAAACGAATGGGTAATTTTCCACGAGGAAAGGACCAATAGAAGAGAAGAGTGATGTAGTAGTCGTCCCTTTCATATATATAAGATTTTTTTCTAGGAAAAGACGTATCATTCTTTATTTATTGTGTATTTCTCAGCTGGTGTATTAGTAGGGACTTGTTTCTGATATTTAAATACGATTAAAATTATTTTCTCTCTAAATCTAACTACTACTAACAATTTTCTTTTTCAATATCTTTATTCATTTACATTTATTTACATTTTCAATATTCATTCCCCAAATCTCTTTATGCATTTACATTTACATGTCTAAAAAGAGCCAATACAATGACAGGGATACATCCACTACCTATTTATACCTATAGTAGCTATACTAAAACAATTCGTTTTTGCTGCTTTGTTTTTTTAACATTTTTTTGGTTCTTTTCTTTTTCTTTTTTTCTTTTTAAAGAATCCCCACACCCACCCGTACACCTACATCCTCCGCCCTCCTCTGCCTTTGTTTTTATAGATATATGTGTATATTAATTTTTGGGCACTGCTATACATCTCGACCGTGCTGCAGCCCGGCCCTCTCAACAAGGTGGGCGCTATCCCCCTAAGAGGGCCGGGGCACAGCCTGGTGGGAAAAAAAAAAGTTTTCCTTAATTTTTTTCATCCTTATTTTTTTCTTACTTTTTTCCTTTCTTTTTTGGTCATTTCTCTTTTTTCATTCCTATTTTTAGTACCTCATTTTTATTTTCCTGTACTATTTAATGCTCTACCTTTTCTTTTGTGCTTTTTTACGTTGGTTTCTTTTTATTTTTTCTTTTAATTTTTTAAGGGCTTTATTTTTTTACTATAGTCTTATACTTGGATTTTTTTTCTTTTTAAATTCATCATTTTAAAGCTTTACTCTTCTGCTTCTTCAAATCTTTCTTTTGTTCCTTTTTAAAAATATTTTTTAACCTATTTGTTTTTTTTACTGCTTTATTTATCGTAAAATCTTACCCATTATACCTCTGCATATTTTCTGAAAATAATCAATTTTTCAATTGAGGGATCTCATTGCATATTTCGTAAATTTTAAGGTTGTTAGACTCAAAAGTTAATATTGATGGCCAAAATAAAACAAATGCATATCTTTGAAGGTTATTTCTACAAGTTTTTTTTTTTCCAATCTCTAAGTTAACTTTTTCTTCCATTTATTTTTTTATTAATTGTCTACGTTATTAAAAGTTAATTCAACTTAATGCGTGCACGTATTTAAACTAGTACATATCTAAAATGAGCCAATACGATGATAGGTGTACATCCACCTACGTACTTCCTTTAAAAAAGGTGTTGCTTTATATATATATATACACACACACACACTCTTTATCAGAAAAATTTGTGACTAAAATATGATTGTCCTCACTATTAACGTTGGACAATATATATATACATACACGTGTATGAATAAGACTATAATAGTTGTATCTTTATATTAATGAAATAGGATTATTAATTCATTCATTATCGTAATAAAATATGATTATAATTTCTTTAATAACTATAAATGACTATGAAAAATAAAATATAAATACATATATATTCAAAATATAGAAAAAAGGCATAAAGGGCATCACGATTCCATAATTTTTTAAAAGCAGACTTGTTTATAATATTGTGAAAAAATAGACATTTTTAGACTCAAGGTCCTCACATTGGACACTTTACCTAATTACTTCAAAAAATAACCCCCTTACATTAGTAAATGGTCTCATATATATTTTGGGCCCAAAAAAGTATGCTTTCACCCTTAATTCATCTCTAAAATGATGTTAGCGACTATAATTCCACTCTTGTCGTGAAAAAATGTCATTTTTAAGAGCTAAGATCAATAAAATAAGTAAATCAATGATTGAGATTATTTGATATTTTAATCATTTTACATCAAATGTTAACAAGGTTAGAGTGAAGTGCTTCTGTAACGTGGATAAAACACGTAGAGTATTGGTGTAGTTTTTCCTATTCTCTACAAATAAGAGTTTTTTGAGCCCATCACATTGCAGTTGAGTGGGATGGCCCCTCTTGCATGTAGTAGAGTTGGGGTTCACAAAGCCCTTAAAGTATACTATATTTTCTCTCTTATCATCTTTCCTTTTTTTCCCCCATTTTTTTTGGCTTTCTTTGAAATCAAGCTTTTATTTTGCTACGACCTTTGTGTGTATGTGCTTTTTTTTTTTTGGCAATTCTAAATAGCCCCACCAAATGGGTCCCACGTGATGCCCACTCTATATAAGAGAAAAGGACGGTAGCCCGAGGGGGTTACAAAGAGTTTTTCGTTTTTTTTTTTTTCACATGTTAAATATACTTCGTTATTTTTTGTTGGCTTAATATTTTTTTGATCCCTTGCATTTTGGTTCCTAACTTGTACTTCCAAAACATACAACCGCGTGTCCTCGAGTATCAAGTTGTTCCATAAGTAGTCCCTCCAATTCACAAATCTATTGAAAAACGGACGGCATGAGGCAAAAAGGTGAGCATCAAGTATGATTTAATAGGAGAAAGTTTTGCTTTCGAGAAAAAAATAGTAGTTTTGCAACGTTATTGGGCTAGGGCGAAGGGAGTTGATTCAATAATTGTGGCGCTAGGGCGAATTTATCCAAGCTGCTAAAGGGTATTTTTGGATTTTGGGGTTAGCTGGATTTTCCACCATTTCTTCGTTGCTTAAAGGGTTGGTGGCTATGCTTGAAATTTGCCATTTTTTTATAGGAATTTTGCTCGGTTGGGACGAGTGCTAAACATTGGTCCCAAACCAACAAGGCAACCACAATAAGAAGGGCTTGTTTGATACACCATATTGTATTATATTGTATTGTATTGTATTGTATTATAGTGTATTATATATACTATAATACAATGCAATACAATACAATACGGTTTACCAAACATGCCGTATCGGTATAGTAATTATATCTCTTAAATGTTATAACTACAATAAGAAATTGATAGTAATTTGTCACGCCCCGGAGTACGGGAGGTGACGTGGCGGAATATTTAGATTAATTAAAAGAGGATTTAATTGAAATTAAGAGTTTAAAAATCCAATTAAGTGAGAAATAAAGAGATTTTCCACCACATTTGATAAAAAGAAATTGTAAATATTAAGCAGGTAATAAAAATTAAATAAAAACCGCGAATATGGATTCCACAACCCACAACTTGTGCACACACATGGTTCTGACAATATCATAAATACAATTACAGTCCAAGTACGAATAAAGTTAAAATCTTACATGCCTTGATTAATAATATAGAATATAAATAAATTCTCCTATTGCTCCTGAGTTCGGTCCGAAGAATCTTCTCCAAACCTAAATGGAAGACCACCTAGATGGGGGAAATTTAAAACAATAAAACGTGAGCGAAAGGCTTAGTAGGACTAAGTTTTATAAATAATTTAATTTAAAGAAACAGTTCATTGTTAGGAGTACTCAAAAGAAAACTTAAATAAATAAATAAATAAATAAATAAATAATTAAATACATAATTTGAGTAGAGCCGTTCTGACACAGAACAGTCTACTCGTACAATCAAAAACACCATTTTTCTTTTACCTAGGCAAACCATGATATCACCACCGTAGTGGCCCAGCTAGGTTTCGGGACCTGCCCCCAAGGTCGATCGCTACACGACCCGATCTCTGATATGGCATCATGCCCATGTGTTTATTATCATTATCATTCAAAACCCAATTACCGAGTGTTGTCAATTACATTTATTATGAAATTCATTTCAGATCACGGTATATTAAAATATAACCGATAAAACCATTTTCAAACAACCGTTGAAAACATTTTGATAGAAATCATTTTCAAAGCCAAATCATTTCAAAACTAGGCTACCAAAGAAATAGGATAGAAGTCCTACCTCAATACTCGTGCCGGTACCCCACACCGCAATCCCGGTCCGCTATACGTTAGCTCCACGGAACCACGAACGATCCTAGATACAAACTAAGTCGATTAATATCTAGTTCGAAACATTCTATGTTACTAAATCATTTCATGATGTCCTAGTGTGCCATTTGTACCTTTAAAATCATCCTATAAGGTTGGGATTTAAATCTGGGTTCAAAATAGTGAAAACGGGTAAAAATCACAAAATTTTCCATGCCTCGGTTAGCCTGCCGGACGCCCTGCTTCGGCCTGCCGAACTGCACAGTTCGGCCTGCCGAACATTTCCCCAGATTCGGCCTGCCGGTCGGAAGAACACCGGCCTGCCGATCATCACTCCGGCCTGCCGAACTGGGAAAACCCAGAAATCCCAGCCACGGGTTTCTCGATCCCCAAAATCCAAATCTTGTTTCTAACCTGTTTTTCTCAAATCCCAGGCATGAAAAACAACTATAGTTGATAGAAAAACATTCTAGAACATGTTTGGAATCATTTAAACAACATTTAAACTCAAAATCCTCAAAAATCCGAAAATGAGAAAAAGAGGAGAAAAATGAAAAATCTTGAATTCAATCCGTTTTTCTTCAATCTAGGCTTAGATTCTAGTTGTTCTAAGTTCATTTAACACAAATCCACGGTTTTCTAAGCTTAAACAAACTTAGATTTCAAAAACACACAAAATTGGAAATTTTGTAAAAAGTTTAGAAATTTCGAATCTAACCTCGAATCGAAGCTTCAATTCCGCGTTCTCGGTTGCCGAATCACGTCCCCGAGCTTCCTCCTTGCTGTTCCGAAGCTTGGATTCGAATGTGGTTTCAAAATTTGAGAGAGAATTGAGAGAGAGAGCGAGCTGCCGAGAGAGAGAGAGAGGAGAAGAGAGAGGAGAGAGAGAATGTCCGGGAGAGTGAGGAAGAGAGAGAGGAAGGAAGGAAATAAATAGAGAAAATCGGTGGGCGGTTTTACTGTGCGAAAACCATGTGCCGCCCACGGTTTTGCAAAACAAAGTATTTTTAACATTTTACAAATTGTGGTGTTTTAAAACTCAAAACATCATTTTAAATCAATAAGAAATCTTTTGAACACATCAATTCAACAAAACAACCAAAATTCAAAAATTCAACCAAATAGTCTAATAAATGTTAAAACGTTAATTATGGCACACTAATTCATCATTTACATTACATTAACATTAAATAAATTTCGAGACTGTTACAGCTCTCCACCCCTAAAAGAAATTTCGCCCTCGAAATTTACAACTCATCTCAAAAGCAAAACAAATGCGGATACAATTCCCGCATACTCGACTCTAATTCCCAAGTGGCTTCATCAACCCCGTGATGCTGCCACACGACCTTTACCAACGGTATCTCACGACGACGCAAGCTAATCACTTTCCGGTCGATAATCTGAATCGGCACTTCTTCATACGCCGTATCCTCCTGAACCTGTACATCACGGAACGAAACTATCTTATCCTGCCCAGGTGGACATTTCCTAAGCATCGACACATGAAACACATCGTGCACATGAGAAAGTTCGGGCGGAAGATTAAGCCGATAAGCGACCACACCAACTCGCTGAGTGATCTCGAACGGCCCAATATACCTCGGCGCGAGCTTCCCACTCACTCCGAACCGCATAGTTCCCTTACGAGGCGACACCCTCAAGAGAACAAAATCTCCAACCGCGAACTCTAAGGGTCTACAGTCTCCTATCCTGCGTAGCTCTTCTGCCGACTCTGAGCTGCTCTCAACCGATCCCGAATCACCGTGACTTTCTCGTTGCCTATCACGAAATCTCATCCGGTCCAAGAATAACTCTATCTTCCGGCTCGGCCCAACACACAGGTGACCGACACGGTCGCCCATACAACGCCTCAAATGGTGCCATACCGATACTCGCCTGATAACTGTTGTTGTACGCGAACTCCGCCAAATGCAAACACTGCTTCCAATTTCCGCCGAAGTCCAACGCACAAGCACGCAACATATCCTCGAGAACCTGGAATAACCCGCTCAGACTGCCCATCAGTCTGAGGATGAAACGCCGTACTGAAGTTCAAATCCGTACCCTAAAGCCTCCTGAAAACTCCTCCAGTACTTAGCATTAAACCTGGTGTCTCGATCAGAGGTGATGGATAAAGGGAACTCCATGCAACCTCACAATGTTCTGCATATACAACTCCCCGAGAATCTTCCTCGAACACGTCAACCTAAACGGAATGAAATGCGCCGATTTCGTCAACCTATCGACCACAACCCAAACTGCATCATGCCGCTTACTCCGTCCTCGGCAAACCTGTGAGGAAATCCATCGTCACATGCTCCCATTTCCACCCTGGAATAGGAAGCGGCTGAAGCTGACCTGCAGGCTTCTGATGCTCAGCTTTCACCTGGAAGACACGTCGAACACTTGGCCACGTACTCACGAACATCTTTCTTCATGCCTCTCCACCAATACTGCCTCTTCAAATCACGATACATCTTGGTGCTCCCCGGATGAATAGCAAACTGAGACCTATGAGCTTCGTCTAGAACGGCTTTCGTTACCTCGGGGATAACTGGAACTGCAAGACGCTCCCGGAAGTACAACGATCCATCTGCATGCACGCTCCATTCTTCAAACTGCTCTCCCGTTCTGAATCCGCGACCAAATCCCCTGCAAATGCCGATCCTGCCACTGGCTTTGCTTCACCTGTCCGAACAAGAGCTGGAGTCGCTTCCACATGATATAACGAAACTCGATCACCATCATTCATGATACAGTAGCCGATACTCACTCACTGTCGCATCCCTGCTCCAGTCCTCAAAAATCAAACAAGCGAGAATCCCTGAAGACTTCCTGCTAAGCGCAGTCCGCGACCACATTAGCTTTCCCGGGATGATACTGCAATGCGAAATCATAATCCTCCATGTACTCCACCCATCTGCGCTGCCTCAAGTTGAGATCCCTCTGAGTGAACAAATATCTCAAACTTCTTGTGATCGGAGAAGACCTGAAACGATGCTCCATACAAATAACACCTTCAAATCTTCAGCGCGTAGATCACCGCTGCAAGCTCTAAATCGTGAGTAGGATAATTCCGCTCGTGAGGTCGTAGCTGTCTTGAACCGTATGCAACTACACGTCCATGCTGCATCAATACACATCCAAGTCCACGCCCTGAAGCGTCCGCATAAACCTCATACGGCTCATCACTGCTAGGAATAATCAACACTGGAGCTGAAGTCAACCAGGTTCTTCAATTCCTGAAAAGCAAGCTCACAATCTTCATCCCACTCAAACCTGACATTTTTCTTGATCAATCTCGTCAACGGAGCTGCAATCTTCGAAAATTCCTTTACAAATTTCCTATAATATCCAGCAAGACCTAAGAAGCTACGAATCTCTGCTACATTCCTTGGTCGTTCCCATACCAATATAGCTTCAATCTTGGATGGATCCACTGAAAATACCATGCTCCGAGATGACATGACCCAGAAACTTGACCTCAGTCAACCAGAACTCACATTTTTCCCTCTTAGCATACAATTGGTGCTCCCGTAAGAGTCTGAAGCACGATCCGAAGATGCTGCTCATGCTCCTCCCATGTCTTAGAATACACAAGAATGTCAGTCGATGAACACGATCACAAACTGATCCAGATACGGCCTAAATACCCTGTTCATCAGATCCATAAAAGCTGTCGGAGCATTCGTCAACCCGAAAGACATAAACAGAAACTCAAATGCCCATACCGAGTCCTAAAAGCTGTCTTGGGAATATCCTCTTCCTTGATCCTGAGCTGATGATAACCTGAACGCAAATCAATCTTCGAGAAGTATCGCGAACCTCCCAACTGATCAAACAACTCATCAATCCTAGGCAAGGGATACTTGTTCTTCACCGTAACACGATTTAGCTGCCGATAATCCACACATAACCTGAGAGTCCCATCGTGCTTCTTAGCAAACAAAACCGGTGCTCCCCACGGAGATGTGCTATTCCAAATATATCCTTTATCAGCAAGCTCCTGAAGTTGCTTCCTCAATTCCTTCATTTCTGCTGGCGCCATCCGATAAGGTGCCATAGAAATCGGTGCCATAGAAATCGGTGATGTCCCTGGAAACAACTCGATACCAAACTCAATCTCCCGATGCGGTGGTAACCCTGATAACTCGTCGGGAAGACATCCTCGAACTCATCAACCACCAGAATCGCTACACTACTACTCGAAACATAGGGCTCGCAATCCAGGTTGGCAAGAAAAGCACAACAATCCTAGATTCCTTCGCCCTCCTAGACACGACTTATAAGGCGCTCACTCATTAGCCAATCACCACCACCCTGGTAAGTGATTACCGTCCCCCTATCAGACACTAGGGTCACTTTTCTAAGTTGGCAGTCCACTACTGCACTATACCTGGACAACCAGTCCATCCCTAGAATTACATCATAGGAACTCATGGGGAGTACAATCAAATCACTTTTCAAAATCTCATCCCCAATCTTTATTTTACAATGATTTACACATACAATTTACACACACCCGCCCCAAGGGAGAAGTTACAACTAGGGGTTCATTAAACTCTCTACTTCTAATCCCAAGGCATGTACAAAAGAACTCGAAATGAGAGAATGAGAGGCGCCGGTATCGAAATAAAATGCGAGCTAAGATTTGGAAACCAAAATCATACCATCGACAACCGCGTTACCAGTCTGAAAATCTGACCCTCCAGATGCCATTGCATGAACCTGCACTGGCGCTTTTCCTTTTCCTCTACCGACATTACTGGGTCCTGGATTACTCGGCCGATGCTGCTGAGATGGAGATGACTGCACACTACCTGTACTCGAGCTCTATACTGAGGAACACTGTGCTGAAAATACTGCGGCTGCTGCCCCCGTGCCGGATATGAGAATTGCTGAGGAGAAAACTGCGGATACTGCAACTGCGGGTACTACGGAGGCGGAGGTAGGGTCTGAGGCTGAGGCTGAGATGAACGACTGGCATCCTCTCCCGGTCTGCGATCCAAGATGAGCACTCCTGATCGGGCAATTCCTCTTGATGTGGCCGGGCTGCTGACAGAAATGACAATGAAAGCTGTAGGGGTTGCTGCGCCCGCTGCCAGACGAACTGCTGCTTCCACTGGTCGCACCGCCTTGCTTGCCTTTCCCCGGAGCTGGACGACTACTAATGCTCTTCCTACCACTCCTCTGCGGTCCTCCTGAAGCCTTGGCTCGGTCCTCACAATATTGCACATAATCATTCTCCACGGAGATTGCCGACGACACAAGCTCTCCGAAACTCCTAAGCCGTAGAGCAACCAACTGCCGCCGAATAGGAGCCTTGAGTCCTTCCTGAAACTTGATGCATTTCTCACGCTCCGATGCCACAGCTGATGGAGCAAACCTAGCCAACTCGTTAAACTTTACCTCATACTCCCGAACTGATAGATCACCCTGCTGCAATCTATAAAACTCAGCTGCTTTCTGGTCTCTATATCCCTGCGAAAATACTGATCATAGAACAGCTCCTCGAACTTGTCCCAACCGATATCGCCACCGCGCTCCAGACGCTTAGTTTGTTTCCACCAGGTGTTGGCGCCACCCTCGAGCTTGTACGCCGTGCAACTTCCACTCGATACTCCTCAGGCACACCAAGAGTATCTAGATGCTTCAAGATCGAATCCAACCAATACTCTGCTAACTGCGGATCCCCATTGCCATCAAAAGTTGGAATAGACGCCCGTCGAATTCCTTAAAGAAAGCATGCCGACTACCAACACTGGAGTCTTCCGGTCTAGCCCTGGCTGCCATCTGCCGGAAAGCCACAAACATAGACCTCATCATGCTCTCATCATTTCCGAACTCGACGTCAGCAGTCGAACGACGTCTAGGTGCCATTCTCTCACTTTTGAAAACAAAACTTGGACTGTCAGAGGTATTTCATTTTCAAACCTATGTGTGCACAATTCCCAAGGTTCATAACCTTGAGCTCTGATACCATTCTGTCACGCCCCGGAGTACGGGAAGTGACGTGGCGGAATATTTAGATTAATTAAAAGAGAATTTAATTTAAAACCAATGGTTTAAGACTCAAATTAAGTAAGAAATAAAGAGATTTTCCACCACATTCTATAAAAGAATTTATAAATATTAGCAAATCATAATAATTGAATAAAAACTGCGAATATGGGTTCCACAACCCACAACTTGTGCACACACATGGTACTGACAATATCATAAATACAATTACAGTCCAAGTACGAATAAAGTTGAAGTCTTACATGTCTTGATTAATAATACAGAATATAAATAAATTCTCCTATTGCTCCTGAGTTCGGTCCGAAGAATCTTCTCCAAACCTAAATGGAAGACCACCTAGATGGGGGAAATTTAAAACAATAAAACGTGAGCGAAATGCTCAGTAGGACTAAGTTTTATAAATAATTTAATTCAAAGAAACATATCATTGTTAGGAGTACTCAAAGGAAACTTAAATAAATAAATAATAATAATAATTAATACATAATTTGAGTAGAGCCGTTCTGACACAGAACAGTCTACTCGTACAATCAAAACATCCATTTACTTTTACCTAGGCAAACCATGATATCACCACCGTAGTGGCCCAGCTGGGTTTCGGGACCTGCCCCCAAGGTCGATCGCTACACGACCCGATCTCTGATATGGCATCATGCCTATGTGTTTATTATCATTATCATTCAAAACCCAATTACCGAGTGTTGTCAATTACATTTATTATGAAATTCATTTCAGTTCACGGTATATTAAAATATAACCGATAAAACCATTTTCAAACAACCGTTGAAAACATTTTTGATAGAAATCATTTTCAAAGCCAAATCATTTCAAAACCAGGCTACCAAAGAAATAGGATAGAAGTCCTACCTCAATACTCATGCCGGTGCCCCACACCGCAATCCCGGTCTGCTATACGTTAGCTCCACGGAACCACGAACGATCCTAGATACAAACTAAGTCGATCAATATCTAGTTCGAGACATTCTATGTTACTAAATCATTTCATGATGTCCTAGTGTGCCATTTGTACCTTTAAAATCATCCTATAAGGTTGGGATTTAAATCAGGGTTCAAAACAGTAAAAACGGGTAAAAATCACAAAATTTTCCATGCCTCGGTCGGCCTGCCGGACGCCCTGCTTCGGCCTGCCGAACTGCACAGTTCGGCCTGCCGGAAGCAAAGTTTGGTCGGCCGAACATTTCCCAGATTTGGCCTGCCGGTCGGAAGAACACCGGCCTGCCGATCATCACTCCGGCCTGCCGAACACACAGTTCGGCCTGCCGAACTGGGAAAATCCAGAAATCCCAGCCACGGGTTTCTCGATCCCCAAAATCCAAATCCGGATTCCAACCTGTTTTTCTCAAATCCCAGGCATGAAAAACAATTATAGTTGATAGAAAAACATTCTAAAACATGTTTGGACTCATTTAAACAACATTTAAACTCAAAATCCTCAAAAATCCAAAAATGAGAAAAAGAGGAGAAAAATGAAAAATCTTGAATTCAATCCGTTTTTCTTCAATCTAGGCTTAGATTCTAGTTGTTCTAAGTTCATTTAACACAAATCCACGGTTTTCTAAGCTTAAACAAACTTAGATTTCAAAAACACACAAAATTGGAAATTTTGTAAAAAGTTTAGAAATTTCGAATCTAACCTCGAATCGAAGCTTCAATCCGCGTTCTCGGTTGCCGAATCACGTCCCCGAGCTTCCTCCTTGCTGTTCCGAAGCTTGGATTCGAATGTGGTTTCAAAAATTTGAGAGAGAATTGAGAGAGAGAGCGAGCTGCCGAGAGAGAGAGAGAGGAGAGAGAGAATGTCACGGGAGAGTGAGGAGAGAGAGAGGAAGGAAGGAAATAAATAGAGAAAATCGGTGGGCGGTTTTACTATGCGAAAAGCATGTGCCGCCCACGGTTTTACAAAACAAAGTATTTTTAACATTTTACAAATTGTGGTGTTTTAAAACTCAAAACATCATTTTAAATCAATAAGAAATCTTTTGAACACATCAATTTAACAAAACAACCAAAATTTCAAAAATCTAACCAAATAGTCTAATAAATGTTAAAACGTTAATTATGGCACACTAATTCATCATTTATAGTACATTAACATTAAATAAATTTCGAGACGTTACACTATTGGAAGACCTTGTGGTGTAAGTTAGGAACTAAGTTATTATTTTCTACTACTTGTCATCTGTAAACTGATGGTCAAACCGAAGTAGTTAATAGGACTTATCTACATTGTTAAGGGCTATTATTAAAAAGAACATCAAAACTTAGGAAGAGTGTTTACTACACGTTGAGTTTGCTTATAATTGTACTGTTCATTCTGCCACTAAGTTTTCACTATTTGAAATTGTTTATGGTTTTAATCCTTTAATTCCGTTGGATTTATCGCCATTACCTTTATCTGAACATGCTAACTTAGATAGAGAGAAAAAGGTTGAATTTGTTCAGCAAATACATGAGAAAGCAAGACTCAACATTGAAAAGAAAATAGAACAATATGCAAAACAAGCGAACAAATGGCGCAAGCAGCTAATCTTTGAACCTGGAGATTGGGTATGGTTGCACATGAGAAAAGAAAGGTTTCCAGCACAAGGAGTTCTAAGTTACTTCCGAGAGGAGATGGACCTTTTCAAGTCTTGGAGTGCATTAATGACAATGCCTATAAATTGGATCTAGCAGGTGAGTATAATGTTAGTGCTACTTTTAATGTTTTCGATTTATCTCCTTTTGATGCAGGTGATGATTTGAGAACATATCCTTTGCAAGAGGAGGGGAATGATAAGTACACACCTAATAATGGAGTAAGGATCTAATTCAAGTTCTAATCGGGCCGGTTACAAGAGCTAGAGCTAAAAAATTTAAAGAAACTCTTAATGGGCTGGTTTAAAGCATTTGGACTGAGGTGAATTCATGCAGGCCCAAGGTAAATGTCCCATGTGTTCCATAATTTTGGATTACTAAAATTCAAGGTTTGGAGTAATTTAGAAGGGTTTCCTCAAAAAGAGCCTCAAAAAAGGCGCCTCCAATTTCTAGCTAGTTTCTAATTTTCAACAAGTTTCCTTATTTTCAGCCATGCCATTTATAGAAGATTCCATATTCAACCATGCCATCTTAAGAAAGAAGTTTTCCTTTTCAACAAGTCAAGAATAAAGAATTTTCTCTTTTTCAACCAGTTCCCCTTTTTAGCTAGTTTCCCTTTTTCAGTTAGTTTCCTTTTTCAATTTTAGTTTCCTTATTCTAATTTTAGAAGTTTCTTTATTCCAACCTAAGAAGTTTCCTTTTAATCTGAGTAGCTCCCACTTAGAATTGGCGCCATTAAAGTGACTAGACTTATAAGTTTCCTTTTTAGGCACCTACTCTAGTTGAGTTTCCTGACTTTGCAACTGCCTAATTTCTATTAGTTTCTTTTTTTTTAGATATGGGCCTTTTTTTAGGGCTGAATATTAGGTGGATTTAGTTTCCTTAAATTTGTTGATTATCTTGTATTTTAAATAGCCATTTGGCTCAATGAAATAATACACAATTTAGATTTTTATTCAAACTTTGTGAGATCAAAATTCTCTTTGTTTTCTTTGACAAATTCTCAAACTTATCAAAATTTCATTCACCTTCGACTTATCAATCAAATGTTTATATTTGATTGTAGCGTCTTCATTATACCAATGTTCTTGCTTTACTATAAGCATCGAGTTGCGGTTTCATACCAATCTATTTCTAAACGGTCTTGGAGACTTAGTTGATTCAAGGGTCTTGTTACTTTATTGACGGCGTTCATATCAGGCCCTAGGGTTGAAATTAAGAAACCCTTTTTGTTTATTTTTTCCACGTGAATTAGACTTCCTTTTTTATTATTGTTAATGAAATGTTGGTATAGGCACTGTTTGCATTTGTTGTCTATTATTTTGCACTATTTTCTCTATTTTTCTTCCAAATTTTAAATCTAAAATTAACAACATACTAATATTAATTACTTTACAAACAAAATATTTACATTAATTTTTTAAAATAAAGATACACTAAAAACGCATAAAAACTTACAAATATAGACATATGATATAGAGCAAATTCAGTTATACCGAAAACACTACTTAAGCCATAAAAATATTTTTAGAAATTACTAAAAATATATTACAATATATTTGTACATTTAAAACACACTTTCAAACATATTAAAACTGAAAATAAAATTATAAGATATTATTTTATGGTTTTAACTAATTTATTTTACGCAAACTAATTATTTAACACACACAAATACTTCTAAAAATGACCAAAAATATACTTAACGTAAAAACACGTTAAAAACACATATTTAAACATATTTTCATATTAAGACACATAAATACTAACTAACACACAAATTTTGTAATTAAGGGATTAAACGAGAAATATTAATGCAAAATGATGATATTTAACCTTAAAAAATGTGCATTTTTCAAGTCTCATTAGTGATAAAACCTAACAATAAAGAATAAACCTTAGTAAAAAACCTAACCTTCATGTTCTCTTTTTCTCACTCTCCTCTTACTGCACGAGCCATCACAACTCTGCACAACATCTCCACATGTTGGCGCCACCCGTCATCATCAGAGGTTGACAGAATCATGTAGAAGTTTGTGTAGCTCCTGATTTGGTTGAGAGAGGTCGCCACTAGAGGCTCAAAGGAGTTCGACCTAGGTGTATCTTTTTCCTTGACAGCCGTCGAAATCCAACAAAGCCCAACCTCTAATCTTCTTCCACAACTCCAATTGCAGGTGGGGCAAAAATGGAAGAACAAAAAGTGGTATATGAACAATCAGCCATATCCTTATTTTTTTAAAAGTTGGGACACAAATTTTGTTGCGGGTGACAAATGGACTATTTACCTAATTTTTGAATAAAAAATAAATTAAATAATTTACACAAATGGTCCCTCAACTCTTTAATATGTAATACTTTGTTTTTTTTTTTTTTTTCAATTTTGACAAAGTAGCTCATGAGCTCTCTAAATTTTGTAATTAATAGACTTCCATTAAATTCCATCAAAAACCTCACGGAAGCACATATGTGCACATCACGTCAGTATTTTGAGATTGCAAGTACTATAATGTTCACATTAGTATTACAACTCTAATTTTACTTTTCACCCTTCCCAATTACGGTTTTTTACTTTTAGCAAACTGGAAAAGAGATCCAAAAAAAAAAAAAGAAACAAAAAAACACAAAAAAAAGAGATAAAATAATTTTGTAAAAGGTAGAAATCAATTCAATCATTACCTGATATTAAATTTTATGACTAATTCAGGTACCAGATTACCAAAATAAATAAATAAATTTCTCAATAGAATAAAGTGTCAAACTACCATAATTGTACCCCTAAAAAAAACATAATTGATACCATTTTTTACATTCAAGGAAAACTCATGAAAAAAGTTCAAGAATGAAAGAGCCAATCCATGAAGTTGATAGTTCATATAGGTTTCAAAAATTCAATAAAAAGAAAAAACAGATACAATGTTATTGAAGGAGAATATAATTGCCATTAGTATACTAGCTAATGAATAAATAAAAGAAAATTGAGCCAAACATCTCATGATAATTGTAAAGTTTAGCATAATGAGAAAGATTCGATACTAGATGCGGATTAGTCCTTTATTCTAATCTCTTACAGAGCTAGCTTCAATGTAAGAGAGACATCAAGGCTTCTTTTTAACATGCCTAGAAGAAGATGAGGGCAATTTGGACTTTCTCTCTGCCTTCAGAAATTCTCTACGCGAGAACTTATTTGCAGGGCAAAAGAAGAGACACTGGCAAAGTTCACTTCTACAGCTTCCAAATCCCCTAATGTTAGGGTGCATGTTTGCGCATAGTTGGCTGCACTCCGGTTGCTTGCAGTAAAATGGCGCATTATGGATCTTCTGGCCCTTGCATAGGTTCCATGACTTGTTGTTTTCAGTTGCTAATGCTGCGGCGTAGTATGTATTATTATTAGTACTCAGTTGAACAAAATACAGAAAAGTCTTTAAGTTTCCAAACCATTGATTAGTGTGGTGAAAGATGGACAATTGCAAGTATAGTTAACACAAATCCCCATTGCAAAATAGTAGCATTTCGGTTATGTATAAGAATTAACAAATGTACACATTTACCTTGAGTTGTAGAGAGAAGAACCGTGAAGAGAACTAAAATTGTAGCAAAGTGTTTCATCTTAATCTTACAAATTGCTTGCTGAATAAAGCTAGAGCCAGTACAGTTTTTAGAGAGAGAGAGGTTTTTTGTATATACAACAATCTAAATGGATAATGTAGAGGGAAACAGACAGAAATGGGATTTTTTTATATGCTTTGGAAATGGGTTTTGGCGCTTCACGGCTCATTTTCATGACCTATCTACCTAACATGTAGTTGTATCATGGAACTCGTAACACTCAGAAACAAACCTGGATCTCAATGGCAATTTTCTCCTCTAGGCGAAGTACCTATTAGAAAATTGTTTTCACTCTTTTTTTCCTCCTCAGGTTTTTTCTTTTTTGCTTTTGTTCTTCTTGATCTTCTTGTTTGAACATGAAATTTGGGCCATAATTATTATGTAAAAGTATAGCCCGCATACAAAAGCAACACAACACACTCGCAAACATATAAATATATCTTGATTGCTGGTATTCCAATTGTCTCTTTTCCTTTCTCATCTTTTTCTTCAATTGCTATATTATATATCCGTGAGTTTAGAATTGAACTAGAAAGCTCATTGGAGATTGGATAACTAGAATCCACAATACTGGTAACAGAGTAGTCAATGCATTACTAAGCGTGAGTTTTATTGGCAGTATTATCATTAACAATGACGATCAATAAGGTAGACAGAAAAAGACAATAAACATAATTATTACGGAAGAAAAAGGACATGATTTGATATATTACCGAACAAATTGTCATTTATATAGTTTAAAGATTAAAAGAATAAAAGATTAGTTTCTTACTATGCAGCATTAGAAATGTTGTATAGCGCCTATAAAAAGCTACTTCCTAGAATATTTATGTGTCTTAGACGATGTATGGCAACTATAAGCAGAACTTGGCAGAGTACTGAAATATAGCCTTTGAGTTTTTCTTCATTGACTTCACAATTATTTCGTTTGGATATTTGGTGAGACTAGGCAAGGACAAAGTAAATTGTGATTTATTGATTTAATTTCATGACCAATCTACTCAGATCTAATCCATTGTTTCCAGGGGGGAAAAAAGGCAGTTGAAATATGTTGATAACTTGGTATAAAAGCCCAAATTATTCTACATATAGTAATATTGAAATGACTGAGGAACTTAGAAATATCATCCGAAAATCAAGGAATGAAAAACTGTCTACATTCTTCAAAAATGAAGACAAAAAGTGTCTAATGTTGGTTTTGGAAACCAATTTTCACAAAATATAGTGAAAACGTGCTAATATTATGGATCGTTTGTAGCAAAAATTTTCTCAAAACTTTTGTATAACCCTATAGATTATATTAATTTTATGCATAAATAAATATGTAAATACTTTGCTTACTAAAATTTGTTCGGTGACGAACATGAAGGAATGGCAAAAGACGTTCTCTTCAAGATGTAACCACTGTCTTTCTCGCCTAGTTTCGATATCAGATAGACAAATGGATGGGTATTGAAGGATTATGGTTTCTTAAAGAACATTCAACTAATTTAAGTTACGGAATAGAAGAACTCTTTTCTTTTTCGGTCTCTCTATCTACAAGCCTATACGAGGGTTTTTTTTTTCTACAAGTACTCTCAGTCTCTCCAAGACTCACAAGTATGTTCTAAATAAATAAAGAAGGCCTTTATTTATAGAAAACTAGAGATCTAATCAATTCTAGAAAGTCCTTTTATTTTAATTTCAATATCAAATATTTAATTAAAATAAAAGACACAAGTTTCTTATTCCGACACTATCATAGGCGCCACACACATAGATACTCTATCTATATATGTCGCCAATTCAAGGAGAAGGAGGAGAGAGAATCTGCTTGTTACTCAATATTATATGTCTCCATATTAAACTTTGCATATTTGAATTAAATTACATTTATTTTAAAATTAGAAATACTAATAAGTAATGATAGCTTAGTTGGTTGTAAGTCCCTCCACCCCTCAACCATGTTGAGGGTTTGAGTCACGCTTAGCCCCACTAAAAAATGGTAGGATTCCCCCCGTTGTATCAAAAAAAAAATCTTATTGGGACTCACCCACTATATAACTTTCAAATTAATTTTTTATTTTATTAAATAGTCTAATTATTTAATAAATATAAATTAATTTATACTTAATTTATTTTGAGTGATTTAGAATTTAGAATTCCATAATTTTATTAAATAGTCTAATTATTTAATAAATATAAATTAATTTATACTTAATTTATTTTAAGTGATTTAAAGTTTAGAATTCCATAATTCTCAATTATTTAAGCCAATAATCTTACTTGTCTAAATAGTGTTGACAACAATAGCGGGGACAAATAGACATACAATTTCAAGCTCCAAGAAAACCAATACATTAATTAAACTCTTTAATTAATATATTACTCTTTTATTAATTCTAATGTAACTCCACTAAATACTTAGAATTGTACTCTAAAATTATAGATATTTAATTTACTCATTTTTCAGAGTTGCTTATTTAATATAGTCATTATATACAAGTTGATCCTCCATAAATAATTCATAATTAGAGCTAGGTAATATCCGTTAGCCTCTCTAATTACCTTTTTATCCTTAGGTGACATTGAGTCTCCAATAAATAATAAATTTATGAACTTAATCATGAATTGAGCGCTTTTATTATTCAAGCCTTGAATCAATACTTAAGAAAATTATTTATCTACTTCTCGTTAAAGAATGAATAGATTCCATCTTATAATATTAATATTCCTGGCTACTAACTTCATCATGCCTTTAAGATACAAGGAATAAGATTTGATTCTCAACTCTGTATCGAGTAAATCAAAAGACATAAATCCAGAAATAGGAGTCTGCTAATAATTCAAGATTAAAATAATCTTATATATGACAATCGGTCGATATGATTAGAACTTGCTAAATTTAATGGAAATTATTAGCTGTTCATATCTCATTATGTCTTGGTCTTATATAATCTCATTATGCACTGTACACTCGTTTAATGACTCACCAAATTAACAGTTCAGATAAGACCATTCCATTCTTAATAGAAATGACTTGTACTAGTAATGCTAAATTAAGATTCCATACTTTAATTGAATAATTAATTATACGTTACTAATAATTTTAATTATCATCCTTAAATATTATCCATATAACGTTTATATAAAATATTTAATATCACATAGATAATATTGAAATTTTAATGATATTCTTAAAGTATTCAAAATACACACACCTAAATATAATGAATAAATCTATTTTATTTATTTATAAGTATGTCTATTTCAAAATGTCGCATGCTTTATGGCATCTATGTTAACATCTAACTGATTATGTATTTGATAGTATCTGCAATGATGTGTAAGTCCTCCTGAAATGGTTTTGCTTTTCTGATGGTAACGGAGTTTATAATTCTTTACTAGACATAAAAAACAGAGGGAAAGAAAGCCTACAGCTTTTGAATCTAATTTTTCTTAACAAAAACATGTAAAAAAAAACGCTTGAGATTGTGAAAAGCTGAAATCATCAGCAACCATGATAACCAACAAGTTTGAGAGGACATAGCAATCATACAACGCAATACTTTTCTTCTCTCTCTCTATTGTTTTCTAAAAAACACTAGAGAACAACTAAAATAGAAAAAGTACATTAAATAAGCAAATATTAGGACATCACGTGAAATAAGTTGGAACGACTAGAAGATGGTTGGCCGTTGTAGTCGTCAAACCAAACTCCTGTCATGTCCAACTCAGTGGAGAAGCACACCATTTGGAAGTTCCCAATCAAAACAATGCACGAGTTAGGCCACCGACAACTTGACCAAAATGAGGCATAGTTGTAATCCAGGGCAACCTCTTCTTCTCGAGCCAAATGGGATAAGTTAGAAGTCTCCCCTGAGATAAGTTGCAAATCCCCGCTCAATCTATTTGATAAAGCTTTGGATATCAAAATCTGCATCAACGGCCTCTAGTTGTTGTCCATTGCCGTCAAAACATCGATGGCAGCAAAGCTTAGGCTTCTAGCAAAGATTTGCTCGAACGATTAAATCATGCACTGATCAGCTCAGCCTTTGGATCTCTTCAGTTCAACTTGGATGAAGATTATCTGTGGCTGAAATCCGATTTTCAAGTTTGATCTCATGGTGATTCAACCCTAAACAAAGAAGAATGTATCTAAACAATTTTTTATGTATAAGCTTTGCCTATTCAAGTGAACACGTGTTGTAATTCACATTTATGGCACCTAGAGTGAAAAAAAAAAAAAACCAAAAAAAAACCAAAAAAAAAAAAAAAAAAACAAACAAACAAACTAGAGCATTTAGGCTTATTTCCTATATAGCCCTCAACCTGTTGTTGTTTTTGTTGTTGTTGTGCATTTGTCAATTTCGAGTAATTCCAAGGAAGAGTTGAAGCTAGATTGTGCTCGAGTGCCTCCTCGATTGAAGGTGGGCCACCTAGCTTAGAGAACTTTAGTTGGACCAAAGGAAAGCTGAAGACTTAAAGTATGTTAGCTAAACCAAAAGCAAATCGTTGTATATGGATGTTGGAAACAAAGTGCGCAGCGGAATTTTAAAAATTTTTTTCATCAGAGTAATTTCTAAAACACAAGTTTGACATGTTACATGTATAAATTAGACAGATCTTACTAACCTCAGTTGTGTCGAAGAACCTCCGCAATCCGTGTAGAGAAGTAACGTTCCAGAAGAGCCTCAACCAACTGGTCTTCTTTGCTATTCTCTATCCACAACCGGAGTGAGTGTGGGCTCACACGTACAGCTCTTCCACCGGTGACTCTCCTTCCAACCAACAGAGAGAACCCAAAGCTAGTGTTCGTGATTTGTGTACAAAAGCTCTTAGGAAGTTTTCAGATGCTCACTAGAAGAGTATCACTCTTAATCTCTCAAATTGATCTGAGTAAATCATGAGACTCACTCCCTTTTTATACCTATTGGTCCTGAGGTCAGTCCATATCAGATTAGGTCTCAAAAACTCAAAACAGAATCAAATTCAGATCAATATCTGATAAGATCTGCGTGAAAACGCGTAATCTTATCTCCGCTGATCGGCAGGCCGAACTGTCTGATCGGCAGGCCGAACAGGCCAGTTCGGCAGGCCGAACATGTCATCCGGCAGGCCGAACTCCCGAGAAAAAATCTCCGCGAATCTTTTATTTTCCACCCGAGATTCTAAAGGATAAAGTCTCAGTTTTGATTCAAATAACCCAATAAAGAAGATATCTGATCAAAACAAACTTTATCAAGATAATCTTTAAGAAAATAAATCAATTCACAATAATTCTACAAGTTTATCTTGATCTAATTTATCCAAAATTAAATCAACTGATAAACAGACAAGAATTATCTGATCACAATAATTCAACAAGTTTATCTTGAACTAATTTCTTACAAAAATTAATTCAACCAATAAACAGACATGAATTATTTGATTCCTACAAATTTTAAACCAATCTGATAAATTCGACATAAGTCACCAATTATTGGAAAAGCACGCCGTGTCGTTACAGGATTTTGTGAGCTAGCAAAGGGGACCAAAATGGACCTATAAAGTTCAAGCTCATGATAATTATGAAACCCAATATCCTAGATATACATTTCACAATTATCAACTCCAACGCTACTCCACTAAAAGCTTGGAGCTGCACTCTCGAACTTTATAGAATTACGAAGCTCGTGTAGCTAAGTCTCCATGACATATCATAGTATATCGTATCCCTATATGATCATCCATAATCGGCTTAAGGACAAGTTCTGTCTTACCTTCCTGATTATTTTTATCTTACGTTCCATTGTCTCACCACTAGAAAACTTACCATCCAAAGATAGTATACCATTCGGTTACACCTATATATCCAAATGATTGAGCGCTCTAGTTTTCCAATTACAGGACAATGCATATAAGGGGATATCATTACTCCTAAAGAGGAGCTATGGATTCCATATCTATGAATAACAAGTCTATGCTATCAAGAGTCAGGCCTCCAACGTACCGGCATGCATACACCACTATAGAGATGTGGGAGTCACCCATTGGTACATCAAAAGACACAAGTCGAGACAACGGGCCCACTATTCATCTCAGGATTAAGATACAATACAAATGACTGTCTAAAGTGAATCGATTTGCCAAGACAGAATTATTAATCCAAATCAATTCACTTTATGTCCCGATCCAACACGTCGTCACCTATGACAACGCGCCAATGTTTCTATTCACGGAGTCCAACTCCAATGGTCAAGACAAACCATCTCCCAAAAGGGATATAGACAACATAACAATCTTTATATGAATAAAGCGCCCAACTTTATTCCCTCGATTGCGGATCATATGTTTTAGACCATCACCTTAAGAATCGTGTCTACCGCATAATCATCCCATCATATGCCCAATTCTTAAGGTTTAGACTGATAGTCTCAGACTATTGTTTGCTTATCATACATTCAACAAATATGAACGTAAAGAGGACAAGATTTGGTATATATAAATGAATAAATTCTTTATTGATAAAAATGTCTCCAAAAACGTATTACATTTTTACTCCTTAGGGCATACATGTCTAACAATGGAGATATCGCAAGTTAAGCTTGGGTACTGTTTAAGAGAAACTTGTGATTTCAATAGTTACAACCATAAATCAAACTTCCAATTTATACTAATGTATTCAGTAACTTTTTATTTCTTTGTTTTTTCACCATGTTAAATAACCATATCATGGTGTACTTAATTTTTTCCTCATAATTGTTTATTCTTTCTCCAAAATATTTTGTTTGTGGCAAAAGAATAATATTTTGTTTATTGATGTGTCCATTGTGATAGTTTCCAGTTTAATACTCTGTCGGGTGTTTGGAAAATAACCACAAAGTTCAGAAGGTCAAGCGAGTTTAATTACAATGCTAGCCTTTTTTCACATGTTTTCGACTCTGTCAAGAATATGTCCTATAACAGATTGCCAACCTTTATGTTGAATAACTACCTAAGAAATCACTCCCTTTTTTTTTATTTGGGAGAACAAGTCTTTCTTTTGTTTGCAAAAGTACTCATATAACAAGAAGTAAAATAAGAAAGGACATTAAAAAAGTAAAAATTAGGACATCATATATGAATCCATATACCTATTTCTGAAGGCGATATGTAGGAATGGCTAAAAGATGATTGGCCCTTGAAGTAGTCAAACCAAATTCTTCTGTCATGTCCAGCTCAATGGGAAGCATACCATTTGGAAGTTCCCCATCAAAACAATGCACAAGTTGCGCTACAACCAAGTTGACCACAATCAGGCCTAGCTGCAATCAAGGGCAACCTCTTCTTCCAGAGCCAAATGGAATAAGCTGAAAATCTCTTCCCTTGAGATCTACACTACTTTCAACAAACCTTTCTGGAAAGAACTTCTCTGGATCATTCCAAGCATTGGGGTCTCTCCCTATTGCCCATGCATTTATGAGGACCCTTGACTTGTTTGGTATGTGGAAGCCATTAACCGCGTTGTCATCCATGGCCGCATGAGGAACCAACAACGGGGCCGCTGGATGCAGCCTCATAGTTTCCTTTACTACCATGTCCAAGTAGTCCAACCTTTCCAAATCTGATTCTTTAACCATTCTGTTCATGCCTACCACAGTTTCTATCTCTTTTTGGACTTTCTTTAAGACTCTCGGGTGTTTGATAAGTTCTGAGATTGCCCACTCCATTGATGTCACTGAAGTGTCCATTGAGGCCACAAGCATGTCCTGCTGGAGATGAAATTCACAATATTAGCATCCAAGCATGAACACACAAGTATGCATTTGGACTATATTTAAAGTATAATGCTAAATATGTAGGAGAGTATTAAGAACATTTGAAACACAAATGTAATATGAGCATCATCGCTTTGATATTTGCCCATTCAATACGGTATTATGATGCCGTGGTTTTCATGAAGTTTAACATGACATCAAAAAAGTCTTTGGTTTTACCATCTTCATCCTTTGATAGAATATGATCTTCAATGATCTGCTCGAAGAAGTCATTAAATGCCTTTGCAAGTGTTGGGTTTGATGCCCTAAAAACTGTGACATTGTACATATTGTTAATAAATAAATAAAATGACATTTATTATTATTTTGGTTGATTATATGTATTATGAATACATTTATAAACATCAAGAAAATTCCATGATTATTTATGTGACTATAAATTTAGCATATAAGTGTTATTTGCTTAGGGATAAAATTTATAGATAATAATCTAAATAGTCCGTAATAATTAATTAAAGTTTGGGATCTTTAATTAAAAATTACAAGTACGGTCCAATCTCATCTAAAATGAAATAGTCATTATCCGGACTATTAATGTAGAGACATTGGGTTGGAGGTACTTTATATAATGAGATTATATAGGACTGGACCAGATAAATTATGAATCTCTAATAATCATCCGTTACAAATAGAGGATTCAAATTTATCACTATGATGATCATATATTTGACAGTCTTAATCCTGAGTATTTATTAGACTCCTATTTATTACATTATGTTTTTTGACTTGCATGGTAAGATTTGTCTAAGCACATATTATAACTTAGCATCTTGGAAACATAAAGTAATAAATGGCTGGGAATAATATTATACAGATATGGAATCCATTCCTTCCCTATGGAAGTTAGAAAAATAGTTCTCTTAAGTGATAATTCAAGGTTTGAACAGTAGAGCGCTCGTTCATAATAAGATTATGAATTAATTGTTCATTAGAGAATTATTGGAACTCAAGGATAAAGATGTAATAAGAGAGGTGAACGGAAATTGAACCTAGCTCTTATTATGAACTATTTATGGAGGACTGACTTATATGTAATGATTATATCAATGGACTACTCGCTAATTTTCTTTGAGTAATTTCACTATAATCTCAAGAGTTCAGTTTCAGGTTTTTAGTGGAGTAACACTGAAACTAATAAATTTGGCACATTAATTAAAGAGTTTGATTAAATGTCAAATTTATTGGAGCTTGGGTTATAGGTCCATAGGTCCCCAATACCACCTCTGTAACACTATATTGGATTTTTGCATAGAATGAATTATACATGTTTAATTCAGAATTTTTGAATTCTGAATTAATTTTTTCACACTTGAATTATTAATGTAACACAGAAAAATGTTCTCTGTGACACATAATGTAATGTGATAAATGTTGTCACATTTAACTGAGCATTAGTTAATTAATTGATTATTGTTAAAATCTATTCTTAAATAAATGTGATTTATTTTTGAATTGAGATTTATATATATATATGGTTTTGAACCAAATCTTTTTATATATATATAAGATTTATAATATATTAATATATATATATATTAATATAATATTATAAAATAAAAAAAGGGAAACGTAACATGATGTTACGATTCACGTTTAACATATACATATATATATGTATATATAAACCGAATCACTTGTGATTCGGTCAAAAGTCAAAAAAAAAAAAGGGCAAGTTTTCTTTCACGGCAACTAATATACATGTGCATATGTGTGTGAAGACCGGATAAGGATTCGGGAAACATTCGGAAAAGAAAAAGAAGAAAAAGGAAAGGAAAAGAAAAGGGAAAGTAAAATTACTAATGGCTCAGTTATAAAAAGGGAGAGATAACAGTTATCTCAGTAATTTTTATTCACATAATTTTTAGAGAGAAAAACTGAGAGTTCTTCTCTAAAAGAAAAAGGTCTGCTATCTCATGTGTTGAGTACATAGCAGATTCAGAAAAGTGTGAGGAAAATTCATTCTTGCAGTTTGACGCCCACTCGTCTTTCCATTGGTGTGGAGGCCTGGTTTGGAAGATCGTGGTGTCAAAGAGGAAAGCTAGGATACCCTGATAGTCTTCAAAAGGTTAGTAAAAATTTCTAAAGCTTTCTGTAATTAAAATTATATATCTATTCCCGATGAACAAAGTTTTCAAAAAATTTTGTTTGTCAACGATCTGTTCCTTCCGCTGCGTTTCATGTTTTAATTCCAACAAATGGCATCAGAGCGGGTTATAGCATATATAATTTTAATTAAACATGATTTATTTTGATAATATCATGTTTTTGATGCATGTTTGTGGGCACTTTACATCTTTGTTAATTTTTATTCATGTGATGAATGGTTGTTTAATGAAAGGATTTTTGGTCGTTAATTATATGGTCCTTTTGGATTAATAATTTTATTTTCAGTTTGATTAGATCAATCTGTGTAAACCCATAAAGGGGTATAGGCTTTTTGTAATTTATTATTATTATTTTTTCTTCTCTCCTCTCATTCACTTGCAACACGTGGAGCGATGAAGAAAAAGATGTCCATTGGATTTTTTGGCCTAGTTGAGAACTGTGGGCCTGTCAAATTTCAAAGGTAGTCCAGCAAATTGTTGCACAATAAACCACTTGATGAAGACTACAAAATTGGAGCAGGGAATTATGTATAAATTACAAGAAGACCCCTGTAATTTTATTTTTTTTATTTTTTATTTTTTTAGGTTGTAATTTTAATTATCCAAAAGGACCCGGTCAAAAATTCATTGTTTATTTTCATTTTTATTTTCATGTGATGATTGTGATAACATGTTCATGCATGATAACATGTCATCTAGGAAAGTGCCCACTTATAGTTATTGTAACATGACATGCATACGCTTAGCATATTATTTTTATAAAGGAGTTTATAAAATGATTTAATATGTGTTAGCATTAATTTAATGAGATTAAATTAATTGGGTTGGTTTTATAGAATCTTAATTTATTAATCAACCAAATAATGTGAATTTAGTTTTAACAGTTAAGACTTGGTAAAATTCACATTAATTCTAAATTATCTAATTTTAAATTGTTTAATATTTGGTAACTTAGACAATTCATAATAAATTTAGATTTTTAGAAAATCTGGTAATTTATTTAAGTGTAAATAGAATAAGATTCTATTAACACATAATATAATCTAGTAATTAAAAAATTATTTTTATCTACTAGAATTATGAAACATATGATGTTTTATAAGATAAAACACATCTTTTAAAATAATGAGTGGGAGAAGGTAATATGACAATATAACCTGCGGTCTCCACTATTAGTACAACACCGTGAGATTTAGGTGGCGCCTCGCGACGCTTTGATTTCGTCCTCCCTATAGGGTGTCCGTTTAAATCAATATCAAGGTTGGCTTCCTTGAGATAGGATTTTATAATGTATTTCAAAATTGACCTACCCTACAGCGGCAATTTTGAGTTAAGTTGTTAAAATCTAAAATAGTGGGTTACACTCATAAAGACATAATTAAATTGTTAATTATATCTTGACCAAAATAAACGGTTATTAATAAATATAGAAAATATGAGATATTTTGAATATATTTATTAATTGAGAATGTCTCAATTCAATTCATAAATAATTTGACCTACCCTACGGCGGCACTTTATTTATTAAAATTGAATAATCGTGGAATTAGTAAAATATTTTTTGTGTTTTTCATATGCATCATGCATCACGTTTACTATTCCAAAACATATATTTATGATGTTTAAGCAACCATTTTAATTTATGCTATTTTATTTATTTATTACAGCAACAATGTCTAATCCAATCATCGCCATTCTCTCAACTGAAAAATTAACCGGAGATAATTTTGTCAAGTGGAAGAGTAATATGAACATTGTACTAATTTGTGAAAGTTACAAGTTTGTCCTGACGGAGGAATGTCCTCCAGAGCCTGCTGCCAATGCTCCTCGTAATGTACGGGAAGCATATGATCGTTGGATTCAGGCAAACAACAAGGCCCGCTGTTTTCTTTTGGCTGGGATGTCTGACGTGCTTAGAATGAAGCACGAAAGCATGGAGACCGCTTATGAGATAATGCAGTCTCTGCAAGACATGTTTGGTAAACCTTCTAAAAAGGCACGCCACGAAGCCGTTAAGGCAGTAATGAATGCAAAAATGAAGGCAGGGATTTCGGTCAGAGAACATGTTCTCAACATGGTTAACTATCTCCATGAGGCCGAGGTCAACGGGGCTATGATAGATGAAGCCACATAGGTGGGGATGATTTTAGAAACCCTCTCCCCTGCGTTCCTTCAGTTCAAAAGCAACTATTTCATGAACAAGCTGAAATATAACATGACTGAGTTGCTTAATGAGCTTCAAACCTTCGAGTCTATTTCGAAAGAAAAGACTAAAGAAGCTGAGGCAAATGTTGCAGAAGCTCAACCCTCCTTTTCTGCCCAAAAGAATAAGAAGAGGAAGGGGACTGAAGGAAGTGGTAAATCTAAGAATGGAGGGCAACCTAAGAAGAACAAAAGCAACAACAAAAAGAGCTCCAACCAAAAGAAGCCTAAAGGAAAATGTTTCCACTGCGGCGTAGTTGGGCACTGGAAGAGAAGCTGCAAGAAGTATCTTCAGGAGCTCAAAGAAAAGAAGAACAACAGTAAATCAGATTTACTCATTTTAGAAGCTTGTTTAGTTGAAGATGATACTTCACCTTGGATAATTGATTCAGGGGCAACTAACCATGTTTGTTCTTCTTTGCAGATGCTTAGTTCTTTAAGGGAGCTTGCCGACGGGGAATAAACGATGAGAGTGGGAACGGGAGAGGTTGTTTCAGCAAGAGCAATGGGAGTTGTTAAACTTTATTTTAGAAATAAGTTTTTAATTTTAGACAATGTTTATTACATTCCTTGTTTTCGTAGAAATTTGATTTCTGTTTCCAGGTTGTTTGAACAAATGTTTAATGTTTCTTTTAATAATAATTATGTTAATATTTCTAGAAATGGTTTGGATATTTGTTCTGCGCATCTGGAAAATGGGCTTTACACCTTAAGGCCCAACGAAAAAGCACTGCTCAATACTGAAATGTTCAAAGTTGAACAACCTAAACCCAAGAAGCAAAAGATTTCTTGTAATAATGAAACATACCTATGGCACCTTAGATTAGGTCACGTCAACCTTGACAGAATTAACAGACTGGTAAAGGAATGTCCTTTAAAAGAGCTAAAAGTTAGTTTTCTACCAGTTTGTAAATCTTGTCTTGAAGGTAAAATGACTAAGAGGCCTTTCTCTGCAAAAGGCGAAAGGGCCAAGGAACCACTTGAGCTAATACATTCAGACGTCTGTGGTCCAATGAATGTACAAGCCCGTGGTGGTTACGAATATTTCGTCACATTTATTGACGATTATTCAAGGTATGGTTACATATACCTAATGCAAAGGAAATCTGAAACTTTTGGAAAGTTCAAAGAATTCCAAGCGGAAGCTAAAAAGCAATTAGGAAAGATGGTGAAGAGTCTTCGATCTGATCGAGGAGGAGAATACCTTGATACTGAATTCAAGGATTATATGATAGAACATGGTATTCTATCACAACTCACCGCACCTGGAACACCACAACAAAATGGTGTTGCAGAGAGAAGAAATAGAACATTGCTTGATATGGTGAGACCCATGCTAAGCTACTCATCATTACCCACTTCATTTTGGGGATATGCACTACAAACTGCAGTATATCTTCTAAACATAGTTCCATCTAAGTCTATTTCAAAACACCTTTAGAGTTATGGAATGGTCGCAAACCTAGTATGCGACATATCCGTATATGGGGGTATCCAGCACATGTGCTGAAAGGTAAGAATAGGAAGTTGGAACCACGTTCTGAAGTATGCTTATTTGTGGGATACCCAAAGGGAACGAGGGGAGGTTTGTTTTATAGTCTACAAGATAAGAAAGTATTTGTATCGACAAATGCCACTTTTCTCGAGAATGATTATATGACAAACTATAAACCTCGTAGCAAAATTGTACTTGAAGAGTTACTTTCTGATCAGATCAGACCACAACCGACAACTGTTGTCGAAGGACAAAATGAGGAGTCCACATCTTCCTATCAGAATGTCATACCACCTCGACGTAGTGGGAGGGTTGTAAGACCACCTGCTCGCTACAGGGAACTTGGAGAAGCAAATTTTGCTATCTCTGATAATGGTGAAGATGATCCATTGACATATCGTGATGCAATGGAAGTTTCTGAGAAGGAAAAATGGCTGGAGGCTATGAACCTTGAAATGGAGTCCATGGACTCCAATTCAGTCTGGGATCTTGTAGACCTACTTGAAGGGATAAATCCCATAGGGTGTAAATGGATTTACAAGAAGAAAAGAGGAGTGGATGGGAAAGTTGAGACTTTCAAAGCTAGGCTTGTGGCAAAGGGTTTTACCCAAAAGGAGGGAGTTGACTATGAAGAAACTTTCTTGCCTATAGCTATGCTTAAATCCATTCGGATTCTTTTATCCATTGCTGCTTGTCTTGATTATGAGATATGGCAAATGGATGTCAAGACTGCCTTTTTGAATGGCTATATTGAGGAAAGCATCTATATGGTGCAACCAGAAGGGTTTGTAGTCAAAGGTCAAGAGCAAAAAGTTTGCAAGTTGCAGAGGTCCATCTATGGACTCAAGCAAGCTTCAAGATCTTGGAACTTGAGATTTGATGAAGCGATCAAATCTCATGGTTTCGATCAAAATATTGATGAACCTTGTGTTTACAAGTACATCAAAGATAAGAAGGTGGTCTTCTTGGTTCTTTATGTAGATGATATCCTACTCATTGGGAATGATGTAGGTATATTATCTGATGTAAAGAAATGGCTCGCCAGCAATTTCCAAATGAAAGATTTAGGAGAAGCAAGTTATGTTCTTGGAATCCAACTCATAAGAGATCGCAAGAACAAACTGTTGGCGCTGTCTCAGGCATCGTATATCGATAAGGTGCTTATCAGATTTTCGATGCAAAACTCCAAGAAAGGTAATTTGCCTACTCGTCATGGAGTTTATCTTTCAAAAGAGCAGTGTCCTAAGACACCTCAAGAGGAAGAAAATATGAGACGGGTACCCTATGCATCTGCAGTAGGAAGTCTAATGTATGCCATGTTGTGTACAAGACCTGACATTTGCTATGCGGTGGGTATAGTCAGTCGGTATCAATCCAACCCAGGATTAGATCATTGGGTAGCGGTTAAACATATTCTCAAGTATCTTAGGAGAACGAGAAACTATATGCTAGTTTATTCTGGTGAGAATTTGATTCCCATTGGATACACTGATTCTGATTTTCAATCAGACAAAGACACATGTAAATCTACGTCTGGATCAGTGTTTACTTTTGGTGGTGGAGCCATAGTTTGGAGAAGCATCAAACAATCTTGTATTGCTGATTCAACTATGGAAGCAGAATATGTGGCTGCTTGTGAAGCAGCTAAAGAAGCTGTTTGGCTCCGTAAGTTCTTAAATGATTTGAAAGTAGTTCTAGACATGGATAAACCACTCACACTGTATTGTGACAATAGTGGTGCAGTGGCAAATTCAAGAGAACCTAGAAGCCACAAAAGAGGAAAGCATATAGAAAGAAAATATCATTTGATTAGAGAGATAATGCATCGAGGCGATGTGGAAGTTGTGAAGATAGCGTCAGAAAACAACCTTGCCGACCCTTTCACCAAGACGTTACCTGCAAAGAGCTTTGAGGGACACTTGGAAGGCTTAGGTCTTAGAGACATGTCTCACCTGCTTTAGGGCAAGTGGGAGATTGTTGGGTTTGATGCCCTAAAAGCTGTGACATTGTACATATTGTTAATAAATAAATAAAATGACATTTATTATTATTTTGGTTGATTATATGTATTGTGAATACATTTATAAACATCAAGAAAATTCCATGATTATTTATGTGACTATAAATTTAGCATATAAGTGTTATTTGCTTAGGGATAAAATTTATAGATAATAATCTAAATAGTCCGTAATAATTAATTAAAGTTTGGGATCTTTAATTAAAAATTACAAGTACGGTCCAATCTCATCTAAAATGAAATAGTCATTATTCGGACTATTAATGTAGAGACATTGGGTTGGAGGTACTTTATATAATGAGATTATATAGGACTGGACCAGATAAATTATGAATCTCTAATAATCATCCGTTACAAATAGAGGATTCAAATTTATCACTATGATGATCATATATTTGACAGTCTTAATCCTGAGTATTTATTAGACTCCTATTTATTACATTATGTTTTTTGACTTGCATGGTAAGATTTGTCTAAGCACATATTATAACTTAGCATCTTGGAAACATAAAGTAATAAATGGCTGGGAATAATATTATACAGATATGGAATCCATTCCTTCCCTATGGAAGTTAGAAAAATAGTTCTCTTAAGTGATAATTCAAGGTTTGAACAGTAGAGCGCTCGTTCATAATAAGATTATGAATTAATTGTTCATTAGAGAATTATTGGAACTCAAGGATAAAGATGTAATAAGAGAGGTGAACGGAAATTGAACCTAGCTCTTATTATGAACTATTTATGGAGGACTGACTTATATGTAATGATTATATCAATGGACTACTCGCTAATTTTCTTTGAGTAATTTCACTATAATCTCAAGAGTTCAGTTTCAGGTTTTTAGTGGAGTAACACTGAAACTAATAAATTTGGCACATTAATTAAAGAGTTTGATTAAATGTCAAATTTATTGGAGCTTAGGTTATAGGTCCATAGGTCCCCAATACCACCTCTGTAACACTATATTGGATTTTTACATAGAATGAATTATACATGTTTAATTCAGAATTTTTGAATTCTGAATTAATTTTTTCACACTTGAATTATTAATGTAACACAGAAAAATGTTCTCTGTGACACATAATGTAATGTGATAAATGTTGTCACATTTAACTGAGCATTAGTTAATTAATTGATTATTGTTAAAATCTATTCTTAAATAAATGTGATTTATTTTTGAATTGAGATTTATATATATATATGGTTTTGAACCAAATCTTTTTATATATATATATAAGATTTTATAATATATATATATATATTAATATAATATTATAAAAAAAAGGGAAACGTAACATGATGTTACGATTCACGTTTAACATATACATATATATATATATGTATATATAAACCGAATCACTTGTGATTCGGTCAAAAGTCAAAAAAAAAAAAGGGCAAGTTTTCTTTCACGGCAACTAATATACATGTGCATATGTGTGTGAAGACCGGATAAGGATTCGGGAAACATTCGGAAAAGAAAAAGAAGAAAAAGGAAAGGAAAAGAAAAGGGAAAGTAAAATTTCTAATGGCTCAGTTATAAAAAGGGAGAGATAACAGTTATCTCAGTAATTTTTATTCACATAATTTTTAGAGAGAAAAACTGAGAGTTCTTCTCTAAAAGAAAAAGGTCTGTTATCTCATGTGTTGAGTACATAGCAGATTCAGAAAAGTGTGAGGAAAATTCATTCTTGCAGTTTGACGCCCACTCGTCTTTCCATTGGTGTGGAGGCCTGGTTTGGAAGATCGTGGTGTCAAAGAGGAAATCTAGGATACCCTGATAGTCTTCAAAAGGTTAGTAAAAATTCCTAAAGCTTTATGTAATTAAAATTATATATCTATTCCCGATGAACAAAGTTTTTAGAAAATTTTGTTTGTCAACGATCCGTTCCTTCCGCTACGTTTCATGTTTTAATTCCAACAGCAAGAACCTTCATGCGCTTGGTAAATCCTTGCAGGCCAAGCGGAGCTATGGAAGGAATGTAATCCCCCAAGTTGGGAGTTGCAACCAAGTGCAAGTTCTCTTGGATTACAGACTTGATCGGATTCCTCATCAGAATATTTCTTTCAGAACACCATCCTGCAACTCATATTTGCATTCAAGGATGTAATATTTGCACTAAGATCAACAACAACACCACTGGAGCAGCCTTCTGAATGAGCTCGATCAATTGGCCAATTTCTTCTTTCCTCATGGCTTTAAAAGAATTTATTTTGACACCACTAAGGAGCTCTAGAGTGCACATCTTGTGCATGTCACGCCAATAGGATCCATATGGAGCAAAGTCCAAGTCCCTTTGCTCCCAAGGGAAATGCTTTGCCCCTATATGAGGCGGTCTACTAGCGAAAATAAGGTCATTAGTCTTGAGGAAAAGCTCTGCAGATTCTGGGGAAGAAACAATAATGGTAGGAATAAGGCCTAATCTCATATGCATGATCGGACCATATTTTTGGGCTAATTTATGTAAATCATGATGTGGTAGTTTAGTGCAGGCTTCCAAAGAAAGGACACCCTTTTGGACCCGGAGGTAGTTTCTTCTTGTCTTTGGATTTCCAAAGCCTTGCTTGCAGAACGTAAATAATTACAACAATTACTGTAAGGATAGGCAAAGTCCAAGCCATTGTTTGTTCTTCAAAGCAGAGAAAACTGAATGCTTATGCGCTGAAATATTGGCTGAGCAAGAGTTATAAGTTCTTGTAACAGAAGGGTCACTTCAATGCCACAACTGTGAAATTAAGGACCGAGTGAGAAATAAAGTTTTAGTTAGATTTCAGTGCTGAAACAATATTATTGGTAAGTTATGAACCAATACAATGAGAAAGTCACTAGAAGATCTGTCAAATTTAGAAGAAAGTGTTCTATAAGCTTTTCCAAACGTATATATTAATTTGTCTTTTTGGGGCCCTTATTTCACCCTTTTAACATCGTCACATGCCAGAATGAAGGCTAGAAAATTCTACAACCCTTGATCAACTTGACTTCCATATTATGCCGGACAATTAAAGCCACAACAAACAAGAATTGGTCTTAACAACCAAAATTTTTGTGATTGAATCTTGATTCATTTTATTTCTTGGATATTATGCAAACGCAAAAATACACCGCTCATCTTTAGAATTCAGTTCTAGAGGACAAGAAAAAACAACAAATATAGATTTTTCTAAAGTATGTACACGCACAATTATTTCAGTTGAATCAAATGTTTCGCTAATGAAAGAAATCAGTATATACCTCTCAAGAATTTACAATTTTCTCTGAAGAAGAAAAAAAAAAATTTAAAAAGGACAATCCTCTTGCAATACAAGAAACAGAATTGGTCACTCTCACGCCTTACCTCAACCTTCTAGTCAAATAGTGCCTAGAATTGGCTGGTAAGTTATAACTTTAGGTAATTTATGCGTAATAAAACTAGTAAAAAAAGAAGAAAAAGAGTAGAAGCTTACGCTTCTGGTATCATAGATTGCTTGTAATGATTTTGCACTTCCTATCACACCGAGATTGTGGGAAGAAATCTCTTTAGTCTGTTGAAGGAAAGGTTGTTAATTCATACATACTTGAAAGGCATCTTGTACAATATTAATAAATATTAAAAGTAAAGATTGCCCCTAGAGATTCGAAAACACAACCCAAGCTCACATGAATGCATGGAACGCATGACTGGAGAACACATTAATCTATCACTTAATGTCAAATAATATTATTTGATTACATAGAGCAGATATCACCACATCACGAGCCTGGCATGCTATGTTATAAAATAAAGACAATAGTTCCACCAAGTAATAATGAGTAATGTCCAAGTGAATCAAATATTAAATTATAGTTTTTTAATAATGCTAGTTTGTTTTTCTTTTTTCCATTTCTTGTTTGTAAAACATTAAACAAGAAAAGTGTGATTTGAAAAATGGCAGGGTGTTTTCTCAATTGAGGCCTTTTTTTTGTTCAAACCTTGATTTAGGGTTACAACCAAAGAGTTACTTTTCTTTTCCAAACATTGTCTCATGAATAATTTTGGGTTTAAACCACTTAAAACATTGAACCAAACGGGCTCTAAGAATTCTTTGGCACTGTGCAGAACAATGCTGAAGTATCACAGCTTAGCTTTTGATTTTATTTTTCTTTCTTCGGTGTACCGGCACATGTTATCTCTTGAGATTCGTCATAAATTCAAAATTACAACAATAAGATCTTTTTTCTTCAGTTGCTTGGCACAAGATATTTGCCTGCTAATTAAAGGGAAGTGTGTATATGATTGAGCAAAAACAAAGTGATTGATGATTAATTTATTTAAAGACTCATATTCTAATCAGATGGCATCCATTTTTCAAGAAAATGGGCAATCATAAAATATATTTATATGGAAATGGAAATATGCTGTAATCATTAGTGGTCGGTTGATTAAGCGTAAAAAAATAAGAAAATTTTAGTATTATGGGAAAGACTTCCTAGTGATGATTATTGTAATAATTGTGCAAAAATTATGTTTAAGTTTCTCCCAGCTAATTGCTTTCCAAATAATTGATGTATGCAGTGATTCAAGATAGGAATTTGTTCAAACTGCATAATTTTTAACTAGATATGTTGATGATTAGAGGCAACTAACTATGGAATTTCAGTTTCAAAAGAAAATAAGAGGGCATTTGGAAACATGGTTTGAAGTAAAGATTTAAATTGAGAACACTTCGCAGAAATTCAAATCTTGTGAAAGAAAACACTGTAACAAAATTGATTGAAACCTTTTTGGGTCGAATTTATATTCTCAGACCGGCTTTAACTAACTGCAGAACTTCACAAAGTACTAATATAGCCGACGAGTTTTCCTCAAGAATACATAAGAGTAGTTGATGTAAATCACTAATTAATCAATGCCCGTTAAGTCCCACATCTTTGGTTGGAAAAAACAACCTTCCAACATGTTTGCCCTTGTGCGAACCAACCCAACAATGAAATAAGGAAAGAATGCCTCTCTGGACATTCGACAATGATTAGAGCCGAAGAGAAACTCTCACCTACAGCTTGTTTTTTTGTTAACAACAATTCTCCTTGTGTCTCTCAAGGATCACTTTCTAATGGCTTTTCTGGACTGACTTTATAGTTACACCTTTGTTGACCATATCCCTTGAGTGCTACTAAAAGAACTTTTTATGGTGTTTTCATGAAGTTAAATAAGTTAATATAAAATTAGTTTTGAACAAGTAATTTATCTGATATTATTTAGCTTGAATTATATATGTCTATTGGATTCCTTTAGTAGCTGACAAAATTTCAAAATAAATTAGAATAATTTTTAGTCTACCAATATTGCAGGGTTATGGCAGTCCCAGCTGCCGATGGCGTAAAGTATTTCCATTAGTTCATGGTTGAATTAGCTGTTGAGTGATGAACTTTGATGTTTATAATTGACAATACTAGCAGAGTGGTCAATGCATTACCTTGAAATTTACTGGCAATCTTAACCTTTACAATTCTGTGTGAATAAGATAAAAAGAAGAATATGAGCACAATTACACGGACGAAAAGGAAGAGAAATTATATGATGAGCAATGCCTAACGAAGCGAAAGAAGGATCCTCCTGCTATCTACTCTTTGTCCCCCTCTTCACTAGAAAATTGAGGGATGAATTCATCGATTTATTGGATACTAGGTCAGAATTGATGGGGCTTGAACCCGCAGCTTCCGCCTTAACAAGGCACTGTTATGATCGGTTGAACTACAATAAGGAAAGTAAGGTGTACAGCCTAAAAATTCTTTTTATCATTGGATTTCATTCAAACTATTTAGTTTTCTGTGGTGTAACAGAGACATAAATGATATACTTTATTATTAATATAAATTATTCTCATTAAATGTCTATAATTAAATTATCTATTTAAAAATACAAATGCATTAAACTCAAAAAACTCATTAGTCTTTTGTTTAACTTTAAGACAAAAGAAAAAAGAATGATTAATTACATACTATTTAGCATTAGAAATGTTAAAGCCTCTATTCAAAAAAAAACAAAGAAAGAAAATAAAAAGAAAAGTTATAGTCTTTTGAAAACTACTTCCGTTGATGATTGTGGCAAGAAACTATAGAAAATTAAATAGGAAAATGAAATAAATAAGAAGAGAAGAAGATTTAATGCAATTTGGTAATGTGCCTACATCACAGGCTAGGAAGAGGGAGAGAATTTACTTATTTGGTAATATGCCTACATCACAGGCTAGGAAGAGGGAGAGAATTTACTTATAAAAAGCATTATAATTTAGCCTCCATATTAATACATATTACAAAATACATGACCAAATTACTCACCCAAAACTAAAAGCAAGATATTCTTTAAAATAAAAATAAATATAAATAAAGTGAAAAACTATTAATATATGTACTTTTTTTAATATGCTCCTACAAGATAGATCTACGATAAAGATTTTATTCTTGTAAGATATTTTTGCTTTTTTTGGCCTTTTTTTTTTTGCTTTTTTCGAGGAAATAAAGACAAAAGAAATAATTGCATAGGGACAATAACCGTTAAAGGTGCACGAGTGCTACAAAGGATGCCAATCGTCAGGGGTGTAAGGGGCATATAGAACCGGTAAAAAGATGCAGGGAAGAGCACAAGGAAATTATCAGCGGCATATGGCCTAGAAGATTGGAGGCACAGAGCCTTGAAAGAGGGAGGAATACATTGTGTAAATTGGAGGCACGATGCTTGTTGTTTGGAGGCTCTTGGACTAGGTTTGAAGGCTTATGGCCACGGTAAAGAGAAGGGAGAAAATAGAGACATTAGTGACAGAAAATCAAAAACTTGTTAGAATATAAAACTCTGATACCTTATAAAAAATAAAATAAATAAATAAATAATTAATATTTTTTAATAATGTGGACTAAGAAAAGAACGATGATTAACTAGTAAAGGGGACCACGAGCTGGGCTCCATGTAAAATACATGTTGAGGAATTGCATTAAACGGCGATTTAAAGGCTGATGACTTAAAATAATGACCAATTTTTAAAATTAGTGTAGATGACATCATATCACAAATTATAACTTTCTGATGCATTTGGTATTGAATTTCCTAAAATGCCCTTTTTCTTAAGTTTTGATCAGTTTCTTTTTGTTTTGCTTTATTCACGTATTTCCCCCCTCCCTTCCCTTCTCTCTCTCACTCCTCTCTCTTCTGATGTATGTCTCTCTCCTCATTTTCTGTTTCATCTGATTTGGGTGACGGTGTTTCTTAGTCGTGAAGTTATGTCTTCGTCGGAGATTTCTTCATTTTCTGGCGATTTTGTTCTTGGAGTGATTTTGCGATTTTCTAGCATTTCAAGGTTATTGTTCTTTTTTCGCCCCTGTTTTTTGGCTTAGCTTTGTTTTGTACAATTGCTTATTATCAGTTTTGAAATTATATGTGCTTGTAGTGTTTGTTTGTTCGTTTGTTTGTTTTGTTTAATTTTTGTTTTTGGTCTTTGAATTTTTCATTATTGTTGGATTTGGTTTTTTGTTTTTTGTTTTTTTGTTTTCGTTTTCGTTTTTCATTTGTTAGTTTCATCATTCATTTTCGTTTTTGTTTTCAAGTGAGTTTCAGGAAGTAGTTGATTTCTATTTGGTTGATTTTGTTTAGGTTTTATGAGTTCAATTGAAGCAATTCTTTCTATAATTGGATTTTTTTTTTCTGTTTTTTAGTTGTTAATTGTAGTTTCTATTGAGATTTTGGTGTTGTGGTTTTTTGTTGGGGGAAGGGCACAGTTTAGTAGTTGTTTTTTTTTTCTTCTTTGTATTCTTGGCAGTACATTCCTTTTTTAATATAGTATTTACAGTACTGGTTGTTATATAGTAATTTGTATTTTCAGTTTTTTTTTTTTGAACTTTTGGCAGTGCATTTCTTTGTAAATATAGTATTACAGTAGTTTTATATAAAATTCGGTATTAACTCTGAAATACTTTTTTTCAGTTGTTTTTTTGCATTCTTGGCAGTGCATTCCTTTATTAATATAGTTTTTATAGTACTGCTTGTTATATAGAAATATGGTATTAACTCTAAAATACTATATTTCAGTTTTGTTATTTGTTCATTTGATTCTCGTTTTAGTTGTATTTATTCGTTTTTAATAATATATTTATTTATTAATTTGCATTTTCTAGGATGGTTCAAGTTTCTTTCATTGCCCTTTATAGGGGGAGGTGGATTTCAGATATTAACATTGTAATTTTGCGTTTAAGTCATTATTGATTGAAGATGACATTGATTTTAAGAGTTTGGGGCAGATTTTGGCTAACAACTGCATTTGGACATCTTTGGCTTTGTTCCTCATTCTAGTTTGTTGAGAATTGTGGTGGAAATAAGTTTAGGACTTCATCTGCAAAAAAAGTTTGTTGATGTTTCTACTGATATGTAGATGCGATGGTTTTTTGATTTGATTAAGTATGATAAAGATGTTGAGACGTTTCCTTTGATTGTTGATTTTTATGTGGTACTGTTGGTAGTTCTAGTCATGGGGCAAGTGGTTGTGAGGAAGCTTCTTCTTCGTTTGCTGGCTCGTCTTCTTTTGTAGGATCCTCTGGTTTGGATATTGATCATTGTTTGTTGCTTAAAGATCTTTATTTGGACAAAGGTTCCAGAATCTTTTGATGTTAAAGAAGGAAATGAGTTTGATTCTAAGTTAGTTTTGAAAAAGTACATGTACTTGATTGCTTTGAGGGGAAATTTCGAATTTTGTGTGATTAGGTCAAGTTCAGATTATTATGTTTTGAGCTGTGCAGCTGAATGATATTCTTAGATGATGTGTGCTTTGAGATATAGTGGGAGACAAAAATGGGTTATTTGAAAGTATGTTTCTCAACATTCTTGTGCCCATAATATCATTAGCAATGACCATCGCCAAGCTAGTAGTCACTTTGTGGGTGAAATTTGAAGGCTGATTGTAGAAGAGGTATTTACGATAGAGCTTGCCCAAAAGAAGTTGTGTCTTATATTCATACAAAACATGGTGTTAATATTAGTTATTTTGTCGTTCGCAAGAGTCATTCTTTTGCTTTAGAATCTAATCGAGGAATTGCAACTGGATCTTATTCTGTTATTTCTTCTCTCTGTGTTATTCTAAAAGATAAAAACCCAGGTTTTTTTTTTTGCCGCTGTTTTTTTTATTTTTTTTATTTTTGAGGTTATCTTTTCTTTAGTTAGTGATGTATTTACATGGTAATATCTTATTTACTGTTTTATATTTATTTATTTCTTTGTAAATGTAGTATTTATCATTGTTGATCTATTCAATTTTTTTTGTTTTTTTTTTACTTGTCCTTTGTTAGTTTCTTTTTGGTTTTGTTTTGTTAATACTGCATTTATTTGGTAATATTATATTTATTTTTGAGTTTATATATTTCTTAGTAAATATAATATTTACCATTGTTGATCTATTCAATTTTTTTTTTTCCTTGTCCTTTTTTAGTTTCTTTTTGGTTTTGTTTTGTTAATAATGTATTTACTTGGTTATATTGTACTTACCGTTTGTGTTTGTAATATTTCTTTGTACATATAGTATTTACCATTGTTTTATCATTTTTTTTTGTTTTTGCAGGTTCTTTCACCACTTATGAAGGTAGGTTTTTGTTTTTTGTTTTTTTTTTTTTTTTTTTTGCCTAGGAGCTTCCATTGAAGGATGACCTCATTGTAGACCTATTATTTTAGTTGATATCCCGTTCTTGAAGTCCAAATTCGATGGGGTGAGCTTCTTGTAATTGCTATGGATGGGAATAGTCATATTTTCTCTTTAGCATTTGCTATTGTTGATTCTGAGTGTGATAGGTCTTGGGAATGGCTTTTTTTTTTTTTTTAATTTGAGGCAAGCCATTGGAGATCGTGATGGGCTTGTAATTGTTTCTGATAGAAAGGGACCATTCCAAAAGCTGTAGAGAAGGTGTATCCTATTGTTGTGTATGGGATCTGTATGCAACATCTTTTTAGAAATATGAATTCAAGGTTCAAGGGCCCCAAGGTTGACGGGTTATTCTATCGATGTGCAAAGTCTTACCGAGTTCAAGACTTTGAGTATTATATGTGTCAAGTGGAGGATATTAGGCCTAGTGTTCAAGGATATCTTCTTGAAGCTGGTATTGGGAATTGGGCTCGTGCATTCTTTCCTCGAAAAAGATATAATATAATGATAACAAACATATCCAAGTCCATGAATGCTGCTCTTGTGGAGGCTAGAAAGCATCCTGTTTTTTCCTTGGTTGAAACTTTTCGAGCATTGCCGCAAAGGTTGGTTTTTTGACCATCATAATGAAGCTGATGCAACATTCACACGTCTTGACACCAATGACTAATCGTTGTATGCGTGATGTTGGAAGCAGCAACGCGTTCTATGAATGTGAGTTGTTAAAGATTTCATCTTTTTTTTTTTTGTAAATATTATATTTACTTGTTAATATGTTGTCCAAAGTCTAATATGGTGTAATACTGTATTAACCTATTAATATAACGTGTTAAAATTGTATTTACCAAAATTTTCCCTTTTTTTGTAATTTGAATTCTTTATGTGCTTTTACAGATTTATTCAATTGATATCTATCAATATCAAGTCGTTGATGGTATTGTAGACAACATTGTGGGCTTGGTTAGAAGAACTTGTTCCTGCCTTGTTTGGCAGTGTGATGATTTCCCATATGTTCATGTCGTTGCTGTTTGGAAGAGAAAATTAGATCATGCAGATTTTGCTTCGCCTTACTATATTGCTCGTGATTTCCACGTATTTTTCTAAGGTTTCTTTTAATTTTTTTAAGTGTTTTTCCATATTCACCCTATTTAGGTCACGAATATCTCTTGCAATTCAAAATTTGACTCTAAAATTTCAAGTTGAGTGTCATGCTAAGGTTTTAAAAAATTTGAATTGTTCTCTTAAACTAAGTTATTCTTGGAACTATTCAATCTCTAATAATCATACGTGGCCATACCTTCTAACATAAATTTGACTTCGTCAATGGTTTGTTGGTAAAAATGTAGTGGATTCATCTTCTCTCTCTACTTAATTTCTTGTCTTAGAATTTAACCTATCTATAAAAACTTCCGACAACTTCCAACAGATATTTCCTAAAAAGACTATAATGATTATATTTATCTAGTAAGTCTTTATATCTCCACCAAGCACTGTAAAATAGTTCCAAGTAGTGTTGTGAAAAACTTGCAACAAAATGTCGATAAATTACCTAAAACATTTTTTTTTATTTTTTATCTTTTACTTTTTAATTTTTAAAATTTTTTTAAAAAAAATTTGAAGTTAAATAATGTTAGATTAATCAGATTCCCAGATCGTTGGGGGTCACACTAGACATGCTTAGAATTCTTAGCTTTCTTAAATTAAGGTTTTAGCATTGTAGTCATGGGTTCGAGTCCCGATGGTGGGTCTTTTTGATAGAATCTAATAAATTTTACGATTAATTAAACTTATAAAACAAAAGACAAGATACTAAGCTTTTCTTTATCCGAAACAAATAAAGTAGTGAGTGAAAGCACCTGCCTTTTTTTAATTTTTAATTTTTGAATTTTGATTTTGATTTTTTGATTTTATAATTTTTTTTAATTTTTTTGAATAATAAACAAACTAATTAAAACATACAAATAATTAAAATAATATTTACAAAGGATAAAAATAGATCACTTACCTTGTCTTTCAGCTTAATTTAACAATCTAATAAACTGACGGCACTTCCTTAGTAACGGTGCCAAATTTTTTATTGTATCACCTAAAATGATTCTCTAAAAGCGGACGTATATAGTATAGAAATGTTGTCGTTTCCACAAGAAGTGGGTTTTTGAAGGTTGATAATTTAACGGTTGAAAAAGCATGAGTGATTTTATGGAGATTTTAAAGAAACATATTTTTAACAATTTTAAATAAGATTTTAAAACATAAAATTAAAACTAAAAAGCTTTAAGAATCCTTTGTATGTTGTCATGCCCCGCAGTACGGGAGGTGACGTGGCGGATTGATTAAGACAATTAATATAAAATTTAATTAAAACACAAGTTAAGTATTTAAATTAAATAAGAAAATGTAGAATTTTTAGAACCTTTTTAAAACAGACAGTTGTATGATATTAAAACATATAGAATTTCTATAACAATTGATAGAAAAATGATAAAAGATAAGGACGAGTATGGGTCCCACTGACCCACATCTTGTGCACACACATAGTACTGACAATATTACATTACATCCACAGTCCAAATAAAGAAAAAGTTAAAATGTTGCATGCCTTGATTTAATAATATAAATAACCTACTAAGTTCTCATACTGCTCTTGGGTTCTATCCGTAGAATCCTCTCTGAACCTAAGTGAAAATCCATCTAGAGGGGGAAAAGTTTAAAAACAAATAAAATGTGAGCGAAAGGTTCAGTAGGACTATATTTTAAGAAATATTAAATTCAAAAGGAAATATCATTACTCAAGAAATTATTTAAGAGAAAACTTGAATAAATAAGTTTAAACAAAACCATTCTTACCCAAACAGTTTATTGGTCGACCAGAAATATAATCAATTTTTTTTCATGAGCAAACCATATGAACAACACCACCGTAGTGGCCCAGCTGGGTTTCGGGACCTGCCCCCAAGATCGCACGCTACACGACACAATCTCTATTATGGCATCATGCCCATTTATTCATTTTTATTATTATTTAAAGCCCATTTACCAGGTATTTTTATTTACATTCATTATGAAGTTTATTTCAGTCCATAGTTTTTAAAGATAACCGATAAAATTCCTTTTTCAATCAACTATTGGAAACATTTTGGTAAAAACCCTTTTTGAGGGCCAAATCATTTGAAACTGGGTTACCAAATAAAAGGGATAGAAGTCCTACCTCAATACTCGTGCCAGTGCCCCTCACCATAATCCCGGTCCGCTATACGTTGCTCCGCAGAACTACAAACGACCCTAGATAAAACTAGGTCTATCAGTATCTAGTTTAAGATATTCTACGTTGCTAATCTAGTTCATGGTGTCCTAGTGTGCCATTTATATCTTTAAAATTATTTTATAAAGTTGGGATTTCAATCAGGGTTCAAAACAGTAAAAACGGATGAAAAATCACAATTTTCTCCTTGTTCGGTCGGCCTCCAGGTCTCCCTAGTTCGGCCGGCCGAACTGTGTAGTTCGGCCTGTCAGGCCTGCCAGAAAACCAAGTCCGATTGGCCAAACTTTTCCAGGTTTGGCCTACCAGACGGATGAATCTGGCCTGCCGATCCTTTGAATCCGGCCTGCCGAACTAGAAAATTCTAGAATTTTTCAGCTACGGGTTTTGGGCCTCCTAAACCCCAAATCTTCATTTTAACCTGTTTTTCTCAATTCTTAGACATGGAAAACAATTATAGATGATAGAAAAACATAATGGAATACTTTTAAACTCATTTAAACAAGATTTGCACTCAAAATCCAAGAAAATCCAAAAATAGAGAAAAATGAAGACAAATGAAAAATCTTGATTTGAATCCATTTTTCTTCAAACAAAGCTTAGAACCTAGTTATTCTAAGTTCCTCTAACTTAGATCAAAGGTTTTCTAAGTTCAAACAAGCTCAAATTTCAAAATGCAAGAAAAATTGAAATATTGAAAAAGTTTTGAAATTTGAAAACTAACCTCGAATCGAAACTTCAAATCACGTTTTTGGTTATTCAAACACGTTCCTGAGCCTCCAATCTACTAACCTGAAGCTTGGGGCTTGATTTGATTCAAAATTTTTTGGGAGGAATGGGAAAGAAAGAGAAAGGCAGAGGGATGAGAGAGAGAGACGAGCGTGAGAGGGAGAGTGAGAGAGAGTGAGTGAGAATGAAGGAGAGAGGGAGAGTGAGAGATATAAATAGAGAGAAAAAGTAGACGGTTTTACTGTGCGAAAACCGTATGCCACCACGGTTTTGTAAAACTAAATATATTTGACATTTGACAAATTATTTTATTCTGAAACTCAAAATAACAATTTAAAACAATAAGAAATCATTAGAAATTATTAAAATAAGAGAAATAACTTTAAACTCAAAGTTTCACAAAATGATCAAATTAAGTTTAAAATATTCATTATGGTACACTAATCTACCATTTTACATTTTAATATCATTTAATAAATTTCGAGGCGTTACATATGTTTCGTAACTGGTATGGAATTTTAACTTTAAATGATATTTATCTAAAGTATTTGATTTATTATATCTTTTCTCGTTAATTTCAAGCACTTTTGCTATTTTTATAAGTCAACCCAAAATGATAATATAGCAAGCTATAATGCAATAAGGGTTTCCCTATAAAAAGTAGCAAGATAATTATCTCTAACTAATGATTTAGTCCACTAACTATGAAAATTACAACTATTGTCACTACAATTATAATTAATGTAATTTTAAGATAGAAATAACAATAATAACAAATCAAAACTAATATATTTTAATGGAATAAATTATTGCATTAATTCTGATAGCACCTCATCTTATTACATGGTTTAAGAATACACTATGTCATCCTTTGTCGACAATAAATCAAGCATTACTAATTATTTACTGTGCTAATCTATGTCTATAATGTGGGAAAAACTCAACTTAATAAATAAACATGATTTCGGTATTATTAATATTAATTATGCAACACAATTAACTTACATAAAGAAAGCATGACTGACTTTATGCAAGAATTAGACAGCATAACAATATTAACAATAATTATTAAAAACATAGACAATATAATTTATTCTATAAAAATATAAACATTATAAAGCAGATATAGAGTTAAAATCTATACCAAAGTACTATCCATACGAGATCATCTCTCTATGTCATCAGACTCTCTACACTAATTTAGTCATTGTTTAATTATTTTTAGTACGATGAGAGAAGTACCCTAATAATACCTCCTACTAAAAGGGGTACTGTTGAGCACGAGGCTCAGCAGATGAGAAGAAGGGCCAAAATGCCTGAGGAAATGAGATGAATGAAGGGGGGAAGGGCTTTATATAGGGGAAAATTTTATTATTGACCACTTTTTATAATTTTTATTTATTTATTTATTTCTTTTATCTTTTCCCCCTCCACTTATTAAGAAGGGCCAAAATGCTCGAGGGCATAGAACTGATTCATTGAATTTTTTATTTTTTTTCTTTTCCTTCTATGTTGATATGCATCCTTACTGTGTTGATTTGCATTTGTGATCAAGTGTGACATGAGCAAAGACGAATGTTAGAAGACCGTAGGGTACACTGATTGCTAACTGGAATCGCGACTGGGATCGAGTCAACGAAAACAAAGTAAACGATTTCATGTAGACCGTTGGATCACTCCACGGTACTCTGATCTCTTCGCCCTTAAAGCACACGCATGTGGAGCTTTTTACACTCAATTTGGCATGCTGTTAGATCATTTTAGCGGCGCAATCCAACGGTCTAGGTCTTGCCACGCATATTTCTTTTTATTTTTTATTTTCTTTTGATTTCTTATGCCTTTAAGGTCCCTTTTTGCCCTTTTTTATACCGTTTTATTCCATTTTCCTCTAGATTTTAAATCCAAGATTAACAAACACACTAAAATTAATTATTTTATAAACAAAATATTTACAATAAAAACACACAAAAATTATTACAAACTTTTAAAATTTTAGTCTCTTTTGGTTTGATGTAAATATGATTTTCAAGACTTGAAAATATTTTTAGAAATTACTAATAATATAATAGAATATATTTACAAACTAAAAACTTATTTACGAATACATTAAAACTCAAAATAAAATTACCACTCATTATTTTTACAGTTTTAATTATTTACAAATTAAACACAAATTTAACACACCAAAATGACTATCAAAATTATCAAAAATATTATTAAACATAAAAACACACTAAAAATACATTTTTAAACAAATTTACACACTAAGACACAAAAATACTAACTAACAAAAATGTTACTAATTAGAGGATTTAATGAGAAATAAAAGTATAAATAAATGGTTTAAGCCTTAAAAAATATACACTTTTATGGTCTCATCACATGTCGACACGTTGGAAACATGACTCTTGATTAACGTATACTTGTTATTTAAAGATATGGAATCCAGGGCTCTTTTGTAGAGTTAATGATATTCTCTTATAGGCATTATCCTGTAAGTGGAGACTAAAGCCCTTAATCTTTTGGATATATATGTGTAACAGAATGACATATTGTTTGTATTGGTTATGAATAATAAGTATTAATTCTAAAAGTGAGACAATAGAACATAAGATAAATATAATAGAGAAGGTAAAAAGAAATTTATCTTTAAGCCGATTATGAATATCCTATGGGAATGTTACACATTATAATATGTTATAAAGTTTAACTTATTGGAGTTTTGAAATTTATATATAGTTCAAGAATACAGCTCTAAACTTTTAGTGGAATAGTTGTAGAGTTTATAATTATAAAATGTACCCATCGAGGATATGTTATTTTATAATTATAGAACCTTGATCTATACATGTCCATTGGGTCCCCTTTACTAACTCACATATTTCTTATAATGATACGGCATGTTTTTTCAATATATTGGTAACTTATTTTAATTCTTAAGATTGGCTTAAATTCGGTTGATTAGATGTGATAATTCACATTTAGTTTATTGGTTAAATTAATTTGGTAAATTAATTCAAGATGAACATGTTGAATTATTTGAATATATTTTATTTGAATGATATTATCTGTATATGATTGTTTTAATCAGAGAACTTCTGTATTAGATTATTTGAATTAAAACTGAGGCTTTATGAAAGATACCCAGGTCAAATAAAGTAGGAATTATCCAATCCGTTTGAACAAGTGGATCAGCTAATCTAAGAAGCTAGAAAACGCGTGTCAAGGGCATGCCACATATGCCCGATTGACCAGCCCTAGAGTAGGGCAGTTGACTGCCTCTTCCACATCAGCAATCTGAGGTCACATGTTTTTTTGACGAGAATTGATCCGAACTCGAATTTTAAAGCCTAATATGATAAAAATGATACCCCATTCAACCACTATAAGAAGGAAACATTTTCCTATAGTTTTTCACCATATGTGAATTCACTTAAGAGGTTTAGGGAAATGATTCTAAAGAGAGAAATTTTATCACTCTAAAGAATCGTTGTTCAATAGTAGAATAGTAATTCTTATTGTTCTCTTGTGATTGTGAGGAGAAGTCATCGGGAGGAAATCGAACGATGTGTGCCTACTCACAATCCAGTCATGGAAAAAAGAATAGCAAGGAAGACCAATTGATTGTGGCACTTTTGGATGCAATTCTCAGTAGTAGTTTTGTTATACAATTTCCTGTCAAGAGTGTAGTTTCAATTTTACAAGGCATGAAAGATCTTTAATTAGTTTATTATATATACCATGTCTAACTTGTTCATGGAAAAGTGTTTATCTTAAAAATTTTAAAATTATGATGCATATTCGTTTTCCAACACTTACTATAGAAACTCTTATTTGTTTAGATCACCCTTCCTAACTTGAAGCCTGCCAAGAACTCCAAAAATTGTATGTCTTTGACCTTAACTTTGATTGGGATAATCCTAAATGACAAGTTAGTTTCTATCTCACAACCACTCTACTTCCTACCTACATTGAACCGACAGTTTGTAAAATTGAACCTAACAAGGAGGATATTGTTGGAATTAAAATATGAAACGCAACGGAAGGAACGGATTGTTGACAAACAAAAATTTTCTGAAAACTTTGTTTATCGAGAATAGATATATAATTTTAATTATAGAAAGCTTTAGGTAATTTTACAAACCTTTTTGAAGACTATCAGGGTATCCTAGCTTTCCTCTTTGACACCACGATCTTCCAATCCAAGCCTCCACACCAATGGAAAGATGAGTGGGCGTCAAACTGTAAGAATGAATTTTTCTAACACTTTTCTGAATCTGCTATGTACTCAACACATGAGATAGCAGACCTTTTTTTTCAGATAAGAATTCTCAGTTTTTCTCTCTAAGTATTTTGCAAAAATTACGTGAATAATAATTGTGAGATAACTGTTATCTCTCCTTTTTATATCTGAGCCATTAGTAATTTTACTTTCCCTTTCCTTTTTCTTTTTCTTTTTCTTTTTCTTTCCTAAATCGCCGTGTCTCACACACACACATACATATGTACATATAAGTCATCCGTGAAAGTAAAAGGCAGTTTACCTTTTTTTTTTTATTTGATTTGACCGAATCAGTGTGATTTGGTTTAATATATATATATATATATATATTAAGGAAACAAAAAAGTGAAATGTAAGTTGTACTTTTACGTTTCTTTTTTTTAATATTATATTAATATATATATATATTAATATATTATAAAATCATATATATATATTAATATATTATAAAATCTTATATATATAAAAAGATTTGGTTCAAAACCATATATATATATATATATATATATATCTAAATTTAAATTCAAAAATAAATCATATTTATTTAAGAATAGATTTTAAAATTAACCAATTAATTAATTAACTAATGCTTAGTTAAATGTGACAACATTTATCACATTACATTATGTGTCACAGAAAACATTTTTCTGTGTCACATTAATAATTCAAGTGTGAAATAATTAATTCAAAATTCAATAATTCTAAACTAAATATGTATAATTCATTCTATGCATAAGTCCATTACAGTGTTATAGAGGTGGTATTGGGCACCTATGGACCTATAACCCAAGCTCCAATAAATTTGAAAATTAATTAAACTCTTTGATTAATGTGCCAAATTTATTAGTTTCAGTGTTACTCCACTAAAAATCTGAAACTGAACTCTTGAAATTATAGTAAAATTACTTAAAGAAAATTAGCGAGTAGTCCATTGATATAATCATTGCATATAAGTCAGTCATCCATAAATAGTTCATAATAAGAGCTAGGTTCAATTTTCGTTCACCTCTCTTACTATATCTTTATCCTTGACTTCCAATAATTCTCTAATGAACAATTAATTCATAATCTTATTATGAATGAGTGCTCTACTGTTCAAACCTTGAATTATTACTCAAGAGAACTACTTTTCTAACTTCCATAGGGAAAGAATGGATTCCATATCTGTATAATATTATTTTCAGTCATTTATTATATTATGTTTCCAAGATGCTAAGTTATGATCTGTACTTAGACAAATCTTACTATGCAAGTCAAAAAACATAATGTCATAAATAGGAGTCTAATAAATACTTAGGATTAAGACTGTCAAATATATGATCATCATAGTAATAAATTTGAATACTCTATTTGTAACGGATGATTATTAGAGATTCATAATTTATCTGGTCCAGTCCTATATAATCTCATTATATAAAGTACCTCAAATCCAATGTCTCTACATTAATAGCTCAGATAATGACTATTTCATTTTAAATGAGATTGGACCGTACTTGTAATATTTAATTAAAGATCCCAAACTTTAATTAATTATTACGGACTATTTAGATTATTATCTATAATTTTATCCCTAAGCAAATAACACTTATATGCTAAATTTATAGTCACATAAATAATCATGGAATTTTCTTGATGTTTATAAATGTATTCATAATACATATATGCAACCAAAATAATAATAAATGTCTATTTATTTATTAACAATATGTATAATGTCACAGCTTTTAGGGCACCAAGCCCAACAATCTCCCACTTGCCCTAAAGCAGGTGAGACATGTCTCTAAGACCTAAGCCTTCCAAGTGTGCCTCGAAGCTCTTTGCAAGTAACGTCTTGGTGAAAGAGTCGGCGAGGTTGTTTTCTGACGCTATCTTTACGACTTCCACATAGCCTCAATGCACTATGTCTCTAATCAAATGATATTTTCTCTCTATATGCTTTCCTCTTTTGTGGCTTCTAGGTTCTCTTGAATTTGCCACTGCACCACTGTTGTTACAATACAGTGTGAGTGGTTTATCCATGCCTGGAACTACTTCCAAATCATTTAAGAACTTACGGAGCCAAACAACTTCTTAGCTGCTTCACAAGCAGCCACATATTATGCTTCCATAGTTGAATCAACAATACAAGATTGTTTGATACTTCTCCAAACTATGGCTCCACCACCAAAAGTAAACACTGATCCAGACGTAGATTTACGTGTGTCTTTGTCTGATTGAAAATCAAAATCAGTGTATCTAATGGGAATCAAATTCTCACCAGAATATACCAGCATATAGTTTCTCGTTCTCCTGAGATACTTGAGAATATGTTTAACCACTACCCAATGATCTAATCTTGGGTTGGATTGATACTGACTGACTATACCCACCGCATAGCAAATGTCAGGTCTTGTACACAATATGGCATACATTAGACTTCCTACTGCAGATGCATAGGGTACCCGTCTCATGTTTTCTTCCTCTTGAGGTGTCTTAGGACACTGCTCTTTTGAAAGATAAACTCTATGACGTGTAGGCAAATTACCTTTCTTGGAGTTTTGCATCGAAAATCTGATAAGCACCTTATCGATATACGATGCCTGAGATAGCGCTAACAGTTTGTTCTTGCGATCTCTTATGAGTTGGATTCCAAGAACATAACTTGCTTCTCCTAAATCTTTCATTTGGAAATGGTTGGCGAGCCATTTCTTTACATCAGATAATACGCCTACATCATTCCCAATGAGTAGGATATCATCTACATAAAGAACCAAGAAAACCACCTTTTTATCTTTGATGTACTTGTAAACGCAAGGTTCATCAATATTTTGATAGAAACCATAAGATTTGATTGCTTCATCAAATCTCAAGTTCCAAGATCTTGAAGCTTGCTTGAGTCCATAGATGGACCTCTGCAACTTGCAAACTTTTTGCTCTTGACCTTTGACTACAAACCCTTCTGGTTGCACCATATAGATGCTTTCTTCAAGATAGCCATTCAAAAAGGAAGTCTTGACATCCATTTGCCATATCTCATAATCAAGATAAGCAGCAATGGATAAAAGAATCCGAATGGATTTAAGCATAGCTACAAGCGAGAAAGTTTCTTCATAGTCAACTCCCTCCTTTTGGGTATAACCCTTTGCCACAAGCCTAGCTTTGAAAGTCTCAACTTTCCCATCCACTCCTCTTTTCTTCTTGTAAATCCATTTGCACCCTATGGGTTTTATCCCTTCAGGTAGGTCTACAAGATCCTAGACTGAATTGGAGTACATGGACTCCATTTCAAGATTCGTAGCCTCCAGCCATTTTTCCCTCTCAGAAACTTCCATTGCATCATGATATGTTAATGGATCATCCTCACCATTATCAGAGATAGCAACATTTGCTTCTCTAAGTTCCCTGTAGCGAGCAAGTGGTCTCACAACCCTCCCACTACGTCGAGGTGGTATGACATTCTAATCAGGAGATGTGGTCTCCTCATTTTGTCCTTCGACAATAGTTGTCAGTTGCGGTCTGATCTGATTAGAAAGTAACTCTTCAAGTACAACTTTGCTATTAGGTTTATAGTTTGTCATATAATCATTCTCGAGAAAAGTGGCATTTATCGATACAAGTACTTTCTTTTCCTGTGGACTATAAAACAAACCTCCCCTCGTTCCCTTTGGGTATCCCACAAATAAGCATACTTCATAACGTGGTTCCAACTTCCCGGTCTTTCCTTTCAGCACATGTATTGGACACCCCCATATACGAATATGTCGCATACTAGGTTTGCGACCATTCCATAACTCTAAAGGTGTTTTTGGAATAGACTTAGATGGAACTATATTTAAAAGATTTACTGTAGTTTGTAGTGCATATCCCCAAAACGAAGTGGGTAATGATGAGTAGCTGAGCATAGATCTCACCATATTTAGCAATGTCTGATTTCTTCTCTCTGCAACACCATTTTGTTGTGGTGTTCCAGGTGCGGTGAGTTGTGATAGAATACCATGTTCTATCATATAGTCCTTGAATTCAGTATCAAGGTATTCCCCTCCTCGATCACATCGAAGACTCTTCACCGTCTTTTCTAATTGCTTTTCAGCTTCCGCTTGGAATTCTTTGAACTTTCCAAAAGTTTCAGATTTCCTTTGCATTAGGTATATGTAACCATACCTTAAATAATCGTTAATAAATGTGACGAAATATTCGTAACCACCACGTGCTTGTACATTCAATGGACCGCAGACGTCCGAATGGTAGCTCAAGTGGTTCCTTGGCCCTTTTGCCTTTTGCAAAGAAAGGCCTCTTAGTCATTTTACCTTCAAGACAAGATTCACAAACTGGTAGAGAATTAACTTTTAACTCTTTTTAAGGACCGTCCTTTACCAGTCTGTTAATTCTGTTAAGGTTAACATGACCTAATCTAAGGTGCCATAGGTATGTTTCATTATCAGAATAAATCTTTTGCTTCTTGGGTTTAGGTTGTTCAACTTTGAACATGTCAGTATTGAGTAGTGATTTTTCGTTGGGCCTTAAGGTGTAAAGCCCATTTCTAGATGCGCAGAACAAATATCCAAACCATTTCTAGAAATATTAACATCATTATTATTAAAAGAAACATTAAACATTTGTTCAAATAACCTAGAAACAGAAATTAAATTTCTACGAAAACAAGGAATGTAATAAACATTGTCCAAAATTAAAAACTTATTTCTAAAATAAAGTTTAACGACTCCCACTGCTCTTGCTGAAACAACCTCTCCTGTTCCCACTCTCATCGTTTGTTCCCCGTCGGCAAGCTCCCTTGAAGAACTAAGCATCTGCAAAGAAGAACAAACATGGTTAGTTGCCCCTGAATCAATTATCCAAGGTGAAGTATCATCTTCAACTAAACAAGCTTCTAAAACGAGTAAATATGATTTACCGTTGTTCTTCTTTTCTTTGAGCTCCTAAAGATACTTCTTGCAGTTTCTCTTATAGTTCCCAACTACGCCGCAGTGGAAAAATTTTCCTTTAGGCTTCTTTTGGTTTGAGCTCTTTTTGTTGTTGTTGCTTTTGTTCTTCTTAGGCTGCCCTCCATTCTTAGACTTACCACTTCCTTCAGTCCCCTTCCTTTTCTTATTCTTTTGAGTAGAAGAGGAGAGTTGAGCTTCTGCAACATTTGTCTCAGCTTCTTTAGTCTTTTCTTTCGAAATAGACTCGTAGGTTTGAAGCTCATTAAGCAACTCAGTCATGTTATATTTTAGCTTGTTCATAAAATAGTTGCTTTTGAACTGAAGGAACGCAGGGGAGAGGGTTTTCAAAATCATCCCTACTTGTGTGGCTTCATCTATCACTGCCCCATTGACCTCGACCTCATGGAGATAGTTAACCATGTTGAGAACATGTTCTCTGACCGAAATCCCTGCCTTCATTTTGGCATTCATTACTGTCTTAACGGCTTCGTAGCGTGCCTTTTCAGAAGGTTTACCAAACATGTCTTGTAGAGACTACATTATCTCATAAGCAGTCTCCATGCTTTCGTGCTTTATCCTAAGCACGTCAGACATGTCAGCCAAAAGAAAACAGCGGGCCTTGTTGTTTGCCTGGATCCAACGATCATATGTTTCTCGTACATTACGAGGAGCATTGGTAGCAGGTTCTGGAGGACATTCTTCCATCAGGACAAACTTGTAACTTTCACAAATTAGTACAATGTTCATGTTACTATTCCACTTGACAAAATTATCTCTGGTTAATTTTTCATTTGAGAGAATAGCGATTATTGGATTAGACATTGTTGCTGTAATAAATAAATAAAATAGCAAAAATTAAAATGATTGCATAAACATCATAAATATATGTTTTGGAATAGTAAACATGATGTATGATGCATATGAAAAACACACAAAAAATATTTTACTAATTCTACGATTATTCAATTTTAATAAATAAAGTGTCGCCGTAAGATAGGTCAAATTATTTATGAATTGAATTGAGACATTCTCAATAAATAAATATATTCAAAATATCTCATATTTTTTATATTTATTAATAACCGTTTATTTTGGTCAAGATATAATTAACAATTTAATTATGTCTTTATGAGCGTAACCCACTATTTTGGATTTTAACAACTTAACTCAAAATTGCCACCGTAGGGTAAGTCAATTTTGAAATACATTATAAAATCCTATCTCAAGGAAGCCAACCTTGATATTGATTTAAATGGACACCCTCCGTAGGGAGGACGAAATCAAAGCGTCGCGAGGCGCCATCTAAATCTCATGGTGTTGTGCTAATAGTGGAGACCGTAGGTTATATTGTCATATTACCTTCTCCCACTCATTATTTTAAAATATGTGTTTTATCTTATAAAACATCATATGTTTCATAATTCTAGTAGATAAAAATAATTTTTAATTACTAGATTATATTATGTGTTAATAGAATCCCATTCTATTTACACTTAAATAAATTACCAGATTTTCTAAAAATCTAAATTTATTATGAATTGTCTAAGTTACCAAATATTAAACAATTTGAAATTTGATAACTTAGAATTAATGTGAATTTTACCAAGTCTTAACTATTAAAACTAAATTTACATTATTCGGTTGATTAATAAATTAAGATTCAATAAAACCAACCCAATTAATTTAATCTCATTAAATTAACTCTAACACATATTAAATCATTTTATAAACTCCTTTATAAAAAATAATATGCTAAGTGTATGCATGTCATGTTACAATAACTATAAGTGGACACTTTCCTAGATAACATATTATCATGCATGAATATGTTATCACAAACATCACATGAAAATAAACAAATGGATTTTTGACCGGGTCCTTTTGGATAATTAAATTACAACCCATAAAAAATAAGAGAGAAAAAAAAATTATAGGGGTCTTCTTGTAATTTATACATAATTCCCTGCTCCAATTTTACAGTCTTCATCAGGTGGTTTATTGTGCAACAATCTGCTGGATTACCTTTGAAATTTGATAGGCCTAAAGTTCTCAACTGGGCCAAAAGATCCAATGAACTTTTTCTTCATCGCTCCATGTGTAGCAGGTGAAAGAGAGAAGAAAAGAAAATAATAATAATAAATTTCAAAAAGCCTATACTCCTTTATGGGTTTACACAGATTGATCTAATCAAACTGAAAATAAAATTACTAATCCAAAAGGACCATAAAATTAACGACCAAAAATCCTTTCATTAAATAACCATTCATCACATGAATAAAAATTAACAAAGATGCAAAGTGCTAACAAACATGCATCAAAAACATGATATCATCAAAATAAAATCATGTTTAATTAAAATTATATATGCTATAACCCGCTCTGATGCCATTTGTTGGAATTAAAATATGAAACGCAGCGGAAGGAACGGATTGTTGACAAACAAAAATTTTCTAAAAACTTTGTTAATCGGGAATAGATATATAATTTTAATTATAGAAAGCTTTAGGTAATTTTACAAACCTTTTTGAAGACTATCAGGGTATCCTAGCTTTCCTCTTTGACACCACGATCTTCCAATCCAAGCCTCCACACCAATGGAAAGACGAGTGGGTATGTACTCAACACATGAGATAGCAGACCTTTTTTTTTTCAGAGAAGAACTCTCAGTTTTTCTGTCTAAGTATTTTGCAAAAATGACGTGAATAATAATTGTGAGATAACTATTATCTCTCCTTTTTATATCTGAGCCATTAGTAATTTTACTTTCCCTTTCCTTTTTCTTTTTTTTTTCTTTTTCTTTCCTGAATCACCGTGTCTCACACACACACATACATATGTACATATAAGTCATCCGTGAAAGTAAAAGGCAATTCACCTTTTTTTTTTATTTGATTTGACCAAATCAGTGTGATTTGGTTTAATATATATATATATATATATAGATATATATATTAAGGAAACAAAAAAGTGAAACGTAAGTTTTACTTTTACGTTTCTTTTTTTTAATATTATATTAATATATATATATATTAATATATTATAAAATCTTATATATAAAAAAAAATTTGGTTCAAAACCATATATATATATAGATCTAAATCTAAATTAAAAAATAAATCACATTTATTTAAGAATAGATTTTAAAATTAACCAATTAATTAATTAACTAATGCTCAGTTAAATGTGACAACATTTATCACATTACATTATGTGTCACAGAGAACATTTTTTTGTGTCACATTAATAATTCAAGTGTGAAATAATTAATTCAGAATTCAATAATTCCAAACTAAATATGTATAATTCATTTTATGCATAAATCCATTACAGTGTTACAAAAGTGGTATTGGGCACCTATGGACCTATAACCCAAGCTCTAATAAATTTGACAATTAATTAAACTCTTTGATTAATGTACCAAATTTGTTAGTTTCAGTGTTACTCCACTAAAAATCTAAAACTGAACTCTTGAAGTTATAGTAAAATTACTCAAAGAAAATTAGCGAGTAGTCCATTGATATAATCATTACATATAAGTCAGTCCTCCATAAATAGTTCATAATAAGAGCTAGGTTCAATTTCCGTTCACCCTCTTATTATATCTTTATCCTTGAGTTCCAATAATTCTCTAATGAACAATTAATTCATAATCTTATTATGAATGAGCGCTCTACTGTTCAAACTTTGAATTATCACTCAAGAGAACTATTTTTCTAACTTCCATAGGGAAAGAATGGATTCCATATCTGTATAATATTATTCCCAGCCCTTTATTACATTATGTTTCCAAGATGCTAAGTTATGATCTGTGCTTAGACAAATCTTACCATGCAAGTCAAAAAACATAATGTCATAAATAAGAGTCTAATAGATACTCAGGATTAAGACTGTCAAATATATGATCATCATAGTGATAAATTTGAATACTCTATTTGTAACGGATGATTATTAGAGATTCATAATTTATCTGGTCCAGTCCTATATAATCTCATTATATAAAGTACCTTCAATCCAATGTCTCTACATTAATAGCCTGGATAATGACTATTTTATTTTAAATGAGATTGGACCGTACTTGTAATATTTAATTAAAGATCCCAAACTTTAATTAATTATTACGGACTATTTAGATTATTATCTATAAATTTTATCCCTAAGCAAATAACACTTATATGCTAAATTTATAGTCACATAAATAATCATGGAATTTTCTTGATGTTTATAAATGTATTCATAATACATATAAGCAATCAAAATAATTATAAATATCACTTTATTTATTTATTAACAATATGTATAATGCCACAGCTTTTAGGGCACCAAACCCAACAAATACAACCCCTTGGATATATTTTTACCTATTAGCCCTCTGTTTCAATAGAATTATAAACAAGAAAGCTTTTTAAAACCCATTGATCATTCCTTTTGTTCTAGGCTCTTCAGTCCAAGCTCTAAAGCATCTAGTTCTTTTGGGGTTTGGCAATTCCAGTTAAGGGAACTTCCCTTTGTGTTTTGAGAGTTTGGCTCTCGGCCTAGTTTTAAATCCCAACCATTTTGCCAACTATAACCACTGCAGTCATGAAAAGGATTCTCCTTGGACTTCATCAAGAGGTCATAGTTCTTGTTTTCTGCCTCTGTTTATCATTCTCGACGAAATCTAGGAACATCATGGCTCTACTCGTCCTTCTAATGACCTCTCCTGTCGATCCACTATGGCTCAGAGTAGACCAAAGCCTTTTAAAGCAGCCAACTCTCATTCTCTTTCTCCTTTTTGTCGAAGATCTCGAGCCTATTCAGGCAGTGCCTAACATGTCGAATCAATAGACTTTATAGCTCTTGTTATGAATGTGTTTTGCGGGAACCATGGATTCCAAATCTCATGAAATTTGATGGTTAGAAATTTTTATGCACCGATTCTTCTTTTGACATTGATGTTGCTCAAATTCTTAGTCTAAACAGGGATACACCAAAGGACATCCACAAATAGCTTACTTACGATCATTCCAAGCTTGTCAATATGGGCATAATTGGTCTTATCCATGCAAGAGTGCAATTAATGGACGGCGACACAAAGCCAAGAAACTTGAGGGTGAATGGCACTTTCAAAGTTTAAGCTGACGTCATAAATCTCCAAGGATGATTTTGTACGTCATGTAGAGAAGGTTGAGTTTGAATTGCTTATTGAAAGGGATCTTAGGAAGAAATTGGAAGAAGAATTACATCATTTCTTATGTCTGAACACTTCTAGCATTGTTGGTTCCACTCAAGCACCCCGTTCTTCTTTTACTGATTCTACTAGAGTTAATGATCTTCAAGCTTAAGTCCAACACCTTCATGCAGAAAATGAGATCTTAGGAAGAAATTTGAAGAACTGCATCATTTCTAATGTATAAACACTTCTCACCATGTTTGGTTCTGTTGGAATTAAAATATGAAACACAGCGGAAGGAACGAATCGTTGACAAACAAAAATTTTCTAAAAAACTTTGTTCATCGGGAATAGATATATAATTTTAATTATAGAAAGCTTTAGGTAATTTTACAAACCTTTTTGAAGACTATCAGGGTATCCTAGCTTTCCTCTTTGACACCACGATCTTCCAAACCAGGCCTCCACACTAATGGAAAAACGAGTGGGCGTAAACTGCAAGAATGAATTTTCCTCACACTTTTCTGAATCTGTTATGTACTCAACACATGAGATAGCGGACCTTTTTTTTCAGAGAAAAACTCTCAGTTTTTCTCTCTAAGTATTTTGTAAAAATTATGTGAATAATTATTTTGAGATAACTGTTATCTCTCCCTTTTTATATCTGAGCTATTAGTAAATTTTTCAATTAATTTTCAATCTAAAATAACCACCATATCAGATATATGGGAAAATTGCATAATTGTGACCTTTTACTTTCTCCTTTCCTTTCCTTTACTTTTTTTTTCTTTCCCAAATCACTACAAAGTGATCCGTTTATCTCACACACACACACACACACACATATATATATGTTAAAAAACGTGAAACGTAACAACCTATTACGTTTGGCCTTTTTTTAAAAAAAAAATATTTATCTAAATTTAAAAGATTTGGTTCAAAACCATATATATCTAAATTTAAAAATAAATCACATTTATTTAAAAAATAATCAATTAATTAATTAACTAATGCTCAGTTAAATGTGATAACATTTATCACATTACATTATGTGTCACAGAGAACATTTTTCTATGTCACATTAATAATTCAAGTGTGAAATAATTAATTCAGAATTCAATAATTCCAAATTAAACATGTATAATTCATTCTATGCAAAAATCTAATATAGTGTTACAGAGGTGGTATTGGGGACCTATAGACCTATAACCCAAGCTCCAATAAATTTGACAATTAATTAAACTCTTTGATTAATGTGCCAAATTTATTAGTTTCAGTGTTACTCCACTAAAAACCTGAAACTGAACTCTTGAGATTATAGTTAAATTACTCAAAGAAAATTAGCGAGTAGTCCATTGATATAACCATTACATATAAGTCAGTCCTCCATAAATAGTTCATAATAAGAGCTAGGTTCAATTTCCGTTCACCTCTCTTATTACATCTTTATCCTTGAGTTTCAATAATTCTCTAATCAACAATTAATTCATTATCTTATTATGAACGAGCGCTCTATTGTTCAAACCTTGAATTATCACTCAAGAGAACTATTTTTCTAACTTTTATAGGGAAGGAATGGATTCCATATCTGTATAATATTATTCCCAGCTATTTATAACTTTATGTTTCCAAGATGCTAAGTTATAATCTATGCTTAGACAGATCTTACCATGCAAGTCAAAAAACATAATGTCATAAATAGGAGTCTAATTATTACTCAGGATTAAGACTGTCAAATATATGATCATCATAGTGATAAATTTGAATACTCTATTTGTAACGGATGATTATTAGACATTCATAATTTATCTGGTCTAGTCCTATATAATCTCATTATATAAAGTACCTCCAATCCAATGTCTCTACATTAATAGTCCGGATAATGACTATTTCATTTTAGATGAGATTGGACCGTACTTGTAATTTTTAATTAAAGATCCCAAACTTTAATTAATTATTACGGACTATTTAGATTATTATCTATAAATTTTATCCCTAAGCAAATAACACTTATATCCTAAATTTATAGTCACATAAATAATCATTGAATTTTCTTGATGTTTATAAATGTATTCATAATACATATAATCAACCAAAATAATAATAAATGTGATTTTATTTATTCATTAACAATATGTATAATGTCACAGCTTTTAGGGCACCAAACCCAACAGGTTCCACTCAAGGTCCTCGTACTTCTTCTACTTATTCTGCAAAAGTTAATGTTCTTCAGGCTCAAGTCCAACACCTTTAGGCATAAAATGAGAAGCTTCTATAAGAGAAGGCTATTCATCTGAGCACCATTATAGACTTGGGAAGAAAATTGGTGCATGACTACTATCAACAGTTTGATTCTACTATTGAAGCGAGAATGTCTGGAGTTAAATATTCTATAGATATCTACTTCCATGACCATTTAGAAAATTCTTTGGCTTCAAGAAATGCCGAGATTGAACGCCTAAAAAATAAGCTCTCCAGATTCTACGCTTAAGCACCTACTTCAGTTTGAATTCTTGACCATGATGCCTCTTCTTCTATGAAAACTAATGAGATTGAGGCAAGGTATCAAAAAGAGATTTTGGATTTTGAAAGCTCAATTTACTGCTTAATTTTCTCATTTCAAAGATAAGTGTAATGCTTCTAGCAATGTCAAGGCTTGTCAATCTTTTGAGCTAGGATTTGACCAAGCCTTACTTCTCGTTGAAGAGAGGGAGCTCATTTCACCAAAATATTTCTTAGACAATTTGTGTAATGCCCCGAAATTAATTAAGTAATATTAGTGAGAAAGTGGTAGATTAGTGTGCCATAATGAATGTTTTAAACTTAATTTGACTATTCCGTAAAATTTCTACATTAATGTTATTTTTTAATCATTTTAGTGATTTTTAATTTCTTTTAATTATCTTTAATTTGCTATTTAAATTTTTAAGCAAAACAATTTATCAAATGCCGAACATATCCTGTTTGAAAATGATGTGTTGTATACCATTTTCTTGCAGCAAACTGCCTCTCCCTTTCTCTATTTATTTCTCCATTTCTTCTTCTCTCTCTCCCACACACGCTCATTCTCTCTCTCACTCTCTCTCCCTCGCTCGTCTCTCTCTTCTCTATGTCTCTCTTTCTCTCTCCATCCTTCTCTAAATTTTGAAATAAAAAATCAAGCCCAGGCTTCGGATTAGTGGATTGGGGGATCAAGAACGTGATTGAGCAACCAAAAACACGATTTGAAGCTCGAATCTAAGGTTAGTTTTCAAAGTTTCAAAACTTTTTCAATTTTCTTTGTACTTTGAATCTTGAGCTCAATTAAGCCTAGAAAACCCTTAATTTAAGTTAGAGAAACTTAAAATAACTAGAACCTAATCTTTGTTTGGCCAAAAACGGATTTGAATCAAGGTTTTCTATTTTTCTCTATTTTTCTCCATTTTTGGGATTTTTCAAAATTATTGTACAAACCTTGTTTAATTTAGTTCAAAAGTACTTTATAATGTTTTTCTATCATTTATGATTGTTTCCTATGCTTGAAAATTGATAAAAACTGATTGAAATGAGGATTTGGGCTTACGAAGGCCGAGAACCCGTGTATAGAAAATTCTAGAATTTTCTAGTTAGGCGGGCCGAACTTCGTAATTGACAGGCCGGATTCATGGGATTGGCAGGCTAGATTCATACGTCCGACAGGCCGAACCTGGAAAAGTTTGGCCGACCAGACCTGGTCTTTCGGCCTGTCCGGCAGGTCAAACTGTACAGTTCAGCCGGCTGAACCAAGGTGACCGGTAGGCCGACCGGGCATAGTAAAATTTTGTTATTTTTCACCCGTTTTTACTGTTTTGAATCCTGATTGAGATTTTAATATTACAATATGATTTTATAACTACAAATGGCACACTAGTACGCCATGAGATAGCTTAGTGACGTAGAATATCTTAAGCTAGAAACTGATAGGCTTAGTTTATATATTTAAGGTGTTCGAGGATCCACAGAGCTGACATGTAGCGGACCAGGATTATAGTGTGGGACATCGGCACGAGTATTGAGGTAGGACTTTTACCCCTTTCCTTGGTAGCCTAGTCTTTAAACGATTTTGGCCTCCAAAGGATTTTTATTCGAAATGTTTTCAATGATTGATTGAAAAAGGATTTTATTGATTGTTTTCACAAACAGTGGATTTAGGTGATCTTCATAATAAGGCCCATAATGAATGTAAATGAAAACACATGGTAAAAAGAGATTTTTAGTAATTGAAGAAAATATATATAAGGGCATTATGCCATGTCAGAGATCAAGTCGTGTAACGTGCGACCTTAGGGGTAGGCCCCGAAACCCAGCTGGGCCACTACGGTGGTATTGCATATATGGTTTGCCTAGGAAAAGAAAATGATATTCTTTCTGGTCGACCAATAAATGGTTTTGGTAAGATAAATTTTACTGAATTCTATTTATCCTTTATTTAAGGTTATTTTCTTAATAATTCCTTGAATCATGAGATTTTCCTTTTAAAAATTATATGTTTTTAAAATATAGTCCTATTGAGCCTTTCGCTCACATTTTTATTTGTTTTAAAATCTTTCCCCCTCTAGGCGGATTTCAGCTTAGGATCGGAGAAGAGTCCATTGACCGAACCTATGAGTCGTAGAAGAGCCAAGTAGGTTGTTTAAATTATAAAAATTAAGGCATGTAATACTTTAATTTTCTCCCTTTACTTTGGACTGTAGTTGTAATTTAATATTGTCGGTACTATGTGTGTGCACAAATTGTGGGTCGGTGGACCCAACCCGCATTTCTTCCTTTTCTTTATTATTTTCTTATTGTTTACTTTGTTTTCCTTATCTGTTTAATTACTATAAATGCTTGCTTTAAAAGGGTTTTAAATAATCGCAAATTTTCAAAGTTAACTAAATTCTTTAACTTGTGATTAATCAAAATTTTTACTTAATTATTTTAATTAAACCGCCACGTTACCTCCCGTACTATGGGGAGTGACACTTTGAAGGTTGATTATCAAGCTCACACCACTCAAAAGCTAAACCTTGATGAAGATTCTGGCTCTGACAGTGAAAAAAAGGACGTTGGAGCCTAGATTTAGACTTTCTTTCTTTTATTTCTTGCGCTTACAGTTTAGACATTTATATTTTTGAAGGTCAATGAAGATCCTTATTTATTTATTTATTTATTTTTCTTATGTTCCTTCTTCACTTTTTTCTTTAGTTTCTTTATAGGGTATTTGGAAGGATGGTGGAAACTGTTGGTTAGAGCCACTTTTATTGTAGCATGTGAAAGCTTTACATTGTAGCAATTTTTTTTATTATTACTATAGCATGTGAGAACTTTACACTGTTTATAGCTAAAAAAGTGGTTCCCACCACTTTTGTCAAACAGGGGGTTAATTTATGTTTCTTGGTTTTGCTTCTATCTCTTTTTTTTTTTTTTTGGTGAAACCCTCTAATATTCGGGCTTATCACGAATGACACGAATTCTTAAGGGCCCCTCAACGTTCGGGTGGTTTAGCCTGACTAATCCAGAGTCGACCCGTGGAGAGACCCAAAGGCGGCAAGAGTCTTCTAACACCAACAGCTGCATTTACAAAGACTCGAACCGGAGTCCCCTGCTTAAGCGAAATAGCCTCCTACCATCTGAACCAGTCAGATGTTAGTTGCTCCTATCTTTTATTTTGCTTGCAATTTGATTCTGTCTTTTTAGCGCTAATTTTGTATTTCAAATTTATATTCCAAATTTGAATTTAAACTCCTCAATGTGGGGGAACATGAAACATCATGATGCAATTATAATTAAGGTAGCTTCTATTTTACTATTTCCAATCGATAAATTTTAATTTTTTAAGTAATTACGTCTTTTCAATCCCTTCATTAATTAATAAGGTATTTGACATTGTGGTTATAACAGTAAACATGTAACATATAAAAATTTTATGTTATAATAATTTTTTTTTATTGTAGTATATAAAAATTTTATACGATTTTTAATTAAAAAATTAGGTAAAATTAACTTTATTAAGTAGGATCGAATTTATTAATTTGTAAAAAGGTGGCAAGTCCCCTTTTTGATTTTCAAGCCCTTCTTGTCCTATAAATATTTCCTTACACGATTTTTTGCCCCATCGGCCAACTCTTACTCTTTTCCTTCCTGCAACCAAAATTCCTCTCAATTTCTATTCCTTCTGAAATTTATACTTTCCCAAACAGCCATTGATCAAATTCACAAAAATTTTCAGATTCTTGAGGGAATCGAGTTCAATTCTTCGATCGATCATCCACAGCGAATCCCGAAGACTTAACCATCTCCCTCTGGCAACTACAATGCATTACTTTTCCTCTTCTACTACGCCCAAATCAAGATCCATCCCAACCAATTCAAAGCCAATACCTAGAGGATTATCATGGGGTTCATTCTTGCACGTGGTAGAAGAAACGCCAAATTATGGGTTTTTGACCTTGGCTATTTTTGCTCCATTAATTTCCACGCCCATTGAAGGTCTGCCTAATAGTTGAAATTCCCAGAAGACCCAAAAAGGGCTGCCGCCTTGGATCAGTTTGCCAACTTTGAAATCAACAACCCTATGGTAATTGATCAGATTGGCCCTCCTTCCTTCGGTTGATGAAATTTAGATCTTCTCAAAATTTCTTCATGGCTAAAGAAGCTATGGATTCTCTTCTGTTCGAATACAAAACTAAATTGGTTGCTCTTTCTGACCTCTCATGGAGAAAAGGCCGAAGCAAACGTTCCAGGAAAGAAAAGAGACCTTTTCGAAAAGATGGTGATGGTTCTCATATTGCTCTAAAGGATGTGAGAGGTTCCTTGGCTACCTCTTTGAGGAAGAAATAGAGGAGTTAAGGCACTCCTGAGAAGTCTTCACCTCCACCTTCTCAAAATGTTCATCCAATTCCCCTGTTTACGCTTACTATCTCAACCTCTCTTTCTTCTGGTCCTACAGTTTCCAGTTTTGCTATCGTTCTGCCTCCCTATTTGTTGGATTCAAAATATGCTTTAGAGACCCCTGTCTCTAGCCGACCGACCCCTTTACAATTCCTCCTTCTGCCAATCCTCAACAAGATCCATTGCTGGACGACATCTTAAGTCAGTCTCAAGTTCAATCTTTTATTGATTCTGGTTCTATACCTTCAACTGATGATCAGGGTTTACCCAAGAAATTGGAAAAAGCAAGACCACCCATTTCTACTACTTCCACTATTACAGGGATGCTTAATACCAGTTCTGTTGCTATCATTGCCTCAATTATTAGCAAGTCTTTGTTACTCAAGATTTTGCTTCCAGGATTTGCACCCCGCAACCTCCTACCTTGTCTGCTAGAGTACCATTCTCGCCTTTTTCTACAACATTATTGCCCATCTATGCCATTACTCCCGACTGTACTGACCTCTCAATCACTTCACTCATTTCTCAACTTCCACTTCTTAATACTCCTACCCCCCTGCCTTAGTCATTTCTGATTCAATTCACAGCCTTGCTATTTCTACCATATTTACACAACTTGGAGCTCCGAGTGTTCCTGGGTTGGAAATTCCGTGGGACAGCTTAATTAGGCCATTTAATATCTTTGGAGGTGGAATTGCAGTGAATCAAGAGCAAGGAGTTTATATGGGTCGAGAGTCAAATGCTTCTAATCAAGCTCACAATTGTGATTTTGCACGTGGTCGCTCTGCTTCTGCCGCTTCTTGCCAATCTGCTCCCTTTTGGTTTTTGGGTGGTGCACCGCTTCTCTGTTCTAATGGGATGCCTATCACCAACCAAGAGTCATCTTGGATCCTTATGTTGGCCATTCGATTTAAAACTCTATTCGCATGAAGGTCGATGTTGACGCCTTCAATGCACTTTCTACCGCAAAGGAGCCGAGTACTTCCAGTGTCTTAAAAGCAATGGTATTATTTTCTTGTTTCTTTCTTTTGTTTCTCACGCTAGATTTCTATTTTCTTCAATCTTTCTTCTTATCTAATTGGTAGTTTTGGCTTTATTTCAGGCATTGTTTTTGTGTGCTGGAATGGGTTTTGAGTTTTCTTATTTTCTTCTTATCTTTAAGAAGATGAGATCTCTTGCTAAGGACTTAACTCAGAAGCTGAATGTTGTAGAGGATTTGCTGGCTCAAACTCTAATGGATCACGAAAAAGCAACTTCAGTCTATGAGGAGTGAATTTGAGAATAGTTTTAATGAATTCCAACTCCATTCTTTTGAGTACGAGTTGTCCCTAAGGAATTCTATCTCTACACTTGAAGTTGAGAAGTCTATTCTGGAAGCCAAGTTGAGGGACTCTGAGAATTTTCGAATTCAACAATCTCTTGAAGTGGAACGATTTCAGAAGCAAGCTTTAAAATGTTGCAAACCTTCTATTTTTTTCTGTTGGTGTCTCAAATGTTCCCTCACCGAGTGAGGTTCCTTTCCTGGAGAAATACATTTTAGTGTACCATTCTTTTGCTTGCTCAAACCTGAGCCTCCGCCTATGCAACAAAAGTTCCAGAATGTCTAAATTTTGAAAAAGGTTTTGAGCAATCCTCTAGATTCATATGAGGATCTCCCCTTGCTTCCTCATCAGACCTTCTGAGACAGCCCCTCCATTTCGGATCTTCTGGAAATTAGCCGTCCGTTTGTTTCGAGTATTATTTGAACTTAATAGACTTAAATTGGGATTCGATTATCAAAAATCCTTTGAATACGTGTTTGTTTCTCCAAAAATTTGAATCCTTTGAATATCAAAAATTTAAGTTTTTAAAGTTCTCATTCCCCTTAAACTTTTGATAATCGGATATATTTGCTACAGTAAAAACTAAAATTTTCTTTCTTATATTTGAGAAAAAAAAAACATAACTTATTCATTTAATATTTAATTGAGATAATTCTTTTTTCACTGTCTTTCTAGTGAAGAGAGAAAAATTAAGATCCATATTATATATTTTTTAGTATCATTAACATTAAGATTTTATTAAATTTGTTAATAAATCAAAAATTATTTTCATTACCTTTCTAAACACAAATTCTGATTTTATTCCATATTCAGATTAAAACCTAATACACATCTAAACACGAATTCAGATAACAATTCAATATACTAATTCAAATTCTAACTCAAATTACACTCAAATTACTAATTTGAATCTATTTAACAAACGGACCCTAGCAAGTCCTCTTTTCTATTTTGATTCTTGCCTCTTATACTGTCACAACGATGTAATGAAAATTTCTGTGTCTCCAATGCTGCAATTGTTCTTCAAATTTTTGTTTATTTTATTGCTTCCTCTTGCTAGCTCTTTATTCACAATGCCTTAACGTATAAAATACTGTTTATTATATATTTTGAATGCACTATTTCATCTTTTCTCTTCATTTACGAACTCTAACCACTTATTTTGACATATGTTTATTTTTTTTAGGGGTGTAACTTTCATTCTTTTCTCAAAACTTCCACCAGCCCCATTTAGAGCTCCTGGCCCAATTTGCTCAATTGACTAAGAACCATGGCATTATGCTCTCTGAGAAAAAGATGGTTATCAGCCAAACCCAAATTGACTTCCTTGGAATGACGTTCCAAGATGGATCCTACCAGGCCCAACCTCACATTGCCCACGAATTGCAAAAGTTTCCTGACAGTAATCTCACAAAGCTCCAAATACAACAATTCTTAGGCATTGTCAATTATCTTCGAGATTTTGTTCCAAAGATCTCCAGATTCGTCTCTCCACTCTCCCAACTTTTGAAAAAAGAACCCCCATCGTGGAAAGATGAACACACCACAGCTGTCATCCATTTAAAAAGAGTGATGCAAAACTTGCCACCACTCCATATTCCCTTTAATGGAAAACGTGTCCTCCAGACTGATGCCAGCAACAACCATTGGGGTGCTATTCTTCTTGAAGAATGAAAGAATAAAGCCAGAAGAATCTGTGGTTACAAAAGTTGCAGTTTTAAAAAGTCTCAGAGTCACTATCACTCCACATTCAAAGAACTTCTCGCAATCAAACAAGGAATTGCCAAGTTTGAATTCCACCTCATTAGCCACCACTTTCTTGTTGAAACAGACTCTGTAGTTGCTACAGGCATGATCAAGCTTAAGGCTAACAAGACCATAAACACTCAGTTAATCAGGTTAGCAATCTGGTTTGATCAATTTTCTTTTGATATTAAACATATCAGAGGAAAAGACAATGTGATCCCTGACTATCTCTCTAGACCTTTTATAAATATCACTTAGGCAACCAAAGAAATCACAGCCATCCCTTACATTCTTCTCATGGCCTCCTCTTCTTCCCAATCTCTGAATCTTTTTCCCAAAGATGCTACTATCATTCTTCAAGGCAAAAATTTGAAAGAAAAGGCTACCAAACGGGCATTGTTCCTCCAAAATCAGATCTTTAAGAAACATGGTCCTTCTATATACCATGACCTTGGTATCCACCCTGAATACCCCTTCTCTAAAGTTATTCCATTTAGAGATGTATTGTTCATGCCCAAACCTCTTGTCCTTTTCTTCTGGTATCTCATCAGCGTGTTCACCATAGCTATTGAAGTACAGGCTATTGCCCTGCGAACCTCAATCCGTGCTTAACAGGATAGAGATGATTTTGAGCCTGCATACAAGACCCAAATGCAAGTCCTTGAATGGTTTGCTCCCCTTGCCACATGGGATACACTTCTCACTCAAGAATGGGAAAAATTGAAAGGGCCCAGTGATGAGGACATCGTTAGCACAAGCAAGAGCACGTGGGAGACATATTCAGATCCAATTCAAGTTCCCATTGGTCCGGTTACGAGAACTTGTGCGAAGAAGTTTAAAGAAACGCTTATTGGGCTGATTCAAGCAACTTGGGCTCAAGCCATTGTATGGAGGCCCATTGAGGGAATTGCAAGCGAAAATCAAACCAACAAATGCGTGATTCAAGCTCTAGAAGGGATTGAGTAATTTCCATTTCAGTTACTTTCCCGTTTTGAGGCGACACATGGCGAGAAGAATCAGCTTATGACCTTTTTAATGTCTAGTTTCCTTTTTGCGTTTGTGTTATTTCTATTATTGTAAGGCTTTTAAGCCATTAAGGGAACTTTCCTTATTTAGTTTAGATTTGACATTTGGTAAACGATTTTCCCAAAATTCCATGGGAATTAGGAGCTGAAAATTCGCATAGGAACCCCTATATATTGTAACGAATTTCATTCAATGGAATACAAGTAATAACACATAATTTTGAGGTTTAATTCTCTTTAGTTCCTAAACGAACTATTCGAACTTATCGGAAATTTCCGTGGCGTTCATAAACTTATCAATCAGTTCATCCATAGCTAATTGTGGCGTCCTCACATACCAAGACTTATCAGTCAGTCCATCCATAGCTGATTGTGGCATCCTCACATACCAAGGTTCGTGCTTCTTGTTGGGCATCGGGTCGCGGTTCCATTCAAAACCGGTTAGGAATTTGATCTTGGAAACCAATCTCGGTTAGGATCGCGTCAATTCTTGGCGTGGTTCGTATCATTTGGTAATAAGAGCGAGGTTCTAATCAGGTTTTGCTTATCCGTTCTCTTAGTTTATGTTTGTTTCAGTTATTCGTGAGTTTTTGATTTCCATTATCAAAGTCGTTTAAAAAAAAAAAAAAGAACCGAAAAGAAAAGAAAAGAAAAAAAAAGGGAAAAGAAGAAAAACAAGAGGATCCGAAAAAAAAAAAATTTTCAGATTCTTGTTATTCATCGTGTAAGGAATCTGAAATTGAATTCCTTGCATAGACCAAAAAATTTTGCTGAAATTTTGTTCCTTTTGGGTGTGATTCTAAAAGCCTAAACCTTTTGTTCCTGTTATAGTCTTGTCTCTTTGGTAATCTATTTGTGAATTGTCAAGGAAATTTTTTGATATTGATTTGACTAGTTTTATAGGAACTGAGTGAGAATTAACGAGTGGAAAAAGGCATAGAGGCGAGAGCATTTGAGTGGACAAAAGCCGAAAGAATTGAGTGTAAACACGAGTGAAATTGAGTGAAACACGTAAGGGAGTGTGGTAAGGTCCTTGGAAAATGTCAAACAACAGCAAGAACACTATTGAGGGTACCTCGGGTGCAACAGACCCAAAACTTCTTATGGAAGCGATGATGGGGGAGATGAGGCGATTGTTGAGAGGAGAGATAGGACAGCTTCATGAAAGGATAGACCGGATAGAGAATGCACGTGTGGAACAGCCACAACATGTTCCTCATGCGCGTAGGCGAGAAAGGGTTCCGGTTAGAGGAGAGGTTGATGACTACTATAGGATTGATGGGGAAGAGTTTGATGAAGGAGAAGATTCAGTGGGTAGTCACCGAAGATTTGGACGGGATAGAGGCGTTAGGAATAGGGAAGATGATAGTCTGAGAGGCATAAAAATGAAGATACCATCATTTCAAGGCAAATCCAATCCAGAAGCATACCTAGAATGGGAGAAGAAAATGGAGTTCATCTTTGACTGCCACTACTATTCTGAGGCAAAGAAGGTAAAATTGGCTGTAATTGAATTTTCTGATTATGCTATTACTTGGTGGGATCAGCTTGTTATAAACAGGAGACGAAATAGAGAGCGACCTATTGAGTCATGGGAAGAGATGAAGACCGTGATGAGGAAGCAATTTGTACCAACTTACTACTACCGGGAGTTGTACAACAAACTACAAAACCTTAAGCAGGGCAACCGGAGTGTAGAGGAGTACTATAAGGAGATGGAGGTTATGATGATTAGGGCTAATATAGAGGAGGATCGGGAGGCTACAATGGCAAGGTTTTTGGCGGGTTTGAACCGAGAAATTCACAATGCCGTTGAGTTACAACATTATGTGGAGTTGGAGGACATGGTGCATATGGCTATTAAAATTGAGAATCAACTTATAAGGAGGGGCAGTAGCACACGTCCTAGCCAAAACCCGAGTACGTCGGCTTGGAAAATCAACCAATGGAAGAAGGATGAGAAGCAATCCAACCCCAAGCCAAAGATCGAGCAAAAACAAGAGGTGGCCAGCCATGGGAATCAAGGTAAATCCGATTCTTCCACTACTCGGACTCGTGATATTAAATGTTTTAAATGTCAAGGCAGGGGTCATATAGCAAGCCAATGTCCGAACAAACGAGTTATGGTGATGCGGGACAATGGAGACATTGAAACCGAGGAGGATTCGGACAATGATTTTATGCCTTCATTAGAGGATGCCGACGATGAGGAGTGCGCTGTCCAAGGAGAATTGTTGGTCACAAGGAGAGCTTTAAGTGTGCAAGCCAAAGAAGAAGATGAAGAGGTGCAACGGGAAAACATCTTCCACACTAGGTGCCACGTTCAAAACAAGGTATGTAGTGTGATTATTGATGGTGGGAGTTGTACAAATGTTGCTAGCACAACCATGGTAGAGAAGTTAGGCCTGCCAACAATTAAGCATCCTCGACCATATAAATTGCAATGGTTAAATGATACTGGTGAGGTAAAGGTGCATAAACAGGTGTTAGTTCCTTTTCGCATTGGAAGATATGAAGATGAAGTTTTGTGCGATGTGGTTCCGATGCAAGCTGGGCACTTGTTATTAGGCAGACCATGGCAATTTGATCGGCGAGTTAAGCATGATGGTTTCTCCAACAAGTACTCATTTGTTCACAATCAAAAGATGATCACTCTTGTTCCATTAACACCAAAATAGGTCTATGAAGACCAAGTGAGCTTACAGAGAGAAAGTGATAAAAAAAATGAAGAGCGAAGAAAAATCAAGAGTGGGAGTGCAGAGAGAGAGTTCGGCCAGTGAGAGAAAAAAAGAAGAGATGGCCGAGAAAAAGGAGAGCAAAGAGAGCAAGGGAGAGAAAATTGAGAGGGCTGAAAAGAATTCACAATCAGCCAATGAGAGAAAAGTAGAGAGAAAAACAAACTTTTATGCAAGAAAGAGTGATGTGAGAAGAGCTTTGTTTTCTAATCAGCCGATGATTTTACTCATGTACAAGGAGGCGTTATTAAACACTAACGATCTTGATTCCACCTTGCGTAGTTCTGTTGTTTCTCTTTTGCAGGATTATGAGGATATCTTTCCCGAGGAAACACCGCAAGGTTTACCTCCAATCCGCGAGATTGAACATCAACTCGACTTCATACCTGGAGCTACAATCCCAAACCGACCAGCCTATAGGAGTAATCCCGAGGGGACAAAGGAACTCCAACGGCAAGTAAATGAGTTGATGGAGAAGGGACACGTGAGAGAAAGCATGAGCCCGTGCGCCGTACCTGTTTTACTTGTGCCTAAGAAAGATGGGACTTGAGGATGTGCGTTGATTGTCGAGCCATCAACAACATCACGGTAAAGTATCGACATCCCATTCCCCGCTTGGATGACATGTTAGATGAATTGCATGGTGCTTGTGTGTTTTCTAAAATTGATTTGAAGAGTGGATATCATCAAATTCGCATGAAAGAGGGAGATGAGTGGAAGACGGCTTTCAAAACAAAACAAGGCTTGTATGAGTGGTTGGTAATGCCTTTCGGTTTAACCAATGTGCCTAGCACATTTATGCGTTTAATGAACCATGTTTTGCGAGCTTTTATTGGAAAATTTGTCGTTGTTTATTTTGATGATATCCTTATCTATAGCAGCAATTTGGATGAACATATTGAACATTTGAAACTTGTTTTAGATGTTTTACGGAAGGAAAAGTTGTATGCTAACCTCAAGAAATGTACCTTTTGCACAGATAAGCTTGTGTTTCTTGGTTTTGTTGTTAGTGCTCAAGGTATACAGGTTGATGAAGAAAAGGTGTGAGCCATCCAGGAGTGGCCGAGTCCAACTAGTGTGGGAAATGTACGGAGTTTTCATGGACTTGCTAGTTTCTACCGGCGGTTTGTGAAAGATTTCAGTACTATAGCCGCACCACTGACTGAAGTCATCAAGAAGAACGTTGGGTTTAGATGGGGAGAAGAGCAAGAAAAGGCATTTCAGCTACTCAAGGAGAAGTTGACAAATGCTCCATTGTTGTCTTTACCTAATTTTTCTAAAACTTTTGAGATTGAATGTGATGCTTCAGGTGTTGGAATTGGTGCTGTTTTAATGCAGGAAGGAAAACGAATAGCATATTTCAGTGAGAAGCTGAATGGGGCAACTCTTAATTACCCAACTTATGATAAAGAGATGTATGCATTGGTTCGGGCATTAGAGACATGGCAGCACTACCTATGGCCCAAGGAGTTCGTGATTCACACTGATCATGAGTCCCTGAAACACTTGAAGGGCCAGCACAAGCTGAACAAAAGGCATGCTCGTTGGGTGGAATTCATAGAGACGTTTCCGTATGTCATTCGCTACAAGCAAGGTAAGGAAAACGTCGTTGCCGATGCACTTTCTCGCAGGTATGTCTTAATCTCAACTCTTAATACTAAACTACTGGGTTTTGAACACATTAAAGAGTTATATGCTGATGATCAAGACTTTAGTACTGAGTATCAAGCTTGTGAGAGAATTGCTAGTGGTAAGTACTTTAGGCATGAGGGATACTTGTTTCGGGAGAATAAATTATGTGTGCCTAATTGTTCATTAAGAGATTTGCTAGTGAGGGAATCCCATGGGGGAGGATTGATGGGACATTTTGGAGTAATGAAGACTTTAGCTATGTTGCAGGAACACTTCTATTGGCCACATATGAAACGAGATGTTGAGAGGCTTTGTGGTAGATGTGTAACTTGTAGGCAGGCTAAATCAAGAGTGCAGCCCCATGGTTTATACACCCCTTTACCAATACCTAGTGAACCCTGGATTGATATTTCGATGGATTTTGTGTTAGGTTTGCCTAGGTCTAAACGGGGAAGAGACTCAATATTTGTGGTCGTGGATAGGTTTTCAAAGATGGCTCATTTTATTCCATGCCACAAGACAGATGATGCTTCCAATGTTGCTGATTTGTTCTTTAGGGAAATTGTGAGACTTCATGGTATGCCTAGGACAATTGTTTCTGATAGGGACACCAAGTTCTTAAGCTACTTTTGGAAGACTTTGTGGGCTAAGTTAGGGACTAAGCTATTGTTTTCAACTACTTGTCACCCTCAAACCGATGGTCAAACAGAAGTTGTGAATAGAACCTTGTCCACTTTGTTCAGGGCTGTCATTAAAAAGAACATCAAAACATGGGAGGAGTGTTTACCACATGTTGAGTTTGCTTATAATCGATCTGTTCATTCTGCTACACAATTTTCACCGTTTGAAATTGTTTATGGTTTTAATCCTTTAACTCCTTTGGATTTAATGCCATTGCCTTTGTCTGAGCATGTGAATTTAGATGGAAAAAGAAAAGCTGATCTTGTTAAGCAGATACACGAGAAGGCAAGACTCAACATCGAGCGAAGGACTAAACAATATGCTGAACAAGCCAACAAAGGGCGTCACAAGCTCGTCTTCGAGCCCGGTGATTGGGTGTGGTTGCACCTACGCAAGGAACGGTTTCCGGAACAAAGGAAATCCAAGCTATTGCCTAGAGGGGACGGTCCCTTTCAAGTTCTCGAAAGGATCAATGATAATGCGTACAAGCTAGACTTGCCAGGTGAGTATGGTGTAAGTGCCTCCTTTAATGTTTCTGACCTAAGTCCTTTTGATGCAGGCGATGATTTGAGGACAAATCCTTTTCAAGAGGAGGGGAATGATGAGGACATCGTTAGCACAAGCAAGAGCACGTGGGAGACTTTTTCAGATCCAATTCAAGTTCCCATTGGTCCGGTTACGAGAGCTCGTGCGAAGAAATTTAAAGAAACACTTATTGGGCTGATTCAAGCAACTTGGGCTCAAGCTATTGCATGGAGGCCCATTGAGGGAATTGCATGCGACAACCACACCAATAAATGCGTGATTCAAGCTATAGAAGGGATTGAGTAATTTCCATTTCAGTTACTTTCCCATTTTGAGGCGACACATGGCGAGAAGAATCAGTTTTGACCTTTTAATGTCTAGTTTCCTTTTTTTCCGTTTCTGGTATTTCTATTATTGTAAGGCTTTTAAGCCATTAAGGGAACTTTCCTTATTTAGTCTAGATTTGACTTTTGTTAAATGAGTTTCCCGAAATTTCCATGGGAATTAGGGGCTGAAAATTCGCATAGGAACCCCTATATAATTGTAACGAATTTCAATCAATGGAGACAAGTAATAACACATAATTTTGAGGTTTAATTCTCTTTAGTTCCTAAACGAACTATTCGAACTTATCGGAAATTTCCGTGGCGTTCATCGACTTATCAATCAGTCCATCCATAGCTGATTGTGGCGTCCTTACTTACCAAGACTTATCAATCAGTCCCTCCATAGCTGATTGTGGCGTCCGCACATACCAAGCTTCGTGCTTCTTGTTGGGCATCGGGTCGCGGTTCCATCCAAAACCGGTTAGAAAGTTGATCTTGGAAACCAACTTCGGTTAGGATCGCGTCAATTCTTGGCGTGGTTCGTATCACTCTTGCATAAAAGTTTGTTTTTCTCTCTAATTTTACCTCATTGGCCAAATCTTCTTTTGTACTGGCTCTCTCAATGTTCTCTCCTTTTTTCTCCTTTTTCTTGGCCCCTCTATCTTTTTTCCCTCTCTGGCCGAACTCTCTCTCTGCACTCCAACACTCATTATTTTCACTCCCTTTCTCTCTCTTTTTCTCATTCTCTCCTTTTTGTTCACTCTCCTTTTGTAACCAAACTTGTTCTTCATGAACCTGTTTTGGTGTCATTGGTACAAGAGTGAATGGTCTTTGGTTGTGCACAAGAGAATATTTATTGGTGTAGCCATCATGTTTGACTCGACGATCAAATTGCCATGGTCGACCTAGTAACAAGTGCCCGGCTTCCATTGGAACTACATCGCACAAAACTTCATCTTCGTATCTACCAATGCGAAATGAAATTAATGCCTGTTTAGTTACCTTCACTTCACCACTATTATTCAACCATTGCAACTTGTAAGGTCGAGGATGTTTGGTCGTTGGCAGCCCTAATTTGTCAACCATTGTATTGCTAGCAATGTTCGTACAACTCCCTCCATCTATTATCACACTACATACCTTGTTCTGCACGTGGCACCTAGTATGAAAAATGTTCTCACATTGCTCTTCTTCTTCCTCTTTGGCTTGCACACTAAGGGCTCGTCGAGTGACCAACAATTCACCTTGGACAGTACACTCCTCCTCATCCGCATCCTCCAATGGTGGCGTGGAGTCCTTGTCCGATTCGTCATCCGTAACAACCTCTCCATCGTCCCGTAACACCATCACCCTTTTGTTCGGACATTGGCTTGAGATGTGACCCCTGCCTTGGCATTTAAAACATTTAATATCACGGTTTCGAGAAGTGGATGAATCATATTTACCTTGGTTTGAAGGGCTAGCCGTGGCTGGTTTTGGCTCAAACTTTGGCCTAGCAACCGATTTCTCTTCTCTCTTCCCATAATTCGGCTTCCATGAAGAAGGTACCGAACTAACATTCGCACATGAGCTACCCCTTCTCTTGAGCTGCTGCTCTACTGTGATGGCCATGTGCAACATGTCTTCTAACTCTACATAGTGTTGCATCTCCACCCTATCTTGAATATCCGGATTTAGCCCTTGCAAAAATCTTGCCATGGTTGCTTCTCGATCTTCTTCAACATTGGCTCGTATCATGGCTATTTCCATTTCTTGATAATATTCCTCCACACTCCTGTTTCCTTGTCTAAGTCCTTGCAACTTTTTGTACAATTCCCTATAGTAATGGCTGGGTACAAATCGCTTTCTCATCACCGTTTTCATCTCCTCCCATGTCTCAATCGGGTGTTCTCGGTTCTGTCGCCTATTCATTACCAACTGATCCCACCATACAACCGCATAATCAGAGAACTCAATTGCAGCAAGCTTAACTTTCTTTAACTCTGAATAGTTATGGCAATCAAACACTAGCTCCACTTTCTTCTCCCACTCTAGGTAAGCTCCGGGGTCATTTTTCCCTTGGAATGGCGAAATCTTCATTTTAATACCTCCCATATTATTGTCTTCCCAGTTCCTAGCTTCTCTATTCCCATTTCCACTCCTAAATCTGCCCCTATTTATCGGTGGTTCCTCCAACTCTTCTAATTCATCTTCCTCCGAAAGATCACATCCACCCCTCCGCCTATTTTGCATGTTTTGTGGCTGCCTATTGCGTGTTCTGGCATCAACCTCATCTAATCTCTCATGAATGGGCTCTAGAGCTCGCGTCAACAACCATTCCATTTGCCTCATTAATGCTTGCAACTGAAGATTGGGTGTGATTTCTGAAAGCCTAAATTATCTGTTCCTGTTATAGTCTTGTTTCTAATCTGACCCACCTTGGTAATCTATTTGTGAATTGTCAATAAAATTTTGATATTGATTTGACTAGTTTTATAGGAACTGAGTGAGAACTAATGAGTGAAAAAAGGCAAAGAGGTGAGAGCATTAGAGTGGACAAAAGCTGAAAGTATTGAGTGTAAACATGAGTGAAATTGAGTGAACCATTTCACGACTGAAACACGTAAGGGAGAGTGGTAAGGTCCTTTGCACTGTTTCTTATTTGTTTTGCAAAAAAAAAAATGTCAAACAACAGCAAGAACACTATTGAGGGTACCTCGGGTGCAGCAGACCCAAAACTTCTTATGGAAGCGATGATGGGGGAGATGAGGCGATTGTTGAGGGGAGAGTTAGGACAGCTTCATGAGAGGATAGACCGGATAGAAAATGCACGTGTGGAACAGCCACAACATGTTCCTCATGCGCGTAGGCAAGAAAGGGTTCCGGTTAGAGGAGAGGTTGATGACTACTACAGGATTGTTGGGGAAGAGTGATATGAACCCACCTAACTCCACCCCAAAAGCTAACTCGTGAGGGGAGGATTGTGAACCCATATATATAACACCCAAGACCACCCTCTCTAACCGATGTGGGACACATCAACGGGTAGTCACCGAAGATTTGGACAGGATAGAGGAGTTAGGAACCGGGAAAATGATAGTTTGAGAGGCATAAAAATGAAGATACCAACATTTTAGGGAAAATCCAATCCAGAAGCGTACCTAGAATGGGAGAAGAAAATAGAGTTCGTCTTTGACTGCCACAGCTATTCCGAGGCAAAGTAGGTAAAAATGGCTGTAATTGAATTTTCTGATTATGCTATTACTTGGTGGGATCAGCTTGTTATAAATAGGAGACAAAATAGAGAGCAACCTATTGAGTCATGGGAAGAGATGAAGACCGTGATGAGGAAGCGATTTGTACCAACTTACTACTACTGGGAGTTGTACAACAAACTACAAAATCTTAAGCAAGGCAACAGGAGTGTAGAGGAGTACTATAAGGAGATGGAGGTTATGATGATCCGGGCAAATATAGAGGAGGATCGAGAGGCTACAATGGCAAGGTTTTTGGCGGGCTTGAACCGAGATATTCACAATGCCGTTGAGTTATAACATTATGTGGAGTTGGAGGACATGGTGCACATGGCTATTAAAATTGAGAATCAACTTATGAGGAGGGGCAGTAACACACGTCCTAGCCAAAACCCGAGTGCATCCACTTGGAAAATAAACCAATGGAAGAGGGATGAGAAGCAACCGAACACCAAGCCAAAGATCGAGCAAAAACAAGAGGTGGCCAGCCATGGGAATCAAGGTAAATCCGATTCTTCCACTACTCGGAATCGTGATATTAAATGTTTTAAATGTCAAGGCAGGCGTCACATAGCAAGCCAATGTCCGAACCAACGAGCTATGGTGATGCGGGACAATGGAGAGATTGAAACCGACGAGGATTCGGACAATGATTCATGCCTTCATTAGAGGATGCTGACGATGAGGAGTGCGCTTGATATGAATCCACCTAACTCCGCCCCAAAAGCTAGCTCGTGATGGGAGGATTGTGAACCCATATATATAACACCCAAGACCACCCTCTCTAACCGATGTGGGACACATCAGCGCTGTCCAAGGAGAATTGTTGGTTGCAAGGAGAGCTTTAAGTGTGCAAGCCAAAGAAGAAGATGAAGAGGTGTATCGGGAAAACATCTTCCACACTAGGTGCCACGTCCAAAACAAGGTATGTAGTGTGATTATTGATGGTGGGAGTTGTACTAATGTTGCTAGCACAACCATGGTAGAGAAGTTAGGGCTGCCAACAATTAAGCATCCTCGACCATATAAATTGCAATGGTTAAATGATAATGGTGAGGTAAAGGTGCATAAGCAAGTGTTAGTTTCTTTTCACATTGGAAGATATGAAGATGAAGTTTTGTGTGATGTGGTTCCGATGCAAGCTGGGCACTTGTTATTAGGCAGACCCTGGCAATTTGAATTATCAAGGAAAGCTTAAATTCTTTGTTCCTGCTAAAGTCTTGTCTCTTTGGTAATCTATTTCTGAATTATCAAGGAAATTTTTGATATTGATTTGATTAGTTTTATAGGAACTGAGTGAGAATTAACGAGTGGAAAAAGGCATAGAGGCGAGAGCATTTGAGTGGACAAAAGCCGAAAGTATTGAGTGTAAACACGAGTGAAATTGAGTGAACCATTTCACGAGTGAAACACGTAAGGGAGTATGGTAAGGTCCTTGGAAAATGTCAAACAACAGCAAGAACACTATTGAGGGTACCTCGGGTGCAGCAGACCCAAAACTTCTTATGGAAGCGATGATGGGGGAGATGAGGCGATTGTTGAGGGGAGAGTTAGGATAGCTTCATGAGAGGATAGACCAGATAGAAAACGCACGTGTGGAGCAGCCACAACATGTTCCTCATGCGCGTAGGCAAGAAAGGGTTCCGGTTAGAGGAGAGGTTGATGACTACTATAGGATTGATGGGGAAGAGTTTGACGAAGGAGAAGATTCAGCGGGTAGTCACCGAAGATTTGGACGGGATAGAGGAGTTAGGAAACGGGAAGATGATAGTTTGAGAGGCATAAAAATGAAGATACGATCATTTCAAGGCAAATCCAATCCAAAAGCGTACCTAGAATGGGAGAAGAAAATGGAGTTCATCTTTGACTGCCACTACTATTCTGAGGCGAAGAAGGTAAAACTGGCTGTAATTGAATTTTCTGATTATGCTATTACTTGGTGGGATCAGCTTGTTATGAATAGGAGACAAAATAGAGAGCAACCTATTGAGTCATGGGAAGAGATGAAGACCGTGATGAGGAAGCGATTTGTACCAACTTACTACTACTGGGAGTTGTACAACAAACTACAAAATCTTAAGCAAGGCAACAGGAGTGTAGAGGAGTACTATAAGGAGATGGAGGTTATGATGATCCGAGCAAATATAGAGGAGGATCGAGAGGCTACAATGGCAACGTTTTTGGCGGGCTTGAACCGAGATATTCACAATGCCGTTGAGTTATAACATTATGTGGAGTTGGAGGACATGGTGCACATGGCTATTAAAATTGAGAATCAACTTATGAGGAGGGGCAGTAACACACGTCCTAGCCAAAACCCGAGTGCATCCACTTGGAAAATAAACCAATGGAAGAGGGATGAGAAGCAACCGAACACCAAGCCAAAGATCGAGCAAAAACAAGAGGTGGCCAGCCATGGGAATCAAGGTAAATCCGATTCTTCCACTACTCGGACTCGTGATATTAAATGTTTTAAATGTCAAGGCAGGGGTCATATAGCAAGCCAATGTCCGAACAAACGAGTTATGGTGATGTGGGACAATGGAGACATTGAAACCGAGGAGGATTCGGACAATGATTCTATGCCTTCATTAGAGGATGCCGACGATGAGGTGTGCGCTGTCCAAGGAGAATTGTTGGTCACAAGGAGAGCTTTAAGTGTGCAAGCCAAAGAAGAAGATGAAGAGGTGCAACGGGAAAACATCTTCCACACTAGGTGCCACGTTCAAAACAAGGTATGTAGTGTGATTATTGATGGAGGGAGTTGTACTAATGTTGCTAGCACAACCATGGTAGAGAAGTTAGGGCTACCAACAATTAAGCATCCTCGACCATATAAATTGCAATGGTTGAATGATACTGGTGAGGTCAAGGTGCATAAACAGGTGTTAGTTCCTTTTCGCATTGGAAGATATGAAGATGAAGTTTTGTACGATGTGGTTCCAATGCAAGCTGGGCACTTGTTATTAGGCAGACCATGGCAATTTGATCGGCGAGTTAAGCATGATGGTTTCACCAACAAGTACTCATTTGTTCACAAACAAAAAACGATCACTCTTGTTCCATTAACACCAAAACAGGTCTATGAAGACCAAGTGAGCTTACAGAGAGAAAGTGATAAAAAAATGAAGAGCGAAGAAAAATCAAGAGTGGGAGTGCAGAGAGAGAGTTCGGCCAGTGAGAGAAAAAGGAGAGCAAAGAGAGCAAGGGTGATGAGGACATCGTTAGCACAAGCAAGAGCACGTGGGAGACTTTTTCAGATCCAATTCAAGTTCCCATTGGTCCGGTTACGAGAGCTCGTGCGAAGAAGTTCAAAGAAACGCTTATTGGGCTGATTCAAGCAACTTGGGCTCAAGCCATTGCATGGAGGCCCATTGAGGGAATTGCATGCGAAAATCAGACCAATAAATGCGTGATTCAAGCTATAGAAGGGATTGAGTAATTTCCATTTCAGTTACTTTCCCATTTTGAGGCGACACATGGCGAGAAGAATTAGTTTTGACTTTTTAATGTCTAGTTTCCTTTTTTTTTTTTCTTTTCTTTTCGTTTCTTTTCTTTTCGGATCTTTTTTTTTTTTTTAACCGACTTTGATAATGGAAATCAAAAACTTACGAATAACTAAAACAAACAAAAAACTAAGAGAACGGATAAGCAAAACCTGATTAGAACCTCGCTCTGATACCAAATGATACGAACCACGCCAAGAGCTGACGCGACTCTAACCAAAAGTGGTTTCCAAGATCAAATTTCTAACCGGTTTTGGATGGAACCGCGACCCGATGCCCAACAAGAAGCACGAACCTTGGTATGTGAGGACGCCACAATCAGCTATGGAGAGACCGATTGATAAGTCTTGGTATGTGAGGACGCCACAATCAGCTATGGATGGACTGATTGATAAGTCTATGAACGCCACGGAAATTTTTGATAAGTTCGAATAGTTCGTTTAGGAACTAAAGAGAATTAAACCTCAAAATTATGTGTTATTACTTGTATCCCATTGAATGAAATCCGTTACAATATATAGGGGTTCCTATGCGAATTTTCAGCTCCTAATTCCCCGTGGAATTTCGGCAAATCAATTACCAAATCACCTAATCTAAAGCAAATAAGGTAAGTGTCCTTAATGGCTTAAAAACTTTACAATAATAGAAATAAACAAACGAAAATAAAGGAAACTAGACATTAAAAAGGTCAAAAGCTGATTCTTCTCGCCATGTGTCGCCTCAAAATGGGAAAGTAACTGAAATGGAAATTACTCAATCCCTTCTATAGCTTGAATCACGCATTTATTGGTCTGGTTGTCGCACGCAATTCCCTCAATGGGCCTCCATGCAATAGCTTGAGCCCAAGTTGCTTGAATCAGCCCAATAAGCGTTTCTTTAAACTTCTTCGCACGAGCTCTCGTAACCAGACCAATGGGAACTTGAATTGGATCTGAATAAGTCTCCCATGTGCTCTTGCTTGTGCTAACAATGTCCTCATCATTCCCCTCCTCTTGAGAAGGATTTGTCCTCAAATCGTCGCCTACATCAAAAGGACTTAGATCAGAAACATTAAAGGAGGCACTTACACCATACTCACCTGGCAAGTCTAGCTTGTACGCATTATCATTGATCCTTTCGAGAACTTGAAAAGGACCGTCCCCTCTAGGCAATAGCTTGGATTTCCTTTGTTCTGGAAATCGTTCCTTGCGTAAGTGCAACCACACCCAATCACCGGGCTCGAAGACGAGCTTGTGACGTCCTTTGTTGGCTTGTTCAGCATATTGTTTAGTCCTTCGCTCGATGTTGAGTCTTGCCTTCTCGTGTATCTGCTTAACAAGATCAGCTTTTCTTTTTCCATCTAAATTCACATGCTCAGACAAAGGTAATGGCATTAAATCCAAAGGAGTTAAAGGATTAAAACCATAAACAATTTCAAACGGTGAAAATTGAGTAGCAGAATGAACAGATCGATTATAAGCAAACTCAACATGTGGTAAACACTCCTCCCATGTTTTGATGTTCTTTTTAATGACAGGCCACAACAAAGTAGACAAGGTTCTATTCACAACTTCTGTTTGACCATTGGTTTGAGGGTGACAAGTTGTTGAAAACAATAGCTTAGTCCCTAACTTAGCCCACAAAGTCTTCCAAAAGTAGCTTAAGAACTTGGTGTCCCTATCAGAAACAATTGTCCTAGGCATACCATGAAGTCTCACAATTTCCCTAAAGAACAAATCAGCAACATTGGAAGCATCATCTGTCTTGTGGCATGGAATAAAATGAGCCATCTTTGAAAACCTATCCACGACCACAAATATTGAGTCTCTTCCCCGTTTAGACCTAGCCAAACCTAACAAAAAATCCATCGAAATATCAATCCAGGGTTCACTAGGTATTGGTAAAGGGGTGTATAAACCATGGGGCTGCACTCTTGATTTAGCCTGCCTACAAGTTACACATCTACCACAAAGCCTCTCAACATCTCGTTTCATATGTGGCCAATAGAAGTGTTCCTGCAACATAGCCAAAGTCTTCATTACTCCAAAATGTCCCATCAATCCTCCCCCATGGGATTCCCTCACTAGCAAATCTCTTAATGAACAATTAGGCACACATAATTTATTCTCCCGAAACAAGTATCCCTCATGCCTAAAGTACTTACCACTAGCAATTCTCTCACAAGCTTGATACTCAGTACTAAAGTCATGGTCATCAGCATATAACTCTTTAATGTGTTCAAAACCCAGTAGTTTAGCATTAAGAGTTGAGATTAAGACATACCTGCGAGAAAGTGTATCGACCACGACGTTTTCCTTACCTTGCTTGTAGCGAATGACATAGGGAAACGTCTCTATGAATTCTACCCAACGAGCATGCCTCTTGTTCAGCTTGTGCTGGCCCTTCAAGTGTTTCAGGGACTCATGATCGGTGTGAATCACGAACTCCTTAGGCCATAGGTAGTGCTGCCACGTCTCTAATGCCCGAACCAATGCATACATCTCTTTATTATAAGTTGGGTAATTAAGAGTTGCCCCATTCAGCTTCTCACTGAAATATGCTATTGGTCTCCCTTCCTGCATTAAAACAGCACCAATTCCAACACCTGAAGCATCACATTCAATCTCAAAAGTTTTGGAAAAATTAGGTAAAGATAACAATGGAGCATTTGTCAACTTCTCCTTGAGTAGCTGAAATGCCTTTTCTTGCTCTTCTCCCCATCTAAACCCAACATTCTTCTTGATGACTTCAGTCAGTGGTGCGGCTATAGTACTGAAATCTTTCACAAACCGCCGGTAGAAACTAGCAACTCCATGAAAACTCCGTACATTTGCCACACTAGTTGGACTCAGCCACTCCTGGATGGCTCGCACCTTTTCTTCATCAACCTGTATACCTTGAGCACTAACAACAAAACCAAGAAACACAAGCTTATATGTGCAAAAGGTACATTTCTTAAGGTTAGAATACAACTTTTCCTTCCGCAAAACATCTAAAACAAGTTTCAAATGTTCAATATGTTCATCCAAATTGCTGCTATAGATAAGGATATCATCAAAATAAACAACAACGAATTTTCCAATAAAAGCCCGCAAAACATGGTTCATTAAACGCATAAATGTGCAAGGCGCATTGGTTAAACCGAAAGGCATTACCAACCACTCATACAAGCCTTGTTTTGTTTTGAAAGCCGTCTTCCACTCGTCTCCCTCTTTCATGCGAATTTGATGATATCCAGTCTTCAGATCAATTTTAGAAAACACACAAGCACCATGCAATTCATCTAACATGTCATCCAAGCGAGGAATGGGATGTCGATACTTTACCGTGATGTTGTTGATGGCTCAACAATTAACGCACATCCTCCAAGTCCCATCTTTCTTAGGCACAAGTAAAACTGGTACGGCGCACGGGCTCATGCTTTCCATCACGTGTCCCTTCTCCATCAACTCATTTACCTGCCGTTGGAGTTCCTTTGTCTCCTCGGGATTACTCCTATAGGCTGGTCTGTTTGGGATTGTAGCTCCAGGTATGAAGTCGATTTGATGTTCAATCCTGCGGATTGGAGGTAAACCTTGCGGTGTTTCCTCGGGAAAGATATCCTCATAATCCTGCAAAAGAGAAACAACAGAACTATGCAAGGTGGAATCAAGATCGTTAGTGTTTAATAACGCCTCCTTGTACATGAGTAAAATCATCGGCTGATTAGAAAACAAAGCTCTTCTCACATCACTCTTTCTTGCATAAAAGTTTGTTTTTCTCTCTACTTTTCTCTCATTGGCTGCTTGTGAATTCTTTTTAGCCCTCTCAATTTTCTCTCCCTTGCTCTCTTTGCTCTCCTTTTTCTCGGCCATCTCTTCTTTTTTTCTCTCACTGGCCGAACTCTCTCTCTGCACTCCCACTCTTGATTTTTCTTCGCTCTTCATTTTTTTATCACTTTCTCTTTGTAAGCTCACTTGGTCTTCATAGACCTGTTTTGGTGTTAAAGGAACAAGAGTGATCGTCTTTTGATTGTGAACAAATGAGTACTTGTTGGTGAAACCATCATGCTTAACTCGTCGATCAAATTGCCATGGTCTGCCTAATAACAAGTGCCCAGCTTGCATCGGAACCACATCGCACAAAACTTCATCTTCATATCTTCCAATGCGAAAAGGAACTAACACCTGTTTATGCACCTTTACCTCACCAGTATCATTTAACCATTGCAATTTATATGGTCGAGGATGCTTAATTGTTGGCAGCCCTAACTTCTCTACCATGGTTGTGCTAGCAACATTTGTACAACTCCCACCATCAATAATCACACTACATACCTTGTTTTGAACGTGGCACCTAGTGTGGAAGATGTTTTCCCGTTGCACCTCTTCATCTTCTTCTTTGGCTTACACACTTAAAGCTCTCCTTGTGACCAACATAATGGAAATAAAAAACGTGGCACCTAGTGTGGAAGATTTTTTTTTTTTTTTTCGGATCCTCTTTTTTTCTTCTTTTCCTTTTTTTTTTTCTTTTCTTTTCGTTTCTTTTCTTTCTTTCTTTTTTTTTCGGATCTTTTTTTTTTTTAACCGACTTTGATAATGGAAATCAAAAACTTACGAATAACTAAAACAAACATAAACTAAGAGAACGGATAAGCAAAACCTGATTAGAACCTCGCTCTGATTACCAAATGATACGAACCACGCCAAGAACTGACGCGACCCTAACCGAAGTTGGTTTCCAAGATCTAATTTCTAACCGGTTTTGAATGGAACCGCGACCCGATGCCCAACAAGAAGCACGAACCTTGGTATGTGAGGACGCCACAATCAGCTATGGAGAGACCGATTGATAAGTCTTGGTATGTGAGGACGCCACAATCAGCTATGGATGGACTGATTGATAAGTCTATGAACGCCACAGAAATTTTCGATAAGTTCGAATAGTTCGTTTAGGAACTAAAGAGAATTAAACCTCAAAATTATGTGTTATTACTTGTATCCCATTGAATGAAATCCGTTACAATATATAGGGGTTCCTATGCGAATTTTCAGCTCCTAATTCCCCATGGAATTTCGGCAAATCAATTACCAAATCACCTAATCTAAAGCAAATAAGGTAAGTGTCCTTAATGGCTTAAAAACTTTACAATAATAGAAATAAACAAACGAAAATAAAGGAAACTAGACATTAAAAAGGTCAAAAGCTGATTCTTCTCGCCATGTGTCGCCTCAAAATGGGAAAGTAACTGAAATGGAAATTACTCAATCCCTTCTATAGCTTGAATCACGCATTTATTGGTCTGGTTGTCGCACGCAATTCCCTCAATGGGCCTCCATGCAATAGCTTGAGCCCAAGTTTCTTGAATCAGCCCAATAAGCGTTTCTTTAAACTTCTTCGCACGAGCTCTCGTAACCGGACCAATGGGAACTTGAATTGGATCTGAATAAGTCTCCCATGTGCTCTTGCTTGTGCTAACAATGTCCTCATCAAACATCACGGTAAAGTATCGACATCCCATTCCTCGCTTGGATGACATGTTAGATGAATTGCATGGTGCTTGTGTGTTTTCTAAAATTGATCTGAAGAGTGGATATCATCAAATTCGCATGAAAGAGGGAGATGAGTGGAAAACGGCTTTCAAAACAAAACAAGGCTTGTATGAGTGGTTGGTAATGCCTTTCGGTTTAACCAATGTGCCTAGCACATTTATGCGTTTAATGAACCATGTTTTGCGAGCTTTTATTGGAAAATTTATCGTTGTTTATTTTGATGATATCCTTATCTATAGCAGCAATTTGGATGATCATATTGAACATTTGAAACTTGTTTTAGATGTTTTACGGAAGGAAAAGCTGTATGCTAACCTCAAGAAATGTACCTTTTGCACATATAAGCTTGTGTTTCTTGGTTTTGTTGTTAGTGCTCAAGGTATACAGGTTGATGAAGAAAAGGTGCGAGCCATCCAGGAGTGGCCGAGTCCAACTAGTGTGGGAAACGTACGGAGTTTTCATGGACTTGCTAGTTTCTACCGGCGGTTTGTGAAAGATTTCAGTACTATAGCCGCACCACTGACTGAAGTCATCAAGAAGAATGTTGGGTTTAGATGGGGAGAAGAGCAAGAAAAGGCATTTCAGCTACTCAAGGAGAAGTTGACAAATGCTCCATTGTTATCCTTACCTAATTTTTCCAAAACTTTTGAGATTGAATGTGATGCTTCAGGTGTTGGAATTGGTGCTGTTTTAATGCAGGAAGGGATACCAATAGCATATTTCAGTGAGAAGCTGAATGGGGCAACTCTTAATTACCCAACTTATGATAAAGAGATGTATGCATTGGTTCGGGCATTAGAGACATGGCAGCACTACCTATGGCCTAAGGAGTTCGTGATTCACACTGATCATGAGTCCCTAAAACACTTGAAGGGCCAGCACAAGCTGAACAAGAGGCATGCTCGTTGGGTAGAATTCATAGAGACGTTTCCGTATGTCATTCGCTACAAGCAAGGTAAGGAAAACGTCGTTGCCGATGCACTTTCTCGCAGGTATGTCTTAATCTCAACTCTTAATGCTAAACTACTAGGTTTTGAACACATTAAAGAGTTATATGCTGATGACCATGACTTTAGTACTGAGTATCAAGCTTGTGAGAGATTTGCTAGCGGTAAGTACATTAGGCATGAGGGATACTTGTTTCGGGAGAATAAATTATGTGTGCCTATGATGAGGACATCGTTAGCACAAGCGAGAGCACGTGGGAGACATATTCAGTCCAATTCAAGTTCCCATTGGACTGGTTACAAGAGCTCGTGCGAAGAAGTTCAAAGAAACGCTTATTGGGCTGATTCAAGCAACTTGGGCTCAAGCCATTGCATGGAGGCCCATTGAGGGAATTGCATGCGAAAATCAGACCAATAAATGCGTGATTCAAGCTATAGAAGGGATTGAGTAATTTCCATTTCAGTTACTTTCCCATTTTGAGGCGACACATGGCGAGAAGAATCAGTTTTGACCTTTTAATGTCTAGTTTCCTTTTTTTCCGTTTCTGGTATTTCTATTATTGTAAGGCTTTTAAGCCATTAAGGGAACTTTCCTTATTTAGTCTAGATTTGACTTTTGTTAATTGAGTTTCCCGAAATTTCCATGGGAATTAGGGGCTGAAAATTCGCATAGGAACCCCTATATAATTGTAACGAATTTCAATCAAGAGAGACAAGTAATAACACATAATTTTGAGGTTTAATTCTCTTTAGTTCCTAAACGAACTATTCAAACTTATCGGAAATTTCCGTGGCGTTCATCGACTTATCAATCAGTCCATCCATAGCTGATTGTGGCGTCCTCACTTACCAAGACTTATCAATCAGTCCCTCCATAGCTGATTGTGGCGTCCGCACATACCAAGGTTCGTGCTTCTTGTTGGGCATCGGGTCGCGGTTCCATCCAAAACCGGTTAGAAAGTTGATCTTGGAAACCAACTTCGGTTAGGGTCGCGTCAGTTCTTGGCGTGGTTCGTATCAGCCTAATTGTTCATTAAGAGATTTGCTAGTGAGAGAATCCCATGGGGGAGGATTGATGGGACATTTTGGAGTAATGAAGACTTTAGCTATGTTGCAGGAACACTTCTATTGGCCACATATGAAACAAGATGTTGAGAGGCTTTGTGGTAGATGTGTAACTTGTAGGCAGGCTAAATCAAGAGTGCAGCCCCATGGTTTGTACACCCCTTTACCAATACCTAGTGAACCTTGGATTGATATTTCGATGGATTTTGTGTTAGGTTTGCCTAGGTCTAAACGGGGAAGAGACTCAATATTTGTGGTCGTGGATAGGTTTTCAAAGATGGCCCATTTTATTCCATGCCACAAGACAGATGATGCTTCCAATGTTGCTGATTTGTTCTTTAGGGAAATTGTGAGACTTCATGGTATGCCTAGGACAATTGTTTCTGATAGGGACACCAAGTTCTTAAGCTACTTTTGGAAGACTTTGTGGGCTAAGTTAGGGACTAAGCTATTGTTTTCAACTACTTGTCACCCTCAAACCGATGGTCAAACAAAAGTTGTGAATAGAACCTTGTCTACTTTGTTGAGGGCTGTCATTAAAAAGAACATCAAAACATGGGAGGAGTGTTTACCACAAGTTGAGTTTGCTTATAATCGATCTGTTCATTCTGCTACACAATTTTCACCGTTTGAAATTGTTTATGGTTTTAATCCTTTAACTCCTTTGGATTTAATGCCATTACCTTTGTCTAAGCATGTGAATTTAGATGGAAAAAGAAAAGCTGATCTTGTTAAGCAGATACACGAGAAGGCAAGACTCAACATTGAGCGAAGGACTAAACAATATGCTGAACAAGCCAACAAAGGATGTCACAAGCTCGTCTCCGAGCCCGGTGATTTGGTGTGGTTGCACTTACGCAAGGAACGGTTTCTGAAACAATGGTAATCCAAGCTATTGCCTAGAGGGGATGGTCCTTTTCAAATTCTCGAAAGGATCAACGATAATGCGTACAAGCTAGACTTACCAGGTGAGTATGGTGTAAGTGCCTCCTTTAATGTTTTTGACCTAAGTCCTTTTGATGTAGGAGACGATTTGAGGACAAATCCTTCTCAAGAGGAGGAGAATGATGAGGACATCGTTAGCACAAGCAAGAGCACGTGGGAGACATATTCAGATCCAATTCAAGTTCCCATTGGTCCGGTTACGAGAGCTCGTGCGAAGAAGTTTAAAGAAACGCTTATTGGGCTGATTCAAGCAATTTGGGCTCAAGCTATTGCATGGAGGCCCATTGAGGGAATTGCGTGCGACAACCAGACCAATAAATGCGTGATTCAAGCTCTAGAAGGAATTGAGTAATTTCCATTTCAGTTACTTTCCTGTTTTGAGGCGACACATGGCGAGAAGAATCAGCTTATTTACCTTTTAATGTCTAGTTTCCTTTTTGCGTTTGTGTTATTTCTATTATTGTAAGGCTTTTAAGCCATTATGGGAACTTTCCTTATTTAGTTTAGATTTGACATTTGGTAAATGATTTTCCTGAAATTCCATGGGAATTAGGAGCTGAAAATTCGCATAGGAACCCCTATATATTGTAACGAATTTCATTCAATGGAATACAAGTATTAATAACACAATTTGAGGTTTTAATTCTCTTTGGTTCCTAAACGAACTATTCGAATTTATCAAAAATTTCCGTGGCGTTCATAGACTTATCAATCAGTCCATCCATAGCTGATTGTGGCGTCCTCACATACCAAGACTTTTCAATCAGTCCATCCATAGCTGATTGTGGCATCCTTGCATACCAAGGTTCGTGCTTCTTATTGGGCATCGGGTCGCGGTTCCATCCAAAACCGGTTAGAAATTTTTATCTTGGAAACCAATCTTGGTTAGGGTCGCGTCAGCTCTTGGCGTGGTTCATATCATATGGTATCAGAGCCAAACCTCTGCTGGTCGGTGGGCGCATGTATAAAGGTTCTCTGCCGCTCGTGTGGGTTAACGACGGAGTTGGCACGAGGACGTGCAGTCTAAAGGGGTCGGGAATGATGTGTCCCACATCAGTTAGAGAGGGTGGTGTTGGGTGTTATATATATGGGTTCACAATCCTCCCCTCATGAGCTAGCTTTTGGGGTGGAGTTAGGTGGGTTCATATCACAGTGAGTTAAACATGATGGTTTCACCAACAAGTACTCATTTATTCATAATCAAAAAACGATCACTCTTGTTCCGTTAACACCAAAACAGGTCTATGAAGACCAAGTGAGCTTACAGAGAGAATGTGATAAAAAGAAAATGATGAGTGAAGAAAAATCAAGAGTGGGAGTGTAGAGAGAGAGGTCGGCCAGTGAGAGAAAAAAGGAAGAGACGGCCGAGAAAAAGGAGAGCAAAGATAGCAAGGGAGAGAAAATTGAGAGGGCTGAAAAGAATTCACAATCAGCCAATGAGAGAAAAACAGAGAGAAAAACAAACTTCTATGTGAGAGGCAGTGAAATTAAAAGGGCCTTGTTTTCAAATCAGCCAATGATTGTACTTTTGTACAAAGAGGCACTTTTAAACACTAACGAACTTGACCTTGCATTGCCTAGTTCTGTTGTTTCTCTGTTGCAGGAATTCGAGGATGTATTTCCAGATAAGGTGCCTGATGGTTTGCCACCAATTCGGGGAATCGAACATCAGATTGATTTTGTACTTGGCGCTTCCATTCCAAATCGACCAGCTTATAGAAGCAACCCCGAGGAGACAAAAGAGTTTCAAAGGCAGGTCAGTGAGTTGATGTTCAATATGATCATCCAAATTGCTACTATAGATAAGGATATCGTCGAAATAAACAACGACAAATTTCCCAATAAAAGCACGCAAAACATGGTTCATTAAAAGCATAAATGTGCTAGGCGCATTGGTTAAACCGAAAGGCATTACCAACCTGATGAGGACATCGTTAGCACAAGCAAGAGCACGTGGGAGACATATTCAGATCCAATTCAAGTTCCCATTGGTCCGGTTACTAGAGCTCGTGCGAAGAAGTTTAAAGAAATGCTTATTGGGCTGATTCAAGCAACTTGGGCTCAAGCTATTGCATGGAGGCCCATTGAGGGAATTGCATGCGAAAACCAGACCAACAAATGCGTGATTCAAGCTCTAGAAGGGATTGAGTAATTTCCATTTCAATTACTTTCCCGTTTTGAGGCGACACATGGCGAGAAGAATCAGCTTATTTACCTTTTAATGTCTAGTTTCCTTTTTGCGTTTGTGTTATTTCTATTATTGTAAGGCTTTTAAGCCATTAAGGGAACTTTCCTTATTTAGTTTAGATTTGACATTTGGTAATTGATTTGCCCGAAATTCCATGGGAATTAGGAGCTGAAAATTCGCATAGGAACCCCAATATATTGTAACGAATTTCATTCAATGGAATACAAGTATTAACACAATTTGAGGTTTTTAATTCTCTTTGGTTCCTAAACGAACTATTCGAACTTATCAGAAATTTCCGTGGCGTTCATAGACTTATCAATCAGCCCATCCATAGCTGATTGTGGCGTCCTCACTTACCAAGACTTATCAATCAGTCCCTCCATAGCTGATTGTGGCGTCCGCACATACCAAGGTTCGTGCTTCTTGTTGGGCATCGGGTCGCGGTTCCATCCAAAACCGGTTAGAAATTTGATCTTGGAAACCAACTTCGGTTAGGGTCGCGTCAGTTCTTGGCGTGGTTCGTATCAGTTCTTTAAGAGATTTGCTAGTGAGAGAATCCCAAGGGGGAGGATTGATGGGACATTTTGGAGTAATGAAGACTTTAGCTATGTTGCAGGAACACTTCTATTGGCCACATATGAAACAAGATGTTGAGAGGCTTTGTGGTAGATGCGTAACTTGTAGGCAGGCTAAATCAAGAGTGCAGCCCCATGGTTTGTACACCCCTTTACCAATACCTAGTGAACCTTGGATTGATATTTCGATGGATTTTGTGTTAGGTTTGCCTAGGTCTAAACGGGGAAGAGACTCAATATTTGTGGTCGTGGATAGGTTTTCAAAGATGGCCCATTTTATTCCATGCCACAAGACAGATGATGCTTCCAATGTTGCTGATTTGTTCTTTAGGGAAATTGTGAGACTTCATGGTATGCCTAGGACAATTGTTTCTGATAGGGACACCAAGTTCTTAAGCTACTTTTGGAAGACTTTGTGGGCTAAGTTAGGGACTAAGCTATTGTTTTCAACTACTTGTCACCCTCAAACCGATGGTCAAACAAAAGTTGTGAATAGAACCTTGTCTACTTTGTTGAGGGCTGTCATTAAAAAGAACATCAAAACATGGGAGGAGTGTTTACCACAAGTTGAGTTTGCTTATAATCGATCTGTTCATTCTGCTACACAATTTTCACCGTTTGAAATTGTTTATGGTTTTAATCCTTTAACTCCTTTGGATTTAATGCCATTACCTTTGTCTGAGCATGTGAATTTAGATGGAAAAAGAAAAGCTGATCTTGTTAAGCAGATACACGAGAAGGCAAGACTCAACATCGAGCAAAGGACTAAACAATATGCTGAACAAGCCAACAAAGGGTGTCACAAGCTCGTCTTCGAGCCCGGTGATTGGGTGTGGTTGCACTTACGCAAGGAACGGTTTCCGAAACAATGGTAATCCAAGCTATTGCCTAGAGGGGATGGTCCTTTTCAAATTCTCGAAAGGATCAACGATAATGCGTACAAGCTAGACTTGCCAGGTGAGTATGGTGTAAGTGCCTCCTTTAATGTTTCTGACCTAAGTCCTTTTGATGCAGGCGACGATTTGAGGACAAATCCTTCTCAAGAGCAGGGGAATGATGAGGACATCGTTAGCACAAGCAAGAGCACGTGGGAGACATATTCAGATCCAATTTAAGTTCCCATTGGTCCGGTTACGAGAGCTCATGCGAAGAAGTTCAAAGAAACGCTTATTGGGCTGATTCAAGCAACTTGGGCTCAAGCTATTGCATGGAGGCCCATTGAGGGAATTGCATGCGAAAACCAGACCAACAAATGCGTGATTCAAGCTCTAGAAGGGATTGAGTAATTTCCATTTCAATTACTTTCCCGTTTTGAGGCGACACATGGCGAGAAGAATCAGCTTATTTACCTTTTAATGTCTAGTTTCCTTTTTGCGTTTGTGTTATTTCTATTATTGTAAGGCTTTTAAGCCATTATGGGAACTTTCCTTATTTAGTTTAGATTTGACATTTGGTAAATGATTTTCCTGAAATTCCATGGGAATTAGGAGCTGAAAATTCGCATAGGAACCCCTATATATTGTAACGAATTTCATTCAATGGAATACAAGTATTAATAACACAATTTGAGGTTTTAATTCTCTTTGGTTCCTAAACGAACTATTCGAACTTATCGAAAATTTCCGTGGCGTTCATAGACTTATCAATCAGTCCATCCATAGCTGATTGTGGCGTCCTCACATACCAAGACTTTTCAATCAGTCCATCCATAGCTGATTGTGGCGTCCTTGCATACCAAGGTTCGTGCTTCTTATTGGGCATCGGGTCGCGGTTCCATCCAAAACCGGTTAGAAATTTTTATCTTGGAAACCAATCTTGGTTAGGGTCGCGTCAGCTCTTGGCGTGGTTCATATCATATGGTATCAGAGCCAAACCTCTGCTGGTCGGTGGGCGCATGTATAAAGGTTCCCTGCCGCTCGTGTGGGTTAACGACGGAGTTGGCACGAGGACGTGCAGTCTAAAGGGGTCGGGAATGATGTGTCCCACATCAGTTAGAGAGGGTGGTCTTGGGTGTTATATATATGGGTTCACAATCCTCCCCTCATGAGCTAGCTTTTGGGGTGGAGTTAGGTGGGTTCATATCACAGTGAGTTAAACATGATGGTTTCACCAACAAGTACTCATTTATTCACAATCAAAAAACGATCACTCTTGTTCCGTTAACACCAAAACAGGTCTATGAAGACCAAGTGAGCTTACAGAGAGAATGTGATAAAAAGAAAATGATGAGTGAAGAAAAATCAAGAGTGGGAGTGTAGAGAGAGAGTTCGGCCAGTGAGAGAAAAAAGGAAGAGACGGCCGAGAAAAAGGAGAGCAAAGATAGCAAGGGAGAGAAAATTGAGAGGGCTGAAAAGAATTCACAATCAGCCAATGAGAGAAAAACAGAGAGAAAAACAAACTTCTATGTGAGAGGCAGTGAAATTAAAAGGGCCTTGTTTTCAAATCAGCCAATGATTGTACTTTTGTACAAAGAGGCACTTTTAAACACTAACGAACTTGACCTTGCATTGCCTAGTTCTGTTGTTTCTCTGTTGCAGGAATTCGAGGATGTATTTCCAGATAAGGTACCTGATGGTTTGCCACCAATTCAGGGAATCGAACATCATATTGATTTTGTACTTGGCGCTTCCATTCCAAATCGACCAGCTTATAGAAGCAACCCCGAGGAGACAAAAGAGTTTCAAAGGCAGGTCAGTGAGTTGATGTTCAATATGATCATCCAAATTGCTACTATAGATAAGGATATCGTCGAAATAAACAACGACAAATTTCCCAATAAAAGCACGCAAAACATGGTTCATTAAAAGCATAAATGTGCTAGGCGCATTGGTTAAACCGAAAGGCATTACCAACCTGATGAGGACATCGTTAGCACAAGCAAGAGCACGTGGGAGACATATTCAGATCCAATTCAAGTTCCCATTGGTCCGGTTACTAGAGCTCGTGCGAAGAAGTTTAAAGAAATGCTTATTGGGCTGATTCAAGCAACTTGGGCTCAAGCTATTGCATGGAGGCCCATTGAGGGAATTGCATGCGAAAACCAGACCAACAAATGCGTGATTCAAGCTCTAGAAGGGATTGAGTAATTTCCATTTCAGTTACTTTCCCGTTTTGAGGCGACAAATGGCGAGAAGAATCAGCTTATTTACCTTTTAATGTCTAGTTTCCTTTTTGCGTTTGTGTTATTTCTATTATTGTAAGGCTTTTAAGCCATTAAGGGAACTTTCCTTATTTAGTTTAGATTTGACATTTGGTAATTGATTTGCCCGAAATTCCATGGGAATTAGGAGCTGAAAATTCGCATAGGAACCCCAATATATTGTAACGAATTTCATTCAATGGAATACAAGTATTAACACAATTTGAGGTTTTTAATTCTCTTTGGTTCCTAAACAAACTATTCGAACTTATCAGAAATTTCCGTGGCGTTCATAGACTTATCAATCAGTCCATCCATAGCTGATTGTGGCATCCTCACATACTAAGACTTATCAGTCAGTCCATCCATAGCTGATTGTGGCGTCCTCACATACCAAGGTTCGTGCTTCTTGTTGGGCATCGGGTCGCGGTTCCATCCAAAACCGGTTAGAAATTTTGATCTTGGAAACCAATCTTGGTTAGGGTCGCGTCAGCTCTTGGCGTGGTTCGTATCACAACCACTCATACAAGCCTTGTTTTGTTTTGAAAGTAGTCTGGCACTCGTCTCCCTCTTTCATGCGAATTTGATGATATCCACTCTTCAGATCAATTTTAGAAAACACACAAGCACCATGCAATTCATCTAACAAGTCATCCAAGCGAGGAATGGGATGTCGATACTTTACCGTGATGTTGTTGATGGCTCGACAATCAACGTACATCCTCCAAGTCCCATCTTTCTTAGGCACAAGTAAAACTGGTACGGTGCATGGGCTCATGCTTTCTCTCACGTGTCCCTTCTCCATCAACTCACTTACCTGCCGCTGGAGTTCCTTTGTCTCCTCGGGATTACTCCTATAGGCTGGTCGGTTTGGGATTGTAGCTCTAGGTATGAAGTCGATTTGATGTTCAATCCCACGGATTGGAGGTAAACCTTGCGGTGTTTCCTCGGGAAAGATATCCTCATATTCCTACAAAAGAGAAACAACAGAACTATGCAAGGTGGAATCAAGATCGTTAGTGTTTAATAACGCCTCCTTGTACATGAGTAAAATCATCGGCTGATTAGAAAACAAAGCTCTTCTCACATCACTCTCTCTTGCATAAAAGTTTATTTTTCTCTCTATTTTTACCTCATTGGCCAAATCTTCTTTTGTACTGGCTCTCTCAATGTTCTCTCCTTTTCTCTCCTTTTTCTCGGCCCCTCTATCTTTTTTCCCTCTCTGGCCGTACTCTCTCTCTGCACTACAACACTCATTATTTTCACTCCCTTTCTCTCTCTTTTTCTCATTCTCTCCTTTTTGTTCACTCTCCTTTTGTAACCAAACTTGATCTTCATGAACCTGTTTTGGTGTCATTGGCACAAAAGTGAATGTTCTCTGGTTGTGCACAAGAGAATATTTATTGGTGTAGCCATCATGCTTGACTTGACGATCAAATTGGCATGGTTGACCTTGTAACAAGTGTCCGGCTTCCATTGGAACTACATCGCACAAAACTTCATCTTCGTATCTACCAATGTGAAACAAAATTAATGCCTGTTTTGTTACCTTCACTTCACCACTATTATTCAACCATTGCAACTTGTAAGGTTGAGGATGTTTGGTCGTTGGCAGCCCTAATTTGTCAACCATAGTAGTGCTAGCAACGTTCGTACAACTTCCTCCATCTATTATCACACTACATACCTTGTTTTGCACGTGGTACCTAGTATGAAAAACGTTCTCACGTTGCTCTTCTTCTTCCTCTTTGGCCTGCAAACTAAGGGCTCGTCAACTGACCAACAATTCACCTTGGACAGCATACTCCTCCTCATCCACATCCTCCAATGGTGGCGTGGAGTCCTTGTCCGATTCGTCATCCGTAACAACCTCTCCATCGTCCCCTAACACCATCACCCTTTTGTTCGGACATTGGCTTGAGATGTCACCCCTGCCTTGGCATTTGAAACATTTAACATCACGGTTTCGAGAAGTGGATGAATCATATTTACCTTGGTTTTAAGGGCTTGCCGTGGCTGGTTTTGGCTCAAACTTTGGCCTAGCAACCGATTTCTCTTCTCTCTTCCCATAATTTGGCTTCCATGAAGAAGGTGCCGAACTAACATTCGCACGTGAGCTACCCCTTCTCTTGAGCTGCTGCTCTACTGTGATGGCCACAAGCTCCCAGACCTGATTAGTCTCCATAGACTTCATCTCTATGTTCATGGCCTCTGTCCAAAGTTTTGAATCAACATCCTCCATAACTTCTGCGTAAGCATAAGGATCCCTGTCATGTTCATCTGGTTTAGCCAAAAAGACTTCCCCATTGAACATATACCTCTTAGGTTGATGCTCGATCCTCCCACTACGCTGAAGCCCCTGAGGTTGTTGTTCAGGTTTGTTTGGTTTTTCTACACTGATCAGAACGGTTTCATTCGGAACCTCTAAAGTGATCGGATCACTCCTAAATTCCTTAAGCACCACTTTTTTTTGAGGTTTAAAGTCGTCTATGTAACTCTCCTCAAGGAAAGTTGCATTAGTTGAAACCACGGCTTTATTTTCCTTTGAGTTAAAACAATAACCCCCTTTTGTCTCTTTTGGATATCCTACAAATATGCAAACTTCCGAACGTGCTTCCAACTTATTCAGATCCTTAAACAGGACATGAGCCAGACATCCCCATATGTGAATATGGTTTAAGAATGTCTTCCTACTCGTTCACAACTCATGAGGAGTTTTAGGGACCGATTTTGAAGGCACATTGTTCAAAAGATAACATGCAGTTTGTAGTGCATATCTTCAAAAGGATAAAGGTAATGATGAATAACTCATCATGGACCTAACCATGTCCAACAAAGTCCTATTTCTCCTCTCTGCTATGCCCAAAACTCCCTGAACTTGTCAAAAGTTTCGCTTCTGTGGTGAATCAGGTACACATACCCATACCTTGAGTAATCGTCAATAAAAGTGACAAAGTACTCATACCCTCCTCGTGCCTGGATGTTCATCGGTCCGCAAATATCACTATGCACAAGTTCTTAAATCCCTTCGGCCCTATTGCCCTTAGACCTGAATGGTCTTTTGGTCATTTTACCCTCCAAACAAGATTCACATTGAGGTATAGATTCCACCTTTAAGTGACTTCAATGTCCATTCCTTACCAACCTCTGAATCCTATTCAGGTTAATATGACCATGGCGCAAACGCCAAAGATAAGTCTTATTAGAGTGAGAAGTTTTGAGTCTTTTAGAGTTATTATCATTCATCTCAGCATTAAGCAATAAGTCCATCTTAGGTTTGATAAAATATAGATTATTTTGCATCCATCCATAACAGATAAAAGATTTATTTTTACGAATCACCACTTTATCATTAAAAGAAACCAAGTAGGAGTCTTTAAATAAACAAGATACAGAAATTAAATTCCTTTTAAGTTTAAGAACATAAAAACAATCTTGCAAAAATAAATTCCTATAATTATCAAAATTAAGATGGACATCTCCCACTGCTTCCGCTGAGACCAAGGATCCATCGCCCATTCGAAGCATGAAGTCCTCATGAAGCAGACTTCTCATTTCTTTGAACTCCTACAGAGAAACACAAACATGATTAGTTGCACCAGAATCTATGACCCAAATGTCACTGGATTCCTCAACCAAACAAGTTTCTAAATATAGAAGATCACACCTACCTCCTTTGGAAAGGAAGTCCTTGCAATGCTTCTTGATATGCCCGACCTTTCCACTGAAGAAGCACTTAAGCTTCTTTGGGTTCTTCTTCTTCTTCTTCTTGCTCTTGGTGCTAGCAGGAATAGAAGACTTTCTATTTTTGGCCCGTTGCTTTTTTCCATTCCCAGAGTTAGGATTGGAACCAGAAGTAGCTACCATGTTGGCCTCTCCACCCGCAGGAGACTCCCTGATCAACAGTTTGAAATCCTATAACTGTTTCATCAATTTCGTCAAAGTCATATCTCATCTATTGCTCAAATTACATGTAGTTCTAAACAGAATAAATTCCTTTGACAGACTCTCAAAGACCATAGTCATCTGAGTTTCAGCATTGATGTCAGCTCCATTGGTTAAAGCCTCACCGAGGTAACCCATGACCAACATTATATGCTCCTTTACAGATGTCCCTGGCTTGTGTCTATAGTTTAGAAGTTTCTGAAGCGCCTCTTGCTGCTTTGTTATGGCCTGGCCTCCAAACATATCCTCAAGATTATCCAAGATCTGCTTCATAGTCTCATAATCCTGATGTTGAGCTTGCAGCACATTATTCATGCTGGCCATAACATAGCAACGGGCTTGATCATTAGCATCTTTCCAGCGATCATACGCTTGGAATTGCTCATTAGTTGAGTCTCCTATAGGCTTGGGAGGACAATGGGTTATTAGTACATATTTCAGTTTCTTAAAGGACATGACGATATCCAGGTTCTGTTTTCAACCATTATAGTTCCCTTCCTAGGGGTTGGGACCACCATGTTCTACATATGGACCAACGATGGAGGCCTTAGGTTCTCTCTTTGAAAACCTCTCCCACTCAATCTTTTGAAATCAAGGTTTTATTTTAAGAATATGCATGAACAATTTTAATATGAGTGGCACTCCCTATTTTATATGAAATGTTATCAATATATATGGCAAATTATATTATAATGTAGACAAGTAAAGCAATCAAGCAAAGCTATAAGCAAAATAATAAATAACCGTAATATTTTGGCTCCACTCTAGAAAATAGAAAACTAATATTATAAGAGAATAATCAAGACATATTATCAATTCTTCATCTTTGAATCCTCAAGCTATATCCTTCTTTATGTCATACCCATCTTCAAGTCTTCAATCCCTTACGAATCGAATACTTCATATTTCCGGTCATATCTAAATTTAATGTTTTTCAAAATTGTCCTAAAAATAAAATTAAAACTACACTGGAAAAACTACACCTTTTCTAGAAATTTTCTATCTCGGTCGGCAGGCCGATCTAGGTGATCGGCCTGCCGGTCATGCTCCATCGGCCTGTCGATCTGGAAGATCACCCTGCCGACACATGAAAGTTCAGCCTACTGCCAGAGCCACCTGATTTCTCTCCCACTAATAGCCTGTCGATCTGTGACCATCAGCCTGCCAAATTGTGATGTTTGGCATGCCGACCGAGCAAAAATCTCCCATTCTAGAAAATACAATTTTTAATGCAATTCATCAATTTTATTTTCAATAATTCAAAAACAAAAATTAGAGACTTAGAAAATACCTAGGTGCACTATCATCTATCTTCTAGATCCGTCTTCTCCGAATAATTATTTAATTGCAAAATTCTTACAAATTTAAAATAAATAATAATTCCTAGACGGAGATGATATCCACCATCTAATTACATGAAAAACCTAGATACACATTCTAGCCTCTAAGGAACCATAACCGGTATAATTAATTAATTAATTAATAATTAAATCATAATTTAATCAACCATAATTAATTAATAAACATTCACCATATAATCCATGACAACATAAAAAATATATAGAAACCTAGAGTGCCAACTCTCTATAAAATTAAATTTAAGCAAAGGAGAGATTAAGATCACAAAATTTACACATATAACATGATCACAAACTCGTAAATTTACGTAAAAACCTAACTCTGATACCAATTGTTGAAAAATAGTACGTAGTAGAATTTTTAAAATTTTTATATCAGAGTATTTTTCAAAACACAAATTTAACACACTATATGCATAAATTAACCAGATCTTGCTAACCTTCATATGCTGAAGAACCCTCGCAAAACGGGAAGAGAAGTAACGTTCTAGAAGAGCCTCAACCAACTAGTCTTCTTTGCTATTCTCTATCCACGACCGGAGTGAGTGTGGGCTCACACGTACAACTCTTCACCAAGGTGAGTCTCCTTCCAACCAATTGAGAGAACCCAAAGCAAAAGTTCATGATTTGTGAACAAAAGCTCTCAAGGAGTTTTCAAATTCTCACCAGCAGAGTATCACTCTTAACTCTCAATTGATCTAAGTAACTTTTAAGACTTACTCCCTTTATATAGAGGTTGGGCCTAGGGTCAGTCCTTATCAGATTAGGTCTCAAAAGCTCAAAACAGAATCAAGTTTGGATCAATATCTGATAAGATCCATGAGGAAATACGTAATCTTATCCTTCGCTCATCGGCAGGCTGAACAAGTGGATCGACAGGCCGAACTGTCGATAAAAAATCTCCACAAATCTTTTATTTTCCACTCGAGAATCTATAGGATAAAGTCTCAGTTTTAATTTAAATAACCCAATAGAGAAGTCATCTGATCAAAACAAGTTTATCTAGATTATCTCTAAGAAAATAAATCAATTCCCAATAATTCAACAAGTTTATCCTAATCTAATTTATCCAAAATTAAATCAACTGATAAATAGATAAGAATTATTCGATCCCAATAATTCAACAAGTTTATCTTAAATTAATTTTATCACAAAATTAATTCAACCGATTAACAGACATGAATTATTTGATTCTTCCAAATTTCAACCAATCTGATAAATCCGACATAAATCACCAATTATTGAAAAAGCACGCCGTGTCGTTATAGGATGTTGTGAGCTAGCAAAGGGGATCAAATGGACCTATATAGTTCAAGCTCCCAATAATTATGAAACCCAATATCCTAGATATACAGTTCATAATTATCAATTCCAACGCTACTCTACTAAAAGTTTGGAGCTGCACTCTCGAACTACATAGAATTACGAAACCCGTATAGCTAAGTTTCTATGACATATCATAGTGTATTGTATCCCCATATGATAATCCATAATTGGCTTAATGACAAGTTCTGTCTTACCTTCTCGATTATTTTTATCTTACGTTCCATTATCTCATCATCAAAAAACTTACTATCCAAAGACAGTATACCATTTGGTTACACCTATGTATCCAAATGGTTGAGCGTTTTAGTTTTCCAATTACAGGATAACGTATATAAGAGGATATCATTACTCCTAAAGAGGAGCTATGGATTCCATATATATGAATAATGGGTCTATGCTATCAAGAGTCATGCCTCCAACGTACTGGCATGCATAACACTATTAAGATGTGGGTGTCACCTTTTGGTACATCAAAAGACTCAAGTCAAGACAACAGGCCCACTATTCATCTCAGGATTAAGATACAACACAAATGATTGTCTAAAGTGAATCGATTTGTCGAGACAGAATTATTAATCCAAATCAATTCACTTTATGTCTTGATCCAACACATCATCACCTATGACAATGTGCCAATGTTTATATTCATGGAGTCCACCTCTGATGGTCAAGACAAACCATCTCCCAAAAGAGATATAGACAACATAACAATCTTTGCATGAATAAAGCGCCCAACTTTATTCCCTCGATTGTGGATCGTATGATTGAGACCATCACCTTAAGAATCGTGTCTTCCGCATAATCCGTCCATCATATGCTCAATTCTTAAGGTTTAGACCGACAGTCTCAGACTATTGTTTGCTTAACATACATTTAACAAATATGAACGTAAAGAGGACAAGATTTGGCATATAAACAATGAATAAATTCTTTATTGATAAAAATGTCTCCAAAAACTTATTACATTTTTACTCCTTAGGGCATACATGTCTAACAGATGTAAAGCAGTGGCAAAGGAACAATGACTAGTTACGATGGATGATATGAACCTCGCAAATATACTGACAAAACCCGTTATCAATAAGAAGGCACCAAGACCGTTTCTACTCAGATTTGGATGGAAGTCACCACGACCTGTTGCTTATATCGAAGCAAGAACCTCGGTATATCGTAGACGCCACAATCAAGGATGGAAGGCTTGATTGATAAGTCGGGGTTGAATGCCCGGATTGATCCGTTGAGTTCATGTAGTTCGTCAATGAACCAAAGAAAGAATTTTCTCTCTTAGAAAAATAAACATTCATCAATAATTCATTAACCTTGGAAACGCCTATTTATAGGCCAAAATTACAAAGTGTTGCCCGAAAAGAAAAGTTGACAAATTCAAACATAATTACTAAGCCTAAAATAAAAACCAAAAGAAAGAAAAGTCTTAATGGCTGATTTTCAGCCATTTACACGCCCAACAATTAAAGGAAAGTGCAATTAATCCTCGTCAACAATTTGCACAAATGATCAGCCGCATGTGTACCAAAAATGGGAAAGTTTTCGAAATTCTTCCTTTGACTTGATCTTGCAAAATTTGAGCTGATTTTCAAGCTTGACTCATCTGGATTCTTCTAGAACTTGGATCAAATTGACGCACCATTGTGGTTGACATGAGCCTAGGTCAATGGGCTTGCACAAATTTTCTTGATTCCAGATTTCGTGAATCAGCCCATTTATTGCTTCCTTGAATTTCTTAGCTCGGGATCTTGTGACTGGTCCAACAAGAACTTGTATTAGGTCAACCACCTTCCACGCATTTGAGCACCCTAAGTTTCCATCATTCCCCTCCTCTTGATAAGGATTTGTCCTCAAATCAGACTCTGCATCAAAAGGACTCAAATCTGAAACATTGAAGGTAGCACTTACATTATACTCACCTTGTAAATCCAACTTGTAAGCATTATCATTAATTCGTTCAAGGACTTGAAATGGACCATCTCCCCACGATAACAACTTTGACTTTCTTTGTTCCAGAAAATGCTCCTTTCTGAAGTGCAACCACACCCAGTCTCCAGGTTCAAAAATCAGCTTGTGCTGCCCCCTTGTTGGCTTGCTTTGCATATTGTTCTGTTCTATGCTCAATGTTGAGTCTTGCTCTCTCATGACTCTGTTTAACAAAGTCAGCCTTCCTTTTGCCATCTAAATTAACACGCTCAAAAACAGGTAGTGGTGATAAATCCAATGGTGATAAAGGATTAAGACCATAAACAATTTCACAAGGTGAATACTTAGTAGCAGAATGGACAAAGTGATTATATGCAAACTCAACATGCGGTAAACAGTCTTCCCATGATTTAATGTTCTTACTGATGATTGCTCTTAATAAGGTTGACAAAGTCCTATTTACTACCTTAGTTTGACCATCAGTTTGTGGGTGGCAAGTAGTGGAAAACAACAGCTTAGTACCTAACTTACTCCACAAAGTCTTCCAAAAGTAGCTATAGAACTTAGCATCTCTATCTGAAACAATTGTCCTAGGCATGCCATGTATTCTCACAATCTCCCTAAAGAACAATTTAGCAACATGTGATGCATCATCAGTTTTATGACAGGGAATAAAATGTGCCATCTTAGAAAATCGATCTACAACCACAAACACACTATCCTTCCCATGTTTGGTCCTAGGTAAACCTAACATAGAGTCCATGGAAATATCAGTCCAAGGCTCACTAGGAATTGGCAAAGGTGTGTATAAACCATGGGGTTGTGCTCTCGATTTAGCTTGCCTACACATGACACATCTACCACATATCCTTTCAACATCCCTTTTCATGTGTGGCCAAAAGAAGTGCTCCTGCGAAACAGCTAAAGTTTTAGCAATTCCAAAATGCCCCATCAATCCGCCACCATGGGATTCCCTCACTAACAAATCTCTCAAAGAACAATTAGGCACACAAAGCTTATTCTCCCGAAACAAAAATCCATCTTGTCTATAAAATTTACCCATTGCGTTTTTCTCACAAGCTCGATACTCCTCACTAAAATCTTGGTCTAAAGGGTATAAATCCTTAAGATGCTCAAAACCAAGTAGTTTAGCGTCAAGGATAGAAAGTAAAGCGTACCTGCAAGAAAGTGCATCCGCAACAACATTCTCCTAACCTTGCTTGTATCGGGTGACATAAGGAAATGTCTCGATGAATTCCACCCAACGAGCATGCCTCTTGTTCAACTTTTGTTGTCCCTTCAAATGTTTCAATGACTCGTGATCAGTGTGAATCATGAATTCCTTCGGCCATAGGTAGTGTTGCTTTAATGCTCAAACCAACGCGTACAACTCCTTGTCATAAGTCAGGTAATTTAGTGTTGACCCACTCAATTTTTCACTGAAATACGCGATTGGTCGTCCTCCTTGCATCAGCACGGCAGCTATACCTACACCAGAAGCATCACATTCAATTTCAAATGTTTTAGAAAAATCAGGCAAAGCAAGTAAAGGAGCATGAGTAAGCTTATGCTTAATAAGCTGAAACACCTTCTCTTGTTCTTCTCCCCACTTGAACCCAATGTTATTCTTGATTACTTCTGTGAGTGGTGTAGCCAAAGTACTGAAATCCCTTACAAACCGCTGGTAAAAGCTGGCAAGTCCATGAAAACTCCTTACTTCTCCAATGCTTGTGGGACTTGGTGATGAGGACATCGTTAGCACAAGCAAGAGCACGTGGGAGACTTTTTCAGATCCAATTCAAGTTCCCATTGGTCCGGTTACGAGAGCTCGTGCGAAGAAGTTCAAAGAAACGCTTATTGGGCTGATTCAAGCAACTTGGGCTCAAGCCATTGCATGGAGGCCCATTGAGGGAATTGCATGCGAAAATCAGACCAATAAATGCGTGATTCAAGCTATAGAAGTGATGAGGACATCGTTAGCACAAGCAAGAGCACGTGGGAGACTTTTTCAGATCCAATTCAAGTTCCCATTGGTCCGGTTACGAGAGCTCGTGCGAAGAAGTTCAAAGAAATGCTTATTGGGCTGATTCAAGCAACTTGGGCTCAAGCCATTGCATGGAGGCCCATTGAGGGAATTGCATGCGAAAATCAGACCAATAAATGCGTGATTCAAGCTATAGAAGGGATTGAGTAATTTCCATTTCAGTTACTTTCCCATTTTGAGGCGACACATGGCGAGAAGAATTAGTTTTGACTTTTTAATGTCTAGTTTCCTTTTTTCCATTTCTGGTATTTCTATTATTGTAAGGCTTTTAAGCCATTAAGGGAACTTTCCTTATTTAGTCTAGATTTGACTTTTGTTAAATGAGTTTCCCGAAATTTCCATGGGAATTAGGGGCTGAAAATTCGCATAGGAACCCCTATATAATTGTAACGAATTTCAATCAAGAGAGACAAGCAATAACATATAATTTTGAGGTTTAATTCTCTTTAGTTCCTAAACGAACTATTCGAACTTATCGGAAATTTCCGTGGCGTTCATAGACTTATCAATCAGTCCATCCATAGCTGATTGTGGCGTCCTCACTTACCAAGACTTATCAATCAGTCCCTCCATAGCTGATTGTGGCGTCCGCACATACCAAGGTTCGTGCTTCTTGTTGGGCATCGGGTCGCGGTTCCATCCAAAACCGGTTAGAAATTTGATCTTGGAAACCAACTTCGGTTAGGATCGCGTTAGTTCTTGGCGTGGTTCGTATCAAGAAGGGATTGAGTAATTTCCATTTCAGTTACTTTCCCATTTTGAGGCGACACATGGCGAGAAGAATTAGTTTTGACTTTTTAATGTCTAGTTTCCTTTTTTCCGTTTCTGGTATTTCTATTATTGTAAGGCTTTTAAGCCATTAAGGGAACTTTCCTTATTTAGTCTAGATTTGACTTTTGTTAAATGAGTTTCCCGAAATTTCCATGGGAATTAGGGGCTGAAAATTCGCATAGGAACCCCTATATAATTGTAACGAATTTCAATCAAGAGAGACAAGCAATAACATATAATTTTGAGGTTTAATTCTCTTTAGTTCCTAAACGAACTATTCGAACTTATCGGAAATTTCCGTGGCGTTCATTGACTTATCAATCAGTCCATCCATAGCTGATTGTGGCGTCCTCACATACCAAGACTTATCAATCAGTCCCTCCATAGCTGATTGTGGCGTCCGCACATACCAAGGTTCGTGCTTCTTGTTGGGCATCGGGTCGCGGTTCCATCCAAAACCGGTTAGAAATTTGATCTTGGAAACCAACTTCGGTTAGGATCGCGTCAATTCTTGGCGTGGTTCGTATCATTTGGTAATCAGAGCGAGGTTCTAATCAGGTTTTGCTTATCCGTTCTCTTAGTTTATGTTTGTTTTAGTTATTCGTAAGTTTTTGATTTCCATTATCAAAGTCGGTTAAAAAGAAAAAAAAAAAAAAAAAAAAAAAATCCGAAAAAAAAAAAAAAAAAAGCCGAAACTTGCTATTCATTGTTTAAGGAAACCCTTCTTAAATTTTTATTTCAGATTCTTGTTATTCATTGTTTAAGGAATCCGAAATTGAATTCCCTGCATAGACCAAATTTTTTTGCTGAAATTTTGTTCCTTTTGGGTGTGATTCTGAATGCCTAAATTCTTTGTTCCTGTTATAGTCTTGTCTCTTTGGTAATCTATTTGTGAATTGTCAAGGAAATTTTTGATATTGATTTGACTAGTTTTATAGGAACTGAGTGAGAATTAAAGAGTGGAAAAAGGCATAGAGGCGAGAGCATTTGAGTGGACAAAATACGAAAGTATTGAGTGCAAACACGAGTGAAATTGAGTGAACCATTTCACGAGTGAAACACGTAAGGGAGTGTGGTAAGGTCCTTGGAAAATGTCAAACAATAGCAAAAACACTATTGAGGGTACCTCGGGTTCAGCAGACCCAAAACTTCTTATAGAAGCGATGATGGGGGAGATGAGGCGATTGTTGAGGGGAGAGATAGGACAGCTTCATGAGAGGATAGACCGGATAGAGAATGCACGTGTGGAACAGCCACAACATGTTCCTCATGCGCGAAGGCAAGAAAGGGTTCCGGTTAGAGGAGAGGTTGATGACTACTATAGGAATGACGGGGAAGAATTTGATGAAGGAGAAGATTCAGCGGGTAGTCACCAAAGATTTGGACGGGATAGAGGAGTTAGGAACAGGGAAGATGATAGTTTGAGAGGCATAAAAATGAAGATACCATCATTTCAAGGCAAATCCAATCCAGAAGCATACCTAGAATGGGAGAAGAAAATGGAGTTCATCTTTGATTGCCACTACTATTCCGAGGCAAAGAAGGTAAAATTGGCTGTAATTGAATTTTCTGATTATGCTATTACTTGGTGGGATCAGCTTGTTATAAACAGGAGACGAAATAGAGAGCGACCTATTGAGTCATGGGAAGAGATGAAGACCGTGATGAGAAAGCGATTTGTGCCAACTTACTACTACCGGGAGTTGTACAACAAACTACAAAACCTTAAGCAAGGCAACCGGAGTGTAGAGGAGTACTATAAGGAGATGGAGGTTATGATGATTCGGGCTAATATAGAGGAGGATCGGGAGGCTACAATGGCAAGGTTTTTGGCGGGCTTGAACCGAGAAATTCACAATGCCGTTGAGTTACAACATTATGTGGAGTTGGAGGACATGGTGCACATGGCTATTAAAATTGAGAATCAACTTATGAGGAGGGGCAGTAGCACACGTCCAAGCCAAAACCCGAATACATCGGCTTGGAAAACCAACCAATGGAAGAGGGATGAGAAGCAATCCAACCCCAAGCCAAAGATCGAGCAAAAACAAGAGGTGGCCAGCCATGGGAATCAAGGTAAATCCGATTCTTCCACTACTCGGACTCGTGATATTAAATGTTTTAAATGTCAAGGCAGGGGTCATATGGCAAGCCAATGTCCGAACAAACGAGTTATGGTGATGCGGGACAATGGAGACATTGAAACCGAGGAAGATTCGGACAATGATTCTATGCCTTCATTAGAGGATGCCGACGATGAGGAGTGCGCTGTCCAAGGAGAATTGTTGGTCACAAGGAGAGCTTTAAGTGTGCAAGCCAAAGAAGAAGATGAAGAGGTGCAACGGGAAAACATCTTCCACACTAGGTGCCATGTCCAAAACAAGGTATGTAGTGTGATTATTGATGGTGGGAGTTGTACTAATGTTGCTAGCACAACCATGGTAGACAAGTTAGGGCTGCCAACAATTAAGCATCCTCGGCCATATAAATTGCAATGGTTAAATGATACTGGTGAGGTAAAGGTGCATAAACAGGTGTTAGTTCCTTTTCGCATTGGAAGATATGAAGATGAAGTTTTGTGCGATGTGGTTCCGATGCAAGCTGGGCACTTGTTATTAGGCAGACCATGGCAATTTGATCGGCGAGTTAAGCATGATGGTTTCACCAACAAGTACTCATTCGTTCACAATCAAAAGACGATCACTCTTGTTCCGTTAACACCAAAACAGGTCTATGAAGACCAAGTGAGCTTACAGAGAGAAAGTGATAAAAAATAAAGAGCGAAGAAAAATCAAGAGTGGGAGTGCAGAGAGAGAGTTCGGCCAGTGAGAGAAAAAAAGAAGAGATGGCCGAGAAAAAGGAGAGCAAGAGAGCAAGGGAGAGAAAATTGAGAGAGCTGAAAAAAATTCACAATCAGCCAATGAGAGAAAAGTAGAGAGAAAAACAAACTTTTATGCAAGAAAGAGTGATGTGAGAAGAGCTTTGTTTTCTAATCAGCCGATGATTTTACTCATGTACAAGGAGGCGTTATTAAACACTAACGATCTTGATTCCACCTTGCATAGTTCTGTTGTTTCTCTTTTGCAGGATTATGAGGATATCTTTCTCGAGGAAACACCGCAAGGTTTACCTCCAATCCGCGGGATTGAACATCAAATCGACTTCATACCTGGAGCTACAATTCCAAACCGACCAGCCTATAGGAGTAATCCCGAGGAGACAAAGGAACTCCAACGGCAGGTAAATGAGTTGATGGAGAAGGGACACGTGAGAGAAAGCATGAGCCCGTGCGCCGTACCAGTTTTACTTGTGCCTAAGAAAGATGGGACTTGGAGGATGTGCGTTGATTGTCGAGCCATCAACAACATCACGGTAAAGTATCGACATCCTATTCCTTGCTTGGATGACAAGTTAGATGAATTGCATGGTGCTTGTGTGTTTTCTAAAATTGATTTGAAGAGTGGATATCATCAAATTCGCATGAAAGAGGGAGACGAGTGGAAGACGGCTTTCAAAACAAAACAAGGCTTGTATGAGTGGTTGGTAATGCCTTTCGGTTTAACCAATGCGCCCAGCACATTTATGCGTTTAATGAACCATGTTTTGCGAGCTTTTATTGGAAAATTTGTTGTTGTTTATTTTGATGATATCCTTATCTATAGCAGCAATTTGGATGAACATATTGAACATTTGAAACTTGTTTTAGATGTTTTACGGAAGGAAAAGTTGTATGCTAACCTCAAGAAATGTACCTTTTGCACAGATAAGCTTGTGTTTCTTGGTTTTGTTGTTAGTGCTCAAGGTATACAGGTTGATGAAGAAAAGGTGCGAGCCATCCAGGAGTGGCCGAGTCCAACTAGTGTGGGAAACGTACGGAGTTTTCATGGACTTGCTAGTTACTACCGGCGGTTTGTGAAAGATTTCAGTACTATAGCCGCACCACTGACTGAAGTGATCAAGAAAAACGTTGGGTTTAGATGGGGAGAAGAGCAAGAAAAGGCATTTCAGCTACTCAAGGAGAAGTTGACAAATGCTCCATTGTTATCTTTACCTAATTTTGCCAAAACTTTTGAGATTGAATGTGATGCTTCAGGTGTTGGAATTGGTGCTGTTTTAATGCAGGAAGGGAGACCAATAGCATATTTCAGTGAGAAGCTGAATGGGGCAACTCTTAATTACCCAACTTATGATAAAGAGATGTATGCATTGGTTCGGGCATTAGAGACGTGGCAGCACTACCTATGGCCTAAGGAGTTCGTGATTCACACTGATCATGAGTCCCTGAAACACTTGAAGGGCCAGCACAAGCTGAACAAGAGGCATGCTCGTTGGGTAGAATTCATAGAGACGTTTCCATATGTCATTCGCTACAAGCAAGGTAAGGAAAACGTCGTTGCCGATGCACTTTCTCGCAGGTATGTCTTAATCTCAACTCTTAATGCTAAACTACTGGGTTTTGAACACATTAAAGAGTTATATGCTGATGACCATGACTTTCGTACTGAGTATCAAGCTTGTGAGAGATCTGCTAGTGGTAAATACTTTAGGCATGAGGGATACTTGTTTCGGGAGAATAAATTATGTGTGCCTAATTGTTCATTAAGAGATTTGCTAGTGAGGGAATCCCATGGGGGAGGATTGATGGGACATTTTGGAGTAGTGAAAACTTTAGCTATGTTGCAGGAACACTTCTATTGGCCACATATGAAACGAGATGTTGAGAGGCTTTGTGGTAGATGTGTAACTTGTAGGCAGGCTAAATCAAGAGTGCAGCCCCATGGTTTATACACCCCTTTACCAATACCTAGTGAACCTTGGATTGATATTTCGATGGATTTTGTGTTAGGTTTGCCTAGGTCTAAACGGGGAAGAGACTCAATATTTGTGGTCGTGGATAGGTTTTCAAAGATGGCTCATTTTATTCCATGCCACAAGACAGATGATGCTTCCAATGTTGCTGATTTGTTCTTTAGGGAAATTGTGAGACTTCATGGTATGCCTAGGACAATTGTTTCTGATAGGGACACCAAGTTCTTAAGCTACTTTTGGAAGACTTTGTGGGCTAAGTTAGGGACTAAGCTATTGTTTTCAACTACTTGTCACCCTCAAACCGATGGTCAAACAGAAGTTGTGAATAGAACCTTGTCCACTTTGTTAAGGGCTGTCATTAAAAAGAACATCAAAACATGGGAGGAGTGTTTACCACATGTTGAGTTTGCTTATAATCGATCTGTTCATTCTGCTACACAATTTTCACCGTTTGAAATTGTTTATGGTTTTAATCCTTTAACTCCTTTGGATTTAATGCCATTACCTTTGTCTGAGCATGTGAATTTAGATGGAAAAAGAAAAGCTGATCTTGTTAAGCAGATACACGAGAAGGCAAGACTCAACATCGAGCGAAGGACTAAACAATATGCTGAACAAGCCAACAAAGGGCGTCACAAGCTCGTCTTCGAGCCCGGTGATTGGGTGTGGTTGCACCTACGCAAGGAACGGTTTCCGGAACAAAGGATCAATGATAATGCGTACAAGCTAGACTTGCCAGGTGAGTATGGTGTAAGTGCCTCTTTTAATGTTTCTGACCTAAGTCCTTTTGATGTAGGCGATGATTTGAGGACAAATCCTTTTCAAAAGGAGGGGAATGATGAGGACATCGTTAGCACAAGCAAGAGCACGTGGGAGACTTTTTCAGATCCAATTCAACTTCCCATTGGTCCGGTTACGAGAGCTCGTGCGAAGAAGTTCAAAGAAACGCTTATTGGGCTGATTCAAGCAACTTGGGCTCAAGCCATTGCATGGAGGCCCATTGAGGGAATTGCATGCGAAAATCAGACCAATAAATGGGTGATTCAAGCTATAGAAGGGATTAAGTAATTTCCATTTCAGTTACTTTCCCATTTTGAGGCGACACATGGCGAGAAGAATTAGTTTTGACTTTTTAATGTCTAGTTTCCTTTTTTTCCGTTTCTGGTATTTCTATTATTGTAAGGCTTTTAAGCCATTAAGGGAACTTTCCTTATTTAGTCTAGATTTGACTTTTGTTAAATGAGTTTCCCGAAATTTCCATGGGAATTAGGGGCTGAAAATTCGCATAGGAACCCCTATATAATTGTAACGAATTTCAATCAATTGAGACAAGTAATAACACATAATTTTGAGGTTTAATTCTCTTTAGTTCCTAAACGAACTATTAGAACTTATCGAAAATTTTCGTGGCGTTCATTGACTTATCAATCAGTCCATCCATAGCTGATTGTGGCGTCCTCACATACCAAGACTTATCAATCGGTCTCTCCATAGCTGATTGTGGCGTCCTCACATACCAAGGTTCGTGCTTCTTGTTGGGCATCGGGTCGCGGTTCCATCCAAAACCGGTTAGAAATTTGATCTTGGAAACCAACTTCGGTTAGGATCGCGTCAATTCTTGGCGTGGTTCGTATCACTTGGCCATTCTTGGATAGTCCTAACCTTTTCTTCGTCGACCTCTATACCTTGAGCATTAACAACAAAACCAAGAAATACAAGCTTATCTATGCAAAAGGTACACTTCTTAAGATTAGCATACAACTTTTCCTTCGGTAAAACATCTAAAACAAGTTTCAAGTGTTCAATATGATCATCCAAATTGCTGCTATAAATCAGGATATCATCAAAATATACTACAACAAATTTTCCAATAAAAGCTTGCAAAACATGGTTCATTAAACACATAAATGTGCTAGGCGCATTGGTTAAACTTAAAGGCATTACCAACCACTCATACAAACCTTGTTTTGTTTTGTTTTGAAAGTTGTCTTCCACTCGTCTCCCTCTTTCATGCGAATTTGATGATATCCACTTTTCAAATCAATTTTAGAAAATACACAAGCACCATGCAATTCATCTAACATGTCATCCAAGCGAGGAATGGGATGTCGATACTTTACCGTGATGTTGTTGATGGCTCGACAATCAATGCACATCCTCCAAGTCCCATCTTTCTTTGGCACAAGTAAAACTGGTACGGCGCACGGGCTCATGCTTTCTCTCACGTGTCCCTTCTCCATCAACTCACTTACCTGCCGTTGGAGTTCCTTTGTCTCCTCGGGATTACTCCTATAGGCTCGTCGGTTTGGAATTGTAGCTCCAGGTATGAAGTCGATTTGATGTTCAATCCTACGGATTGGAGGTAAACTTTGCGGTGTTTCCTCGGGAAAGATATCCTCATATTCCTGCAAAAGAGAAACAACAGAACTATGCAAAGTAGAATCAAGATCGTTAGTGCTTAATAATGCCTCCTTGTACATGAGTAAAATCACCGGCTGATTAGAAAAAAAAGCTCTTCTCACATCACTCTCTCTTGCATAAAAGTTTGTTTTTCTCTCTCTTTTTACCTCATTGGCCAAATCTTCTTTTGTATTAGCTCTCTCAATGTTCTCTCCTTTTCTCTCCTTTTTCTCGGCCCCTCTATCTTTTTTCCCTCTCTGGCCGAACTCTCTCTCTGCACTCCAACACTCATTATTTTCACTCCCTTTCTCTCTCTTTTTCTCATTCTCTTCTTTTTGTTCACTCTCCTTTTGTAACCAAACTTGATCTTCATGAACCTGTTTAGGTGTCATTGGTACAAGAGTGAATGGTCTCTGGTTGTGCATAAGAGAATATTTATTGGTGTAGCCATCATGTTTGACTCGATGATCAAATTACCATGGTCGACCTAGTAACAAGTGCCTGGCTTGCATTGGAACTACGTCGCACAAAACTTCATCTTCATATCTACCAATGCGAAATGAAATTAATACCTGTTTAGTTACCTTCACTTCATCACTATTATTCAACCATTGCAACTTGTAAGGTCGAGGATGTTTGGTCATTGGTAGCCCTAATTTGTTAACCATAGTAGTGCTAGCAACATTCATACAACTTCCTCCATCTATTATCACACTACATACCTTGTTCTGCACGTGGCACCTTGTATGAAAAATGTTCTCACGTTGCTCTTCTTCTTCCTCTTTGGCTTGCACACTAAGGGCTCGTCAAGTGACCAACAATTCACCTTGGACAACATACTCCACCTCATCCACGTCCTCCAATGGTGGCATGGAGTCCTCGTCCGATTCGTGATCCGTAACAACCTCTCCGTCATCCACGTCCTCCATCACCTTTTGTTCAGACATTGGCTTGAGATGTGACCCCTGCCTTGGCATTTGAAACATTTAATATCATGGTTTCGAGAAGTGGATGAATCATGTTTACCTTGGTTTGAAGGGCTAGCTATGGCTGGTTTTGGCTCAAACTTTGGCCTAGCGACCGATTTCTCTTCTCTCTTCCCATAATTCGAGTTCCATGAAGAAGGTGCCGAACTAACATTCGCACGTGAGCTACCCCTCCTCTTGAGCTGCTGCTCTACTGTGATGGCCATGTGCAACATGTCTTCTAACTCTACATAGTGTTGCATCTCCACCCTATCTTGAATATCCGGATTTAGCCCTTGCAAAAATCTTGCCATGGTTGCTTCTCGATCTTCTTCAACATTGTCTCGTATCATGGCTATTTCCATTTCTTGATAATATTCCTCCACACTCCTGTTTCCTTGTCTAAGTCCTTGCAACTTTTTGTACAATTCACAATAGTAATGGCTGGGTACAAATCGTTTTCTCATCACCGTTTTCATCTCCTCCCATGTCTCAATCGGGTGTTCTCGGTTCCGTCGCCTATTCATTGCCAACTGATCCCACCATACAACCGCATAATCAGAGAACTCAATTGCAGCAAGCTTAACTTTCTTTAACTGTGAATAGTTATGGCAATCAAACACTAGCTCCACTTTCTTCTCCCACTCTAGGTAAGCTCCGAGGTCATTTTTCCCTTGGAATGGCAGAATCTTCATTTTAATACCTCCCATATTATTGTCTTCCCGGTCCCTAGCTTCTCTATTCCCATTTCCACGCCTAAATCTGCCCTTATTTATCGGTGGTTCCTCCAACTCTTCTAATTCATCTTCCTCCGAGAGATCTAATCCACCCCTCCGCCTATTTTGCATGTTTTGTGGCTGCCTATTATGTGTTCTGGCATCAACCTCATCTAATCTCTCATGAATGGGCTCTAGCGCTTGCGTCAACAGCCATTCCATTTGCCTCATTAATACTTGCAAGTGAAGATTGGGAACGTTTTGTTGTGGAAGATCATCTTCGGCTTCTCTTTCTTGATTCGGATTCATTTTTTTTTAAAACCTGCAAAACAACGTTAGATAATAAAGGACCTTACTTCTCTCCCTCACGTTGATATGAACCCACCTAACTCCACCCCAAAAGCTAGCTCGTGAGGGGAGGATTGTGAACCCATATATATAACACCCAAGACCACCCTCTCTAACCGATGTGGGACACATCATTCCCGACCCCTTTAGACTGCAAGTCCTCGTGCCAGCTCCGTCGTTAACCCACACGAGCGGCAGGGAACCTTTATACATGCCCCCACCGACTAGCAGAGGTTCGGCTCTGATACCATATGATAAGAACCTTGCCAATGTACTAACGAAACCCGTTATCAATAAGAAGGCACCAAGATCGTTTCTACTCAGATTTGGATGGAAGTCACCGCGACCCGTTGCTTATATCGAAGCAAGAACCTTGGTATATCGTAGACGCAACAATCAAGGATGGAAAGCTTGATTGGTAAGTCGGGGTTGAACGCTTGGATTGATCCGAAGAGTTCGTGCAGTTCGTCAAAGAACCAAAGAAAGAATTATTTCTCTCAGAAAATAAACATTCGTCCTTTTCATTAACCTTGGAAACGCCTATTTTTAGGCCAAAATTACAAAGTGTTGCCCAAAAAGAAAAGTTGACAAATTCAAACATAATTACTAAACCTAAAATAAAAGCCAAAAGAAAGGAAAGTCTTAATGGCTGATTTTCGGCGATTTACACGGCCAACAATTAAAGGAAAGTGCAAATAATCCGCATGTGTGCCAAAATGGGAAAGTTTCCAAAATTCTTCCATTGACTTGATCTTGCAAAATTTGAGCTGATTTCAAGCTTGACTCATCCGGATTCTTCTAGAACTTGGATCAAATTGACGCACCGTTGTGGTTGACGTGGGCCTGGGTCAATGGGCTTGCACAAATTTTCTTGATTCCAGATTTCGTGAATCCGCCCATTTAGTGCTTCCTTGAATTTCTTAGCTCGGGCTCTTGTGACTGGTCCAGCAGGAACTTGTATTGGGTCAACCACCTTACATTCATTTGAGCTCCCTAAGTCTCCATCATTCCGTTCCTCTTGAAAAGGATTTGTCCTCAAATCAGACTAAAGGACTCAAATCAGAAACATTGAAGGTAGCACTTACATTATACTCACCTTGCAAATCCAACTTGTAAGCATTGTCATTAATTCTTTCAAGGACTTGAAATGGACCATCTCCACGAGGTAACAACTTTGACTTTCTTTGTTTTGGGAAACGCTCCTTTCTAAAGTGCAACCACACCCAGTCTCCAGGTTCAAAAATCAGCTTGTGTCGCCCCTTGTTGGCTTGCTTTGCATATTGTTCCGTTCTTTGCTCAATGTTGAGTCTTGCTTTCTCATGAATCTGTTTAACAAAGTCAGCCTTCCTTTTGCCATCTAAATTAACACGCGTAGAAACAGGTAGTGGTGATAAATCCAATGGTGATAAATGATTAAAACCATAAACAATTTCAAAAGGTGAATACTTAGTAGCAGAATGGACAGAGTGATGAGGACATCGTTACCACAAGCAAGAGCACGTGGGAGACTTATTCAGATCCAATTCAAGTTCCCATTGGTCCGGTTACGAGAGCTCGTGCGAAGAAGTTTAAAGAAACGCTTATTGGGCTGATTCAAGCAACTTGGGCTCAAGCCATTGCATGGAGGCCCATTAAGGGAATTGCATGCGAAAATCAGACCAAATGCGTGATTCAAGCTCTAGAAGGGATTGAGTAATTTTCATTTCAGTTACCTTCCCGTTTTGAGGCGACACATGGCGAGAAGAATCAGCTTATTTACCTTTTAATGTCTAGTTTCCTTTTTGCGTTTGTGTTATTTCTATTATTGTAAGGCTTTTAAGCCATTAAGGGAACTTTCCTTATTTAGTTTAGATTTGACATTTGGTAAATGATTTTCCCGAAATTCCACAGGAATTAGGGGTTGAAAATTCGCATAGGAACCCCTATATATTGTAACGAATTTCAATCAATTTGGGGACAAGTAATAACACATAATTTTGAGGTTTAATTCTCTTTGGTTCCTAAACGAACTATTCGAACTTATCGAAAAATTCCGTGGCGTTCATAGACTTATCAATCAGTCCATCCATAGCTGATTGTGGCGTCCTCACATACCAAGACTTATCAGTCAATCCATCCATAGCTGATTGTGGCGTCCTCACATACCAAGGTTCGTGCTTCTTGTTGGGCATCGGGTCACGGTTCCATCCAAAACCGGTTAGAAATTTTGATCTTGGAAACCAATCTTGGTTAGGGTTGCGTCAGCTCTTGGCGTGGTTCGTATCATTTGGTTATCAGAGCGAGGTTGATGAGGACATCGTTAGCACAAGCAAGAGCACGTGGGAGACATATTCAGATCCAATTCAAGTTCCCATTGGTCCGGTTACGAGAGCTCGTGCGAAGAAGTTTAAAGAAACGCTTATTGGGCTGATTCAAGCAACTTGGGCTCAAGCTATTGCATGGAGGCCCATTGAGGGAATTGCGTGCGACAACCAGACCAATAAATGCGTGATTCAAGCTATAGAAGGGATTGAGTAATTTCCATTTCAGTTACTTTCCCATTTTGAGGCGACACATGGCGAGAAGAATCAGCTTTTGACCTTTTTAATGTCTAGTTTCCTTTATTTTCGTTTGTTTATTTCTATTATTGTAAAGTTTTTAAGCCATTAAGGACACTTACCTTATTTGCTTTAGATTAGGTGATTTGGTAATTGATTTGCCGAAATTCCATGGGGAATTAGGAGCTGAAAATTCGCATAGGAACCCCTATATATTGTAACGAATTTCATTGAATGGGATACAAGTAATAACACATAATTTTGAGGTTTAATTCTCTTTAGTTCCTAAACGAACTATTCGAACTTATCGGAAATTTCCGTGGCGTTCATAGACTTATCAATCAGTCCATCCATAGCTGATTGTGGCGTCCTCACATACCAAGACTTATCAATCGGTCTCTCCATAGCTGATTGTGGCGTCCTCACATACCAAGGTTCGTGCTTCTTGTTGGGCATCGGGTCGCGGTTCCATCCAAAACCGGTTAGAAAGTTGATCTTGGAAACCAACTTCGGTTAGGGTCGCGTCAGTTCTTGGCGTGGTTCGTATCATTTGGTAATCAGAGCGAGGTTCTAATCAGGTTTTGCTTATCCGTTCTCTTAGTTTATGTTTGTTTTAGTTATTCGTAAGTATTTGATTTCCATTATCAAAGTCGGTTAAAAAAAAAAAAAAAAAAGATCCGAAAAGAAAAGAAAGAAAGAAAAGAAACGAAAAAAAAAAAGGAAAAGAAGAAAAACAAGAGGATCCAAAAAAAAAAAAAAAAAAGAAAAACAAGGAATCCTTCCTTAAATTTTTTTTCTAGATTCTTGTTATTCATCATTTAAGGAATCCGAAATTGAATTCCCTGCATAGACCAAAAATTTTTGCTGAAATTTTGTTCCTTTTGGGTGTGATTCTGAATGCCTAAATTCTTTTTTCCTGTTATAGTCTTGTCTCTTTGGTAATCTATTTGTGAATTGTCAAGGAAATTTTTGATATTGATTTGACTAGTTTTATAGGAACTGAGTGAGAATTAAAGAGTGGAAAAAGGCATAGAGGCGAGAGCATTTGAGTGGACAAAAGCCGAAAGTATTGAGTGTAAACACGAGTGAAATTGAGTGAACCATTTCACGAGTGAAACACGTAAGGGAGTGTGGTAAGGTCCTTTGGAAATGTCAAACAACAGCAAGAACACTATTGAGGGTACCTCGGGTGCAGCAGACCTAAAACTTCTTATGGAAGCGATGATGGGGGAGATGAGGCGATTATTGAGGGGAGAGATAGGACAACTTCATGAGAGGATAGACCGGATAGAGAATGCACGTGTGGAACAGCCACAACATGTTCCTCGTGCGCGTAGGCGAGAAAGGGTTCCGGTTAGAGGAGAGGTTGATGACTACTATAGGATTGATGGGGAAGAGTTCGACGAAGGAGAAGATTCAGCGGGTAGTCACAGAAGATTTGGACGGGATAGAGGCGTTAGGAACAGGGAAGATGATAGCCTGAGAGGCATAAAAATGAAGATACCATCATTTCAAGGCAAATCCAATCCAGAAGCGTACCTAGAATGGGAGAAGAAAATGGAGTTCATCTTTGACTGCCACTACTATTCTGAGGCAAAGAAGGTAAAATTGGCTGTAATTGAATTTTCTGATTATGCTATTACTTGGTAGGATCAACTTGTTATAAACAGGAGACGAAATAGAGAGCGACCTATTGAGTCATGGGAAGAGATGAAGACCGTGATGAGAAAGCGATTTGTGCCAACTTACTACTACCGGGAGTTGTACAACAAGCTACAAAACCTTAAGCAGGGCAACCAGAGTGTAGAGGAGTACTATAAGGAGATGGAGGTTATGACGATTCGGGCTAATATAGAGGAGGATCGGGAGGCTACAATGGCAAGGTTTTTGGCGGGCTTGAACCGAGATATCCACAATGCCGTTGAGTTACAACATTATGTGGAGTTGGAGGACATGGTGCACATGGCTATTAAAATTGAGAATCAACTTATGAGGAGGGGCAGTAGCACACGTCCTAGCCAAAACCCGAGTACAGCGGCTTGGAAAATCAACCAATGGAAGAGGGATGAGAGGCAATCCAACCCCAAGCCAAAGATCGAGCAAAAACAAGAGGTGGCCAGCCATGGGAATCAAGGTAAATCCGATTCTTCCACTACTCGGACTCGTGATATTAAATGTTTTAAATGTCAAGGCAGGGGTCATATAGCAAGCCAATGTCCGAACAAACGAGTTATGGTGGTGCGGGACAATGGAGACATTGAAACCGAGGAGGATTTGGACAATGATTCTATGCCTTCATTAGAGGATGCCGACGATGAGGAGTGCGCTGTCCAAGGAGAATTGTTGGTCACAAGGAGAGCTTTAAGTGTGCAAGCCAAAGAAGAAGATGAAGAGGTGCAACGGGAAAACATCTTCCACACTAGGTGCCACGTTCAAAACAAGGTATGTAGTGTGATTATTGATGGTGGGAGTTGTACAAATGTTGCTAGCACAACCATGGTAGAGAAGTTAGGCCTGCCAACAATTAAGCATCCTCGACCATATAAATTGCAATGGTTAAATGATACTGGTGAGGTAAAGGTGCATAAACAGGTGTTAGTTCCTTTTCGCATTGGGAGATATGAAGATGAAGTTTTGTGCGATGTGGTTCCGATGCAAGCTGGGCACTTGTTATTAGGCAGACCATGGCAATTTGATCGACGAGTTAAGCATGATGGTTTCACCAACAAGTACTCATTTGTTCACAATCAAAAGACGATCACTCTTGTTCCTTTAACACCAAAACAGGTCTATGAAGACCAAGTGAGCTTACAGAGAGAAAGTGATAAAAAAATGAAGAGCGAAGAAAAATCAAGAGTGGGAGTGCAGAGAGAGAGTTCGGCCAGTGAGAGAAAAAAAGAAGAGATGGCCGAGAAAAAGGAGAGCAAAGAGAGCAAGGGAGAGAAAATTGAGAGGGCTGAAAAAAATTCACAATCAGTCAATGAGAGAAAAGTAGAGAGAAAAACAAACTTTTATGCAAGAAAGAGTGATGTGAGAAGAGCTTTGTTTTCTAATCAGCCGATGATTTTACTCATGTACAAGGAGGCGTTATTAAACACTAACGATCTTGATTCCACCTTGCATAGTTCTGTTGTTTCTCTTTTGCAGGATTATGAGGATATCTTTCCCGAGGAAACACCGCAAGGTTTACCTCCAATCCGCGGGATTGAACATCAAATCGACTTCATACCTGGAGCTACAATCCCAAACCGACCAGCCTATCGGAGTAATCCCGAGGAGAGGAAGGAACTTCAACGGCAGGTAAATGAGTTGATGGAGAAGGGACATGTGAGAGAAAGCATGAGCCCGTGCGCCGTACCAGTTTTACTTGTGCCTAAGAAAGATGGGACTTGGAGGATGTGCGTTGATTTTTGAGCCATCAACAACATCACGGTAAAGTATCGACATCCCATTCCTCGCTTGGATCACATGTTAGATGAATTGCATGGTGCTTGTGTGGTTTCTAAAATTGATCTAAAGAGTGGATATCATCAAATTCGCATGAAAGAGGGAGATGAGTGGAAAACGGCTTTCAAAACAAAACAAGGCTTGTATGAGTGGTTGGTAATGCCTTTCGGTTTAACCAATGTGCCTAGCACATTTTTGCGTTTAATGAACCATGTTTTGCGAGCTTTTATTAGAAAATTTGTCGTTGTTTATTTTGATGATATCCTTATCTATAGCAGCAATTTGGATGACCATATTGAACATTTGAAACTTGTTTTAGATGTTTTACGGAAGGAAAAGTTGTATGCTAAAATTAAGAAATGTACCTTTTGCACAAATAAGCTTGTGTTTCTTGGTTTTGTTGTTAGTGCTTAAGGTATACAGGTTGATGAAGAAAAGGTGCGAGCCATCCAGGAGTGGCCGAGTCCAACTAGTGTGGGAAACGTATGGAGTTTTCATGGACTTGCTAGTTTCTACCAACGGTTTGTGAAAGATTTCAGTACTATAGCCGCACCACTGACTGAAGTCATCAAGAAGAATGTTGGGTTTAGATGGGGAGAAGAGCAAGAAAAGGCATTTCAGCTACTCAAGGAGAAGTTGACAAATGCTCCATTGTTATCTTTGCCTAATTTTTCCAAAACTTTTGAGATTGAATGTGATGCTTCAGATGTTGGAATTGGTGCTGTTTTAATGCAGGAAGGGAGACCAATAGCATATTTCAGTGAGAAGCTGAATGGGGCAACTCTTAATTACCCAACTTATGATAAAGAGACATGGCAGCACTACCTATGGCCTAAGGAGTTCGTGATTCACACTGATCATGAGTCCCTGAAACACTTGAAGGGCCAGCACAAGCTGAACAAAAGGCATGCTCATTGGGTGGAATTCATAGAGACGTTTCCGTATGTCATTCGCTACAAGCAAGGTAAGGAAAACGTCGTTGCCGATGCACTTTCTTGCAGGTATGTCTTAATCTCAACTCTTAATGCTAAACTACTGGGTTTTGAACACATTAAAGAGTTATATGCTGATGACCATGACTTTAGTACTGAGTATCAAGCTTGTGAGAGAATTGCTAGTGGTAAGTACTTTAGGCATGAGGGATACTTGTTTCGGGAGAATAAATTATGTGTGCCTAATTGTTCATTAAGAGATTTGCTAGTGAGGGAATCCCATGGGGGAGGATTGATGGGTCATTTTGGAGTAATGAAGACTTTGGCTATGTTGCAGGAACACTTCTATTGGCCACATATGAAACGAGATGTTGAGAGGCTTTGTGGTAGATGTATAACTTGTAGGCAGGCAAAATCAAGAGTACCGCCCCATGGTTTATACACCCCTTTACCAATACCTAGTGAACCTTGGATTGATATTTCGATGGATTTTGTGTTAGGTTTGCCTAGGTCTAAACGGGGAAGAGACACAATATTTGTGGTCGTGGATAGGTTTTCAAAGATGGCTCATTTTATTCCATGCCACAAGACAGATGATGCTTCCAATGTTGCTGATTTGTTCTTTAGGGAAATTGTGAGACTTCATGGTATGGCTAGGACAATTGTTTCTGATAGGGACACCAAGTTCTTAAGCTACTTTTGGAAGACTTTGTGGGCTAAGTTAGGGACTAAGCTATTGTTTTCAACTACTTGTCACCCTCAAACCGATGGTCAAACAGAAGTTGTGAATAGAACCTTGTCTACTTTGTTGAGGGCTGTCATTAAAAAGAACATCAAAACATGGGAGGAGTGTTTACCACATGTTGAGTTTGCTTATAATCGATCTGTTCATTCTGCTACTCAATTTTCACCGTTTGAAATTGTTTATGGTTTTAATCCTTTAACTCCTTTGGATTTAATGCCATTACCTTTGTCTGAGCATGTGAATTTAGATGGAAAAAGAAAAGCTGATCTTGTTAAGCAGATACACGAGAAGGCAAGACTCAACATCGAGCGAAGGACTAAACAATATGCTGAACAAGCCAAGAAAGGGCGTCACAAGCTCGTCTTCGAGCCCGGTGATTGGCTGTGGTTGCACTTACGCAAGGAACGGTTTTCGGAACAAAGGAAATCCAAACTATTGCCTAGAGGGGACGGTCCTTTTCAAGTTCTCGAAAGGATCAATGATAATGCGTACAAGCTAGACTTGCCAGGTGAGTATGGTGTAAGTGCCTCCTTTAATGTTTCTGATCTAAGTCCTTTTGATGCAGGCGACGATTTGAGGACAAATCCTTCTCAAGAGGAGGGGAATGATGAGGACATCGTTAGCACAAGCAAGAGCACGTGGGAGACATATTCAGATCCAATTCAAGTTCCCATTGGTCCGGTTACGAGAGCTCGTGCGAAGAAGTTTAAAGAAACGCTTATTGGGCTGATTCAAGCAACTTGGGCTCAAGCTATTGCATGGAAGCCCATTGAGGGAATTGCGTGCGAGAACTAGACCAATAAATGCGTGATTCAAGCTATAGAAGGGATTGAGTAATTTCCATTTCAGTTACTTTCCCATTTTGAGGCGACACATGGCGAGAAGAATAAGCTTTTGACCTTTTTAATGTCTAGTTTCCTTTATTTTCGTTTGTTTATTTCTATTATTGTAAAGTTTTTAAGCCATTAAGGACACTTACCTTATTTGCTTTAGATTAGGTGATTTGGTAATTGATTTGCCGAAATTCCATGGGGAATTAGGAGCTGAAAATTCGCATAGGAACCCCTATATATTGTAACAAATTTCATTGAATGGGATACAAGTAATAACACATAATTTTGAGGTTTAATTCTCTTTAGTTCCTGAACGAACTATTCGAACTTATCGGAAATTTCCGTGGCGTTCATAGACTTATCAATCAGTCCATCCATAGCTGATTGTGGCGTCCTCACATACCAAGACTTATCAATCGGTCTCTCCATAGCTGATTGTGGCGTCCTCACATACCAAGGTTCGTGCTTCTTGTTGGGCATCGGGTCGCGGTTCCATCCAAAACCGGTTAGAAAGTTGATCTTGGAAACCAACTTCGGTTAGGGTCGCGTCAGTTCTTGGCGTGGTTCGTATCAGAGGTTCTAATCAGGTTTTGCTTATCCGTTCTCTTAGTTTATGTTTGTTTCAGTTGTTCGTGAGTTTTGATTTCCATTATCAAAGTCGGTTTAAAAAAAAAAAAGATCCGAAAAGAAAAGAAAGAAAGAAAAGAAACGAAAAGAAAAGAAGAAAAAAAAAAAGGAAAAGAAGAAAAACAAGAGGATCCAAAAAAAAAAAAAAAAGTCTGGAAACCTTCCTTAAATTTTTATTTCAGATTCTTGTTATTCATCGTTTAAGGAATCCGAAATTGAATTCCTTGCATAGACCAAAAAAAATTGTTCAAATTTTCTTCCTTTTGGGTGTGATTCTGAAAGCCTAAACCTTTTGTTTCTGTTATAGTCTTGTCTCTTTGTTAATCTATTTGTAATTGTCAAGGAAATTTTTGATATTGATTTGACTAGTTTTATAGGAACTGAGTGAGAATTAAAGAGTGGAAAAAGGCATAGAGGCGAGAGCATTTGAGTGGACAAAAGCCGAACGTATTGAGTGTAAACACGAGTGAAATTGAGTGAACCATTTCACGAGTGAAACACGTAAGGGAGTGTGGTAAGGTCCTTGGAAAATGTCAAACAATAGCAAAAACACTATTGAGGGTACCTCGGGTGCAGCAGACCCAAAACTTCTTATAGAAGCGATGATGGGGGAGATGAGGCGATTGTTGAGGGGAGAGATAGGACAGCTTCATGAGAGGATAGACCGGATAGAGAATGCACGTGTGGAACAGCCACAACATGTTCCTCATGCGCGTAGGCGAGAAAGGGTTCCGGTTAGAGGAGAGGTTGATGACTACTATAGGATTGATGGGGAAGAGTTTGACGAAGGAGAAGATTCAGCGGGTAGTCACCGAAGATTTGGACGGGATAGAGGCGTTAGGAACAGGGAAGATGATAGTCTGAGAGGCATAAAAATGAAGATACCATCATTTCAAGGCAAATCCAATCCAGAAGCGTACCTAGAATGGGAGAAGAAAATGGAGTTCATCTTTGACTGCCACTACTATTCCGAGGCGAAGAAGGTAAAATTGGCTGTAATTGAATTTTCTGATTATGCTATTACTTGGTGGGATCAACTTGTTATAAACAGAAGATGAAATAGAGAGCGACCTATTGAGTCATGGGAAGAGATGAAGACCGTGATGAGGAAGCGATTTGTACCAACTTACTACTACCGGGAGTTGTACAACAAACTACAAAACCTTAAGCAGGGAAACCGGAGTGTAGAGGAGTACTATAAGGAGATGGAGGTTGATATGAACCCACCTAACTCCACCCCAAAAGCTAGCTTATGAGGGGAGGATTGTGAACCCATATATATAACACCCAAGACCACCCTCTCTAACCGATGTGGGACACATCATGTGGGACACATCATTCCCGACCCCTTTAGACTGCACGTCCTCGTGCCAACTCCGTCGTTAACGCACACGAGCGGCAGAGAACCTTTGTACATGCGCCCATCGACCCGACCCCTTTAGACTGCACGTCCTCGTGCCAACTCCGTCGTTAACCCACACGAGCGGCAGGGAACCTTTGTACATGGGCCCACCAACTAGCAGAGGTTCGGCTCTGATACCATATGATATGAACCCACCTAACTCCACCTCAAAAGCTAGCTTATGAGGGGAGGATTGTGAACCCATATATATAACACCCAAGACCACCCTCTCTAACCGATGTGGGACACGTCATGTGGGACACATCAGAGGTTATGATGATTCGGGCTAATATAGAGGAGGATCGGGAGGCTACAATGGCAAGGTTTTTGGCGGGTTTGAACCGAGAAATTCACAATGTCGTTGAGTTACAACATTAAGTGGAGTTGGAGGACATGGTGCATATGGCTATTAAAATTGAGAATCAACTTATAAGGAGGGGCAGTAGCACACGTCCTAGCCAAAACCCGAGTACATTGGCTTGGAAAATCAACCAATGGAAGAAGGATGAGAAGCAATCCAACCCCAAGCCAAGGATCGAGCAAAAACAAGAGGTGGCCAGCCATGGGAATCAAGGTAAATCCGATTCTTCCACTACTTGGACTCGTGATATTAAATGTTTTAAATGTCAAGGCAGGGGTCATATAGCAAGCCAACGTCCGAACAAACGAGTTATGGTGGTGCGGGACAATGGAGACATTGAAACCGAGGTGGATTCGGACAATGATTCTATGCCTTCATTAGAGGATGCCGACGATGAGGAGTGCGCTGTCCAAGGAGAATTGTTGGTCACAAGGAGAGCTTTAAGTGTGCAAGCCAAAGAAGAAGATGAAGAGGTGCAACGGGAAAACATCTTCCACACTAGGTGCCACGTTCAAAACAAGGTATGTAGTGTGATTATTGATGGTGGGAGTTGTACAAATGTTGCTAGCACAACCATGGTAGAGAAGTTAGGCCTGCAAACAATTAAGCATCCTCGACCATATAAATTGCAATGGTTAAATGACACTGGTGAGGTAAAGGTGCATAAACAGGTGTTAGTTCCTTTTCGCATTGGAAGATATGAAGATGAAGTTTTGTGCGATGTGGTTCTGATGCAAGCTGGGCACTTGTTATTAGGCAGACCATGGCAATTTGATCGGCGAGTTAAGCATGATGGTTTCACCAACAACTACTCATTTGTTCACAATCAAAAGACGATCACTCTTGTTCCATTAACACCAAAACAGGTCTTTGAAGACCAAGGGAGCTTACAGAGAGAAAGTGATAAAAAAATGAAGAGCGAAGAAAAATCAAGTGTGGGAGTACAGAGAGAGAGTTCGGCCAGTGAGAGAAAAAAAGAATAGATGGCCGAGAAAAAGGAGAGCAAAGAGAGCAAGGGAGAGAAAATTGAGAGGGCTAAAAAGAATTCACAATCAGCCAATGAGAGAAAAGTAGAGAGAAAAACAAACTTTTATGCAAGAAAGAGTGATGTGAGAAGAGCTTTGTTTTCTAATCAGCCGATGATTTTACTCATGTACAAGGAGGCATTATTAAACACTAACGATCTTGATTCCACCTTGCATGGTTCTGTTGTTTCTCTTTTGCAGGATTATGAGGATATCTTTCCCGAGAAAACACCGCAAGGTTTACCTCCAATCCGCAGGATTGAACATCAAATCGACTTCATACCTGGAGCTACAATCCCAAACCGACCAGCCTATAGGAGTAATCCTAAGGAGACAAAGGAACTCCAACGACAGGTAAATGAGTTGATGGAGAAGGGACACGTGAGAGAAAGCATGAGCCCATGCGCCGTACCAATTTTACTTGTGCCTAAGAAAGATGGGGCTTGGAGGATGTGCGTTGATTGTCGAGCCATCAACAACATCACGGTAAAGTATCGACATCCCATTCCTCGCTTAGAAGACATGTTAGATGAATTGCATGGTGCTTGTGTGTTTTCTAAAATTGATCTGAAGAGTGGATATCATCAAATTCGCATGAAAGAGGGAGACGAGTGGAAGACGGCTTTCAAAACAAAACAAGGCTTGTATGAGTGGTTGGTAATGCCTTTTGGTTTAACCAATGCGCCTAGCACATTTATGCGTTTAATGAACCATGTTTTGCGAGCTTTTATTGGAAAATTTGTCTTTGTTTATTTTGATGATATCCTTATCTATAGCAATAATTTGGATGAACATATTGAACATTTGAAACTTGTTTTAGATGTTTTGCGGAAGGAAAAGTTGTATGCTAACCTCAAGAAACATACCTTTTGCACAGATAAGCTTGTGTTTCTTGGTTTTGTTGTTAGTGCTCAAGGTATACAGGTTGATGAAGAAAAGGTGCGAGCCATCCAGGAGTGGCCGAGTCTAACTAGTGTGGGAAATGTATGGAGTTTTCATGGACTTGCTAGTTTCTACCGGCGGTTTGTGAAAGATTTCAGTACTACAGCCGCACCACTGACTGAAGTGATCAAAAAGAACGTTGGGTTTAGATGGGGAGAAGAGCAAGAAAGGGCATTTCAGCTACTCAAGGAGAAATTGACAAATGCTCCATTGTTATCTTCACCTAATTTTTCCAAAACTTTTGAGATTGAATACGATGCTTCAAGTGTTGGAATTGGTGCTGTTTTAATGCAGGAAGGGAGACCAATAGCATATTTCAGTGAGAAGCTGAATGGGGCAACTCTTAATTACCCAACTTATGATAAAGAGATGTATGCATTGGTTCGGGCATTAGAGACGGGGCAGCACTACCTATGGCCTAAGGAGTTCGTGATTCACACCGATCATGAGTCCCTGAAACACTTGAAGGGCCAGCACAAGCTGAACAAGAGGCATGCTCGTTGGGTAGAATTCATAGAGACGTTTCCGTATGTCATTCGCTACAAGCAAGGTAAGGAAAACGTCGTTGCTGATGCACTTTCTCGCAGGTATGTCTTAATCTCAACTCTTAATGCTAAACTACTGGGTTTTGAACACATTAAAGAGTTATATGCTGATGACCATGACTTTAGTACTGAGTATCAAGCTTGTGAGAGATTTGCTAGTGGTAAGTACTTTAGGCATGAGGGATACTTGTTTCGGGAGAATAAATTATGTGTGCCTAATTGTTCATTAAGAGATTTGCTAGTGAGGGAATCCCATGGGGGAGGATTGATGGGACATTTTGGAGTAATGAAGACTTTAGCTGTGTTGCAGGAACACTTCTATTGGCCACATATGAAACGAGATGTTGAGAGGCTTTGTGGTAGATGTGTAACTTGTAGGCAGGCTAAATCAGGAGTGCAGCCCCATGGTTTATACACCCCTTTACCAATACCTAGTAAACCCTGGATTGATATTTTGATGGATTTTGTGTTAGGTTTGCCTAGGTCTAAACGGGGAAGAGACTCAATATTTGTGGTCGTGGATAGGTTTTCAAAGATGGCTCATTTTATTCCATGCCACAAGACAGATGATGCTTCCAATGTTGCTGATTTGTTCTTTTGGGAAATTGTAAGACTTCATGGTATGCCTAGGACAATTGTTTCTGATAGGGACACCAAGTTCTTAAGCTACTTTTGGAAGACTTTGTGGGCTAAGTTAGGGACTAAGCTATTGTTTTCAACTACTTGTCACCCTCAAACCGATGGTCAAACAGAAGTTGTGAATAGAACCTTGTCTACTTTGTTGAGGGCTGTCATTAAAAAGAACATCAAAACATGGGAGGAGTGTTTACCACGTGTTGAGTTTGCTTATAATCGATCTGTTCATTCTGCTACATAATTTTCACTGTTTGAAATTGTTTTTGGTTTTAATCCTTTAACTCCTTTGGATTTAGTGCCATTACCTTTGTCTGAGCATGTGAATTTAGATGGAAAGAGAAAAGCTAATCTTGTTAAGCAGATACACGAGAAGGCAAGACTCAACATCGAGCGAAGGACTAAACAATATGCTGAACAAGCCAACAAAGGGCGTCACAAGCTCGTCTTCGAGCCCGGTGATTGGGTGTGGTTGCACTTACGCAAGGAACGGTTTTCGGAACAAAGAAAATCCAAGCTATTGCCTAGAGGGGACGGTCCTTTTCAAGTTCTCGAAAGGATCAATGATAATGCGTACAAGCTAGACTTGCCAGGTGAGTATGGTGTAAGTGCCTCCTTTAATGTTTCTGATCTAAGTCCTTTTGATGCAGGCGACGATTTGAGGACAAATCCTTCTCAAGAGGAGGGGAATGATGAGGACATCGTTAGCACAAGCAAGAGCACGTGGGAGACTTATTCAGATCCAATTGAAGTTCCCATTGGTCCGGTTACGAGAGCTCGTGCGAAGAAGTTTAAAGAAACGCTTATTGGGCTGATTCAAGCAACTTGGGCTCAAGCCATTGCATGGAGGCCCATTGAGGGAATTGCATGCGAAAATCAGACCAAATGCGTGATTCAAGCTCTAGAAGGGATTGAGTAATTTCCATTTCAGTTACCTTCCCGTTTTGAGGCGACACATGGCGAGAAGAATCAGCTTATTTACGTTTTAATGTCTAGTTTCCTTTTTGCGTTTGTGTTATTTCTATTATTGTTAGGCTTTTAAGCCATTAAGGGAACTTTCCTTATTTAGTTTAGATTTGACATTTGGTAAATGATTTTCCCAAAATTCCATGGGAATTAGGGGCTGAAAATTCGCATAGGAACCCCTATATATTGTAACGAATTTCAATCAATTTGGGGACAAGTAATAACACATAATTTTGAGGTTTAATTCTCTTTGGTTCCTAAACGAACTATTCGAACTTATCGGAAAATTCTGTGGCGTTCATAGACTTATCAATCAGTCCATCCATAGCTGATTGTGGCGTCCTCACATACCAAGACTTATCAGTCAGTCCATCCATAGCTGATTGTGGCGTCCTCACATACCAAGGTTCGTGCTTCTTGTTGGGCATCGGGTCACGGTTCCATCCAAAACCGGTTAGAAATTTTGATCTTGGAAACCAATCTTGGTTAGGGTCGCGTCAGCTCTTGGCGTGGTTCGTATCACAGAGCGGTTATATGCAAACTCAACATGCGGTAAACAGTCTTCCCATGATTTAATGTTCTTACTGATGATTGCTCTTAATAAGGTTGACAAAGTCCTATTTACTACCTCAGTTTGACCATCAGTTTGTGGGTGACAAGTAGTAGAAAACAACAGCTTAGTACCAAACTTACTCCACAAAATCTTCCAAAAGTAGCTCAAGAACTTAGCATCTCTATCTGAAACAATTGTCCAAGGCATGCCATGTATTCTCACAATCTCCCTAAAGAACAATTCAGCAACATGCGATGCTTCATCAGTTTTATGACAGGGAATAAAATGTGTCATCTTAGAAAACCGATCTACAACCACAAACACACTATCCTTCCCACGTTTGGTCCTAGGTAAACCTAACACAAAGTCCATTGAAATATCAGTCCAAGGCTCACTAGGAATTGGCAAAGGTGTGTATAAACCATGGGGTTGTGCTCTTGATTTAGCTTGCCTACACGTGACACATCTACTACATATCCTTTCAACATCCCTTTTTATGTGTGGCCAAAAGAAGTGTTCCTGCAAAACAGCTAAAGTTTTAGCAATTCCAAAATGCCCCATCAATCTGCCACCATGGGATTCCCTCACTAACAAATCTCTTAAAGAACAATTAGGCACACAAAGCTTATTCTCCCGAAACAAAAAACCATCATGTCTATAAAATTTACCCATTGCGTTTTTCTCACAAGCTCGATACTCCTCACTAAAATCTTGGTCTAAAGGGTATAAATCCTTAATATGCTCAAAACCAAGCAGTTTAGCATCAAGGATAGAAAGTAATGCATACCTGCGAGAAAGTGCATCCGTAACAACATTCTCCTTACCTTGTTTGTATCGAATGACATAAGGAAATGTCTCGACGAATTCCACCCAGCGGGCATGCCTCTTGTTCAACTTTTGTTGTCCCTTCAGATGTTTCAATGACTCGTGATCAGTGTGAATCACGAATTCCTTGGGCCATAGGTAGTGTTGCCAAGTCTTTAATGTTCGAACCAACGCGTACAACTCCTTGTCATAAGTCGGGTAATTTAGTGTTGACCCACTCAAATTTTCCCTGAAATACGCGATTGGTCGTCCTCCTTGCATCAGCACGACACCTATACCTACACCAGAAGCATCACATTCAATTTCAAATGTTTTAGAAAAATCAGGTAAAGCAAGTAAAGGACCATGAGTAAGCTTATGTTTAATAAGCTGAAACGCCTTCTCTTGTTGTTCTCTCCACTTGAACCCAACATTTTTCTTGATTACTTCTATGAGTGGTGCAGCCAAAGTACTGAAATCCCTTAGAAACGGCTGATAAAAGCTGGCAAGTCCATGAAAACTCCATACTTCTCCAATGCTTGTGGGACTTGGCCATTCTTGGATAGCCCTAACCTTTTCTTTGTCAACTTGTATACCTTGAGCACTAACAACAAAACCAAGAAAAACAAGCTTATCCGTGCAAAAGGTACACTTCTTAAGATTAGCATACAACTTTTCCTTCCGTAAAACATCTAAAACAAGTTTCAAATGTTCAATATGATCATCCAAATTGCTACTATAGATAAGGATATCATCGAAATAAACAACGACAAATTTCCTAATAAAAGCTCGCAAAACATGGTTCATTAAACGCATAAATGTGCTAGGTGCATTGGTTAAACCGAAAGGCATTACCAACCACTCATACAAGCCTTGTTTTGTTTTGAAAGTAGTCTTCCACTCGTCTCCCTCTTTCATGCAAATTTGATGATATCTACTCTTCAGATCAATTTTAGAAAACACACAAGCACCATGCAATTCATCTAACAAGTCATCCAAGCGAGGAATGGGATGTCGATACTTTACCGTGATGTTGTTGATGGCTTGACAATCAACGCACATCCTCCAAGTCCCATCTTTCTTAGGCACAAGTAAAGCTGGTACGGCGCATGGGCTCATGCTTTCTCTCACGTGTCCCTTCTCCATCAACTCACTTACCTGCCGCTGGAGTTCCTTTGTCTCCTCGGGATTACTCCTATAGGCTGGTCGGTTTGGGATTGTAGCTCTAGGTATGAAGTTGATTTGATGTTCAATCCCACGGATTGGAGGTAAACCTTGCGGTGTTTCCTCGGGAAAGATATCCTCATATTCCTACAAAAGAGAAACAACAGAACTATGCAAGGTGGAATCAAGATCGTTAGTGTTTAATAACGCCTCCTTGTACATGAGTAAAATCATCGGCTGATTAGAAAACAAAGCTCTTCTCACATCACTCTCTCTTGCATAAAAGTTTCTTTTTCTCTCTATTTTTACCTCATTGGCCAAATCTTCTTTTGTACTGGCTCTCTCAATGTTCTCTCCTTTTCTCTCCTTTTTCTCGGCCCCTCTATCTTTTTTCCCTCTCTGGCCGAACTCTCTCTCTGCACTCCAACACTCATTATTTTCACTCCCTTTCTCTCTCTTTTTCTCATTCTCTCCTTTTTGTTCACTCTCCTTTTGTAACCAAACTTGATCTTCATGAACCTGTTTTGGTGTCATTGGCACAAGAGTGAATGTTCTCTGGTTGTGCACAGGAGAATATTTATTGGTGTAGCCATCATGTTTGACTCGACGATCAAATTGGCAAGGTCGACCTTGTAACAAGTGTCCGGCTTCCATTGGAACTACATCGCACAAAACTTCATCTTCGTATCTACCAATGTGAAATAAAATTAATGCCTATTTTGTTACGTTCACTTCACCACTATTATTCAACCATTGCAACTTGTAAGGTCGAGGATGTTTGGTCGTTGGCAGCCCTAATTTGTCAACCATAGTAGTGCTAGCAACGTTCGGACAACTTCCTCCATCTATTATCACACTACATACCTTGTTCTGCACGTGGCACCTAGTATGAAAAATGTTCTCACGTTGCTCTTCTTCTTCCTCTTTGGCCTGCACACTAAGGGCTCGTCGAGTGACTAACAATTCACCTTTGACAGCATACTCCTCCTCATCCACGTCCTCCAATGGTGGTATGGATTCCTCGTTCGATTCGTCATCCGTAACAACCTCTCCGTCGTCCCGTAACACCATCACCCTTTTGTTCGGACAATGGCTTGAGATGTGACCCCTGCCTTGGCATTTGAAACATTTAATATCATGGTTTCGAGAAGTGGATGAATCATGTTTACCTTGGTTTGAGGGGCTAGCCGTGGCTGGTTTTGGCTCAAACTTTGGTGATGAGGACATCGTTAGCACAAGCAAGAGCACGTGGGAGACATATTCAGATCCAATTCAAGTTCCCATTGGTCCAGTTACGAGAGCTCATGCGAAGAAGTTTAAAGAAACGCTTATTGGGCTGATTCAAGCAACTTGGGCTCAAGCTATTGCATGGAGGCCCATTGAGGGAATTGCATGCGACAACCAGGCCAATAAATGCGTGATTCAAGCTATAGAAGGGATTGAGTAATTTCCATTTCAGTTACTTTCCCATTTTGAGGCGACACATGGCGAGAAGAATCAGCTTTTGACCTTTTTAATGTCTAGTTTCCTTTATTTTCGTTTGTTTATTTCTATTATTGTAAAGATTTTAAGCCATTAAGGACACTTACCTTATTTGCTTTAGATTAGGTGATTTGGTAATTGATTTGCCGAAATTCCATGGGGAATTAGGAGCTGAAAATTCTCATAGGAACCCCTATATATTGTAACGAATTTCATTCAATGGGAGACAGGTAATAACACATAATTTTGGAGGTTTAATTCTCTTTAGTTCCTAAACGAACTATTCGAACTTATCGGAAATTTCTGTGGCGTTCATAGACTTATCAATCAGTCCATCCATAACTGATTGTGGCGTCCTCACATACCAAGACTTATCAATCGGTCTCTCCATAGCTGATTGTGGCGTCTTCACATACCAAGGTTCGTGCTTCTGTTGGGCATCAGGTCGCGGTTCCATTGAAAACTGGTTAGAAATTTGATCTTGGAAACCAACTTCGGTTAGGGTCGCGTCAGTTCTTGGCGTGGTTCGTATCATTTTGTAATCAGAGCGAGGTTCCAATCAGGTTTTGCTTATCCGTTCTCTTAGTTTATGTTTGTTTTAGTTATTCGTAAGTTTTTGATTTCCATTATCAAAGTCGGTTAAAAAAAAAAAAAAGATCCGAAAAGAAAAGAAAGAAAGAAAAGAAACGAAAAAAAAAAGGAAAAGAAGAAAAACAAGAGGATCCGAAAAAAAAAAAAAAAAAAAAAAAAAAAAAAAAAAAAAAGGCATCCAAAATTGGATTCCCTGCATAGACCAAAAAAATTTTTGCTGAAATTTTGTTCCTTTTGGGTGTGATTCTGAAAAGCCTAAATTCTTTGTTCCTGTTATAGTCTTGTCTCTTTGGTAATCTATTTGTGAATTGTCATGGAAATTTCGATATAGATTTGACTAGTTTTATAGGAACTAAGTGAGAATTAACGAGTGGAAAAAGGCATAGAGGCGAGAGCATTAGAGTGGACAAAAGCCGAAAGTATTGAGTGTAAACACAAGTGAAATTGAGTGAACCAATTCACGAGTGAAACACGTAAGGGAGTATGGTAAGGTCCTTTGGAAAATGTCAAACAACAGCAAGAACACTATTGAGGGTACCTCGGGTGCAGCAGACCCAAAACTTCTTATGGAAGCGATGATGGGGGAGATGAGGCTATTGTTGAGGGGAGAGATAGGACAGCTTCATGAGAGGATAGACCGGATAGAGAATGCACGTGTGGAACAGCCACAACATGTTCCTCATGCGCGAAGGCGAGAAAGGGTTCCGGTTAGAGGAGAGGTTGATGACTACTATAGGAATGATGGGGAAGAGTTTGACGAAGGAGAAGATTCAGCGGGTAGTCACCGAAGATTTGGACGGGATAGAGGCGTTAGGAACAGGGAAGATGATAGTCTGAGAGGCATAAAAATGAAGATGCCATCATTTCAAGGCAAATCCAATCCAGAAGCATACCTAGAATGGGAGAAGAAAATGGAGTTCATCTTTGACTGCCACTACTATTCTGAGGCAAAGAAGGTAAAATTGGCTGTAATTGAATTTTCTGATTATGCTATTACTTGGTGGGATCAGCTTGTTATAAACAGGAGACGCAATAGAGAGCGGCCTATTGAGTCATGGGAAGAGATGAAGACCGTGATGAGGAAGCGATTTGTACCAACTTACTACTACCGGAAGTTGTACAACAAACTACAAAACCTTAAGCAGGGCAACCAGAGTGTAGAGGAGTACTATAAGGAGATGGAGGTTATGATGATTCAGGCTAATATAGAGGAGGATCGGGAGGCTACAATGGCAAGGTTTTTGGCGGGCTTGAACCGAGATATCCACAATGCCGTTGAGTTACAACATTATGTGGAGTTGGAGGACATGATGCACATGGCTATTAAAATTGAGAATCAACTTATGAGGAGGGGCAGTAGCACACGTCCTAGCCAAAACCCGAGTACATCGGCTTGGAAAATCAACCAATGGAAGAAGGATGAGAAGCAATCCAACCCCAAGCCAAAGATCGAGCAAAAACAAGAGGTGGCCAGCCATGGGAATCAAGGTAAATCCGATTCTTCCACTACTCGGACTCGTGATATTAAATGTTTTAAATGTCAAGGCAGGGGTCATATAGCAAGCCAATGTCCGAACAAACGAGTTATGGTGATGCGGGACAATGGAGACATTGAAACCGAGGAGGATTTGGACAATGATTCTATGCCTTCATTAGAGGATGCCGACGATGAGGAGTGCGCTGTCCAAGGAGAATTGTTGGTCACAAGGAGAGCTTTAAGTGTGCAAGCCAAAGAAGAAGATGAAGAGGTGCAACGGGAAAACATCTTCCACACTAGGTGCCACGTTCAAAACAAGGTATGTAGTGTGATTATTGATGGTGGGAGTTGTACAAATGTTGCTAGCACAACCATGGTAGAGAAGTTAGGGCTGCCAACAATTAAGCATCCTCGACCATATAAATTGCAATGGTTAAATGATACTGGTGAGGTAAAGGTGCATAAACAGGTGTTAGTTCCTTTTCGCATTGGAAGATATGAAGATGAAGTTTTGTGCGATGTGGTTCCGATGCAAGCTGGGCACTTGTTATTAGGCAGACCATTGCAATTTGATCGGCGAGTTAAGCATGATGGTTTCACCAACAAGTACTCATTCGTTCACAATCAAAAGACGATCACTCTGGTTCCATTAACACCAAAACAGGTCTATGAAGACCAAGTGAGCTTACAGAGAGAAAGTGATAAAAAAATGAAGAGCGAAGAAAAATCAAGAGTGGGAGTGCAGAGAGAGAGTTCGGCCAGTGAGAGAAAAAAAGAAGAGATGGCCGAGAAAAAGGAGAGCAAAGAGAGCAAGGGAGAGAAAATTGAGAGGGCTGAAAAAAATTCACAATCAGTCAATGAGAGAAAAGTAGAGAGAAAAACAAACTTTTATGCAAGAAAGAGTGATGTGAGAAGAGCTTTGTTTTCTAATCAGCCGATGATTTTACTCATGTACAAGGAGGCGTTATTAAACACTAACGATCTTGATTCCACCTTTCATAGTTCTGTTGTTTCTCTTTTGCAGGATTATGAGGATATCTTTCCCGAGAAAACACCGCAAGTTTAACCTCCAATCCGCAGGATTGAACATCAAATCGACTTCATACCTGGAGCTACAATCCCAAACCGACCAGCCTATAGAAGTAATCCCGAGGAGACAAAGGAACTCCAACGACAGGTAAGTGAGTTGATGGAGAAGGCAAGACTAAACATCGAGCGAAGGACTAAACAATATGCTGAACAAGCCAACAAAGGGCGTCACAAGCTCGTCTTCGAGCCCGGTGATTGGGTGTGGTTGCACTTACGCAAGGAACGGTTTCTGGAACAAAGGAAATCCAAGCTGTTGCCTAGAGGGGACGGTCCTTTTCAAATCCTTGAAAGGATCAATGATAACGCGTACAAGCTAGACTTGCCAGGTGAGTATGGTGTAAGTGCCTCCTTTAATGTTTCTGACCTAAGTCCTTTTGATGCAGGCGACGATTTGAGGACAAATCCTTCTCAAGAGGAGGGGAATGATGAGGACATCGTTAGCACAAGCAAGAGCACGTGGGAGACATATTCAGATCCAATTCAAGTTCCCATTGGTCCGGTTACGAGAGCTCGTGCGAAGAAGTTTAAAGAAACGCTTATTGGGCTGATTCAAGCAACTTGGGCTCAAGCTATTGCATGGAGGCCCATTGAGGGAATTGCATGCGACAACCAGACCAATAAATGCGTGATTCAAGCTATAGAAGGGATTGAGTAATTTCCATTTCAGTTACTTTCCCATTTTGAGGCGACACATGGCGAGAAGAATCAGCTTTTGACCTTTTTAATGTCTAGTTTCCTTTATTTTCGTTTGTTTATTTCTATTATTGTAAAGATTTTAAGCCATTAAGGACACTTACCTTATTTGCTTTAGATTAGGTGATTTGGTAATTGATTTGCCGAAATTCCATGGGGAATTAGGAGCTGAAAATTCGCATAGGAACCCCTATATATTGTAACGAATTTCATTCAATGGGAGACAGGTAATAACACATAATTTTGGAGGTTTAATTCTCTTTAGTTCCTAAACGAACTATTCGAACTTATCGGAAATTTCCGTGGCGTTCATAGACTTATCAATCAGTCCATCCATAGCTGATTGTGGCGTCCTCACATACCAAGACTTATCAATCGGTCTCTCCATAGCTGATTGTGGCGTCCTCACATACTAAGGTTCGTGCTTCTGTTGGTCATCGGGTCGCGGTTCCATTCAAAACTGGTTAGAAATTTGATCTTGGAAACCAACTTCGGTTAGGGTTGCGTCAGTTCTTGGCGTGGTTCGTATCATTTGGTAATCAGAGCGAGGTTCTAATAAGGTTTTGCTTATCCGTTCTCTTAGTTTATGTTTGTTTTAGTTATTCGTAAGTTTTTGATTTCCATTATCAAAGTCGGTTAAAAAAAAAGAAAAGATCCAAAAAGAAAAGAAAGAAAGAAAAGAAACGAAAAGAAAAAAAAAAGGAAAAGAAGAAAAACAAGAGGATTCAAAAGAAAAAAAAAATATTGAATCCAAAATTGAATTCCCTGCATAGACCAAAAAAATTTTTGCTGAAATTTTGTTCCTTTTGGGTGTGATTCTGAAAAGCCTAAATTCTTTGTTCCTGTTATAGTCTTGTCTCTTTGGAAATCTATTTGTGAATTGTCAAGGAAATTTCGATATTGAGTTGACTAGTTTTATAGGAACTGAGTGAGAATTAACGAGTGGAAAAAGGCATAGAGGCGAGAGCATTAGAGTGGACAAAAGCCGAAAGTATTGAGTGTAAACACGAGTGAAATTGAGTGAACCAATTCACGAGTGAAACACGTAAGGGAGTGTGGTAAGGTCCTTTGGAAAATGTCAAACAACAGCAAGAACACTATTGAGGGTACCTTGGGTGCAGCAGACCCAAAACTTCTTATAGAAGCGATGATGGGGGAGATGAGGCGATTGTTGAGGGGAGAGATAGGACAGCTTCATGAGAAGATAGACCGGATAGAGAATGCACGTGTGGAACAGCCACAACATGTTCCTCATGCGCGAAGGCGAGAAAGGGTTCCGGTTAGAGGAGAGGTTGATGACTACTATAGGAATGATGGGGAAGAGTTTGACGAAGGAGAAGATTCAGCGGGTAGTCACCGAAGATTTGGACGGGATAGAGGCGTTAGGAACAGGGAAGATGATAGTCTGAGAGGCATAAAAATGAAGATGCCATCATTTCAAGGCAAATCCAATCCATAAGCATACCTAGAATGGGAGAAGAAAATGGAGTTCATCTTTGACTGCCACTACTATTCTGAGGCAAAGAAGGTAAAATTGGCTGTAATTGAATTTTCTGATTATGCTATTACTTGGTGGGATCAGCTTGTTATAAACAGGAGACGCAATAGAGAGCGACCTATTGAGTCATGGGAAGAGATGAAGACGGTGATGAGAAAGCGATTTGTGCCAACTTACTACTACCGGGAGTTGTACAACAAACTACAAAACCTTAAGCAGGGCAACCGGAGTGTAGAGGAGTACTATAAGGAGATGGAGGTTATGATGATTCAGGCTAATATAGAGGAGGATCGGGAGGCTACAATGGCAAGGTTTTTGGCGGGCTTGAACCGAGATATCCACAATGCCGTTGAGTTACAACATTATGTGGAGTTGGAGGACATGGAGCACATGGCCATTAAAATTGAGAATCAACTGATGAGGAGGGGCAGTAGCACACGTCCAAGCCAAAACCCGAATACATCGGCTTGGAAAACCAACCAATGGAAGAGGGATGAGAAGCAATCCAACCCCAAGCCAAAGATCGAGCAAAAACAAGAGGTGGTCAGCCATGGGAATCAAGGTAAATCCGATTCTTCCACTACTCGGACTCGTGATATTAAATGTTTTAAATGTCAAGGCAGGGGTCATATGGCAAGCCAATGTCCGAACAAACGAGTTATGGTGATGCGGGACAATGGAGACATTGAAACCGAGGAAGATTCGGACAATGATTCTATGCCTTCATTAGAGGATGTCGACGATGAGGAGTGCGCTGTCCAAGGAGAATTGTTGGTCACAAGGAGAGCTTTAAGTGTGCAAGCCAAAGAAGAAGATGAAGAGGAGCAACGGGAAAACATCTTCCACACTAGATGCCACGTTCAAAACAAGGTATGTAGTGTGATTATTGATGGTGGGAGTTGTACTAATGTTGCAAGCACAACCATGGTAGAGAAGTTAGGGCTGCCAACAATTAAGCATCCTCGGCCATATAAATTGCAATGGTTAAATGATACTGGTGAGGTAAAGGTGCATAAACAGGTGTTAGTTCCTTTTCGCATTGGAAGATATGAAGATGAAGTTTTGTGCGATGTTGTTCCGATGCAAGCTGGGCACTTGTTGTTAGGCAGACCATGGCAATTTGATCGGCGAGTTAAGCATGACGGTTTCACCAACAAGTACTCATTCGTTCACAATCAAAAGACGATCACTCTTGTTCCATTAACACCAAAACAGGTCTATGAAGACCAAGTGAGCTTACAGAGAGAAAGTGATAAAAAAATAAAGAGTGAAGAAAAATCAAGAGTGGGAGTGCAAAGAGAGAGTTCGGCCAGTGAGAGAAAAAAAGAAGAGATGGCCGAGAAAAAGGAGAGCAAGGGAGAGAAAATTGAGAGGGCTGAAAAGAATTCACAATCAGCCAATGAGAGAAAAGTAGAGAGAAAAACAAACTTTTATGCAAGAAAGAGTGATGTGAGAAGAGCTTTGTTTTCTAATCAGCCGATGATTTTACTCATGTACAAGGAGGCGTTATTAAACACTAACGATCTTGATTCCACCTTGCATAGTTCTGTTGTTTCTCTTTTGCAGGATTTTGAGGATATCTTTCCCGAGGAAACACCGCAGGGTTTACCTCCAATCCGCGGGATTGAACATCAAATCGACTTCATACCTGGAGCTACAATCCCAAACTGACCAGCCTATAGGAGTAATCCCGAGGAGACAAAGGAACTCCAACGGCAGGTAAAAGAGTTGATGGAGAAGGGACACATGAGAGAAAGCATGAGCCCGTGCGCCGTACCAGTTTTACTTGTGCCTAAGAAAGATGGGACTTGGAGGATGTGCGTTGATTGTCGAGCCATCAACAACATCACGGTAAAGTATCGACATCCCATTCCTCGCTTGGATGACATGTTAGATGAATTGCATGGTGCTTGTGTGTTTTCTAAAATTGATCTAAAGAGTGGATATCATCAAATTCGCATGAAAGAGGGAGATGAGTGGAAAACGGCTTTCAAAACAAAACAAGGCTTGTATGAGTGGTTGGTAATGCCTTTCGGTTTAACCAATGCGCCCAGCACATTTATGCGTTTAATGAACCATGTTTTGCGAGCTTTTATTGGAAAATTTGTTGTTGTTTATTTTGATGATATCCTTATCTATAGCAGCAATTTGGATGAACATATTGAACATTTGAAACTTGTTTTAGATGTTTTGCGGAAGGAAAAGTTGTATGCTAACCTCAAGAAATGTACCTTTTGCACAGATAAGCTTGTGTTTCTTGGTTTTGTTGTTAGTGCTCAAGGTATACAGGTTGATGAAGAAAAGGTGCGAGCCATCCAGGAATGGCCGAGTCCAACTAGTGTGGGAAACGTACGGAGTTTTCATGGACTTGCTAGTTTCTACCGGCGGTTTGTGAAAGATTTCAGTACTATAGCCGCACCACTGACTGAAGTGATCAAGAAAAACGTTGGGTTTAGATGGGGAGAAGAGCAAGAAAAGGCATTTCAGCTACTCAAGGAGAAGTTGACAAATGCTCCATTGTTATCTTTACCTAATTTTACCAAAACTTTTGAGATTGAATGTGATGCTTCAGGTGTTGGAATTGGTGCTGTTTTAATGCAGGAAGGGAGACCAATAGCATATTTCAGTGAGAAGCTGAATGGGGCAACTCTTAATTACCCAACTTATGATAAAGAGATGTATGCATTGGTTCGGGCATTAGAGACGTGGCAGCACTACCTATGGCCTAAGGAGTTCGTGATTCACACTGATCATGAGTCCCTGAAACACTTGAAGGGCCAGCACAAGCTGAACAAGAGGCATGCTCGTTGGGTAGAATTCATAGAGACGTTTCCATATGTCATTCGCTACAAGCAAGGTAAGGAAAACGTCGTTGCCGATGCACTTTCTCGCAGGTATGTCTTAATCTCAACTCTTAATGCTAAACTACTGGGTTTTGAACACATTAAAGAGTTATATGCTGATGACCATGACTTTCGTACTGAGTATCAAGCTTGTGAGAGATCTGCTAGTGGTAAATACTTTAGGCATGAGGGATACTTGTTTCGGGAGAATAAATTATGTGTGCCTAATTGTTCATTAAGAGATTTGCTAGTGAGGGAATCCCATGGGGGAGGATTGATGGGACATTTTGGAGTAGTGAAAACTTTAGCCATGTTGCAGGAACACTTCTATTGGCCACATATGAAACGAGATGTTGAGAGGCTTTGTGGTAGATGTGTAACTTGTAGACAGGCTAAATCAAGAGTGCAGCCCCATGGTTTATACACCCCTTTACCAATACCTAGTGAACCCTGGATTGATATTTCGATGGATTTTGTGATAGGTTTGCCTAGGTCTAAACGGGGAAGAGACTCAATATTTGTGGTCGTGGATAGGTTTTCAAAGATGGCTCATTTTATTCCATGCCATAAGACAGATGATGCTTCCAATGTTGCTGATTTGTTCTTTAGGGAAATTGTGAGACTTCATGGTATGCCTAGGACAATTGTTTCTGATAGGGACCCCAAGTTCTTAAGCTACTTTTGGAAGACTTTGTGGGCTAAGTTAGGGACTAAGCTATTGTTTTCAACTACTTGTCACCCTCAAACCGATGGTCAAACAGAAGTTGTGAATAGAACCTTGTCCACTTTGTTAAGGGCTGTCATTAAAAAGAACATCAAAACATGGGAGGAGTGTTTACCACATGTTGAGTTTGCTTATAATCGATCTGTTCATTCTGCTACACAATTTTCACCGTTTGAAATTGTTTATGGTTTTAATCCTTTAACTCCTTTGGATTTAATGCCATTACCTTTGTCTGAGCATGTGAATTTAGATGGAAAAAGAAAAGCTGATCTTGTTAAGCAGATACACGAGAAGGCAAGACTCAACATCGAGCGAAGGACTAAACAATATGCTGAACAAGCCAACAAAGGGCGTCACAAGCTCGTCTTCGAGCCCGGTGATTGGGTGTGGTTGCACTTACGCAAGGAACGGTTTCCGGAGCAAAGGAAATCCAAGCTATTGCCTAGAGGGGATGGTCCTTTTCAAATTCTCGAAAGGATCAATGATAATGCGTACAAGCTAGACTTGCCAGGTGAGTATGGTGTAAGTGCCTCCTTTAATGTTTCTGACCTAAGTCCTTTTGATGCAGGCGATGATTTGAGGACAAATCCTTTTCAAGAGGAGGGGAATGATGAGGACATCGTTAGCACAAGCAAGAGCACGTGGGAGACTTTTTCAGATCCAATTCAAGTTCCCATTGGTCCGGTTACGAGAGCTCGTGCAAAGAAATTTAAAGAAACACTTATTGGGCTGATTCAAGCAACTTGGGCTCAAGCCATTGCATGGAGGCCTATTGAGGGAATTGCATGCGAAAATCAGACCAATAAATGCGTGATTCAAGCTATAGAAGGGATTGAGTAATTTCCATTTCAGTTACTTTCCCATTTTGAGGCGACACATGGCGAGAAGAATTAGTTTTGACTTTTTAATGTCTAGTTTCCTTTTTTCCGTTTCTGGTATTTCTATTATTGTAAGGCTTTTAAGCCATTAAGGGAACTTTCCTTATTTAGTCTAGATTTGACTTTTGTTAATTGAGTTTCCCGAAATTTCCATGGGAATTAGGGGCTGAAAATTCGCATAGGAACCCCTATATAATTGTAACGAATTTCAATCAATTGAGACAAGCAATAACACATAATTTTGAGGTTTAATTCTCTTTAGTTCCTAAACGAACTATTCGAACTTATCGGAAATTTCCGTGGCGTTCATCGACTTATCAATCAGTCAATCCATAGCTGATTGTGGCGTCCTCACTTACCAAGACTTATCAATCAGTCCCTCCATAGCTGATTGTGGCGTCCGCACATACCAAGGTTCGTGCTTCTCGTTGGGCATCGGGTCGCGGTTCCATCCAAAACCGATTAGAAATTTGATCTTGGAAACCAACTTCGGTTAGGATCGCGTCAATTCTTGGCGTGGTTCGTATCATTTTGACCTTTTTAATGTCTAGTTTCCTTTATTTTCGTTTGTTTATTTCTATTATTGTAAAGATTTTAAGCCATTAAGGACACTTACCTTATTTGCTTTGGATTAGGTGATTTGGTAATTGATTTGCCGAAATTCCATGGGGAATTAGGAGCTGAAAATTCGCATAGGAACCCCTATATATTGTAACGAATTTCATTCAATGGGAGACAGGTAATAACACATAATTTTGGAGGTTTAATTCTCTTTAGTTCCTAAACGAACTATTCGAAGTTATCGGAAATTTCCGTGCCGTTCATAGACTTATCAATTAGTCCAACCATAGCTGATTGTGACGTCCTCACATACCAAGACTTATCAATCGGTCTCTCCATAGCTGATTGTGGAGTCCTCACATACCAAGGTTCGTGCTTCTGTTGGTCATCGGGTCGCGGTTCCATTCAAAACTGGTTAGAAATTTGATCTTGGAAACCAACTTCGGCTAGGGTCGCGTCAGTTCTTGGCGTGGTTCGTATCATTTGGTAATCAGAGCGAGGTTCTAATCAGGTTTTGCTTCTCCGTTCTCTTAGTTTATGTTTATTTTAGTTATTCGTAAGTTTTTGATTTCCATTATCAAAGTCGGTTAAAAAAAAAAAAAGATCCGAAAAGAAAAGAAAGAAAGAAAAGAAACGAAAAGAAAAAAAAAAGGAAAAGAAGAAAAACAAGAGGATCCGAAAAAAAAAAAAAAAAAAAAAAAGGCATCCAAAATTGGATTCCCTGCATAGACCAAAAAAATTTTTGCTGAAATTTTGTTCCTTTTGGGTGTGATTCTGAAAAGCCTAAATTCTTTGTTCCTGTTATAGTCTTGTCTCTTTGGTAATCTATTTGTGAATTGTCAAGGAAATTTCGATATTGATTTGACTAGTTTTATAGGAACTGAGTGAGAATTAACGAGTGGAAAAAGGCATAGAGGCGAGAGCATTAGAGTGGACAAAAGCCGAAAGTATTGAGTGTAAACACGAGTGAAATTGAGTGAACCAATTCACGAGTGAAACACGTAAGGGAGTGTGGTAAGGTCCTTTGGAAAATGTCAAACAACAGCAAGAACACTATTGAGGGTACCTCGGGTGCAGCAGACCCAAAACTTCTTATGGAAGCGATGATGGGGGAGATGAGGCGATTGTTGAGGGGAGAGATAGGACAGCTTCATGAGAGGATAGACCGGATAGAGAATGCACGTGTGGAACAGCCACAACATGTTCCTCATGCGCGAAGGCGAGAAAGGGTTCCGGTTAGAGGAGAGGTTGATGACTACTATAGGAATGATGGGGAAGAGTTTGACGAAGGAGAAGATTCAGCGGGTAGTCACCAAAGATTTGGACGGGATAGAGGCGTTAGGAACAGGGAAGATGATAGTCTGAGAGGCATAAAAATGAAGATACCATCATTTCAAGGCAAATCCAATCCAGAAGCATACCTAGAATGGGAGAAGAAAATGGAGTTCATCTTTGACTGCCACTACTATTCTGAGGCTAAGAAGGTAAAATTGGCTGTAATTGAATTTTTTGATTATGCTATTACTTGGTGGGATCAGCTTGTTATAAACAGGAGACGCAATAGAGAGCGGCCTATTGAGTCATGGAAAGAGATGAAGTCCGTGATGAGGAAGCGATTTGTACCAACTTACTACTACCGGGAGTTGTACAACAAACTACAAAACCTTAAGCAGGGCAACCGGAGTGTAGAGGAGTACTATAAGGAGATGGAGGTTATGATGATTCAGGCTAATAAAGAGGAGGATCGGGAGGCTACAATGGCAAGGTTTTAGGCGGGCTTGAACCGAGATATCCACAATGCCGTTGAGTTACAACATTATGTGGAGTTGGAGGACATGATGCACATGGCTATTAAAATTGAGAATCAACTTATGAGGAGGGGCAGTAGCACACGTCCTAGCCAAAACCCGAGTACATCGGCTTGGAAAATCAACCAATGGAAGAAGGATGAGAAGCAATCCAACCCCAAGCCAAAGATCGAGCAAAAACAAGAGGTGGCCAGCCATGGGAATCAAGGTAAATCCGATTCTTCCACTACTCGGACTCCTGATATTAAATGTTTTAAATGTCAAGGCAGGGGTCATATAGCAAGCCAATGTCCGAACAAACGAGTTATGGTGATGCGGGACAATGGAGACATTGAAACCGAGGAGGATTCGGACAATGATTCTATGCCTTCATTAGAGGATGTCGACGATGAGGAGTGCGCTGTCCAAGGAGAATTGTTGGTCACAAGGAGAGCTTTAAGTGTGCAAGCAAAAGAAGAAGATGAAGAGGTGCAACGGGAAAACATCTTCCACACTAGGTGCCACGTTCAAAACAAGGTATGTAGTGTGATTATTGATGGTGGGAGTTGTACAAATGTTGCTAGCACAACCATGGTAGAGAAGTTAGGGCTGCCAACAATTAAGCATCCTCGACCATATAAATTGCAATGGTTAAATGATACTGGTGAGGTAAAGGTGCATAAACAGGTGTTAGTTCCTTTTCGCATTGGAAGATATGAAGATGAAGTTTTGTGCGATGTGGTTCCGATGCAAGTTGGGCACTTGTTATTAGGCAGACCATGGCAATTTGATCGACGAGTTAAGCATGATGGTTTCACCAACAAGTACTCATTCGTTCACAATCAAAAGACGATCACTCTGGTTCCATTAACACCAAAACAGGTCTATGAAGACCAAGTGAGCTTACAGAGAGAAAGTGATAAAAAAATGAAGAGCGAAGAAAAATCAAGAGTGGGAGTGCAGAGAGAGAGTTCGGCTAGTGAGAGAAAAAAAGAAGAGATGGCCGAGAAAAAGGAGAGCAAAGAGAGCAAGGGAGAGAAAATTGAGAGGGCTGAAAAAAATTCACAATCAGTCAATGAGAGAAAAGTAGAGAGAAAAACAAACTTTTATGCAAGAAAGAGTGATGTGAGAAGAGCTTTGTTTTCTAATCAGCCGATGATTTTACTCATGTACAAGGAGGCGTTATTAAACACTAACGATCTTGATTCCACCTTGCATAGTTCTGTTGTTTCTCTTTTGCAGGATTATGAGGATATCTTTCCCGAGGAAACACCGCAAGGTTTACCTCCAATCCGCAGGATTGAACATCAAATCGACTTCATACCTGGAGCTACAATCCCAAACCGACCAGCCTATAGAAGTAATCCCGAGGAGACAAAGGAACTCCAACGACAGGTAAGTGAGTTGATGGAGAAGGCAAGACTCAACATCGAGCGAAGGACTAAACAATATGCTGAACAAGCCAACAAAGGGCGTCACAAGCTCGTCTTCGAGCCCGGTGATTGGGTGTGGTTGCACTTACGCAAGGAACGGTTTCTGGAACAAAGGAAATCCAAGCTGTTGCCTAGAGGGGACGGTCCTTTTCAAATCCTTGAAAGGATCAATGATAACGCGTACAAGCTAGACTTGCCAGGTGAGTATGGTGTAAGTGCCTCCTTTAATGTTTCTGACCTAAGTCCTTTTGATGCAGGCGACGATTTGAGGACAAATCCTTCTCAAGAGGAGGGGAATGATGAGGACATCGTTAGCACAAGCAAGAGCACGTGGGAGACATATTCAGATCCAATTCAAGTTCCCATTGGTCCGGTTACGTGAGCTCGTGCAAAGAAGTTTAAAGAAACGCTTATTGGGCTGATTCAAGCAACTTGGGCTCAAGCTATTGCATGGAGGCCATTGAGGGAATTGCATGCGACAACCAGACCAATAAATGCGTGATTCAAGCTATAGAAGGGATTGAGTAATTTCCATTTCAGTTACTTTCCCATTTTGAGGCGACACATGGCGAGAAGAATCAGCTTTTGACCTTTTTAATGTCTAGTTTCCTTTATTTTCGTTTGTTTATTTCTATTATTGTAAAGATTTTAAGCCATTAAGGACACTTACCTTATTTGCTTTAGATTAGGTGATTTGGTAATTGATTTGCCGAAATTCCATGGGGAATTAGGAGCTGAAAATTCGCATAGGAACCCCTATATATTGTAACGAATTTCATTCAATGGGAGACAGGTAATAACACATAATTTTGGAGGTTTAATTCTCTTTAGTTCCTAAACGAACTATTCGAACTTATCGGAAATTTCCGTGGCGTTCATAGACTTATCAATCAGTCCATCCATAGCTGATTGTGGCGTCCTCACATACCAAGACTTATCAATCGGTCTCTCCATAGCTGATTGTGGCGTCCTCACATACCAAGGTTCGTGCTTCTTGTTGGGCATCGGGTCGCGGTTCCATTCAAAACCGGTTAGAAATTTGATCTTGGAAACCAACTTCGGTTAGGGTCGCGTCAGTTCTTGGCGTGGTTCGTATCATTTGGCCTAGCGACCGATTTCTCTTCTCTCTTCCCATAATTCGGCTTCCATGAAGAAGGTGCCGAACTAACATTCGCACGTGAGCTACCCCTCCTCTTAGCTACCGATCTACTGTGATGGCCATGTGCAACATGTCTTCTAACTCTACATTGATGAGGACATCGTTAGCACAAGCAAGAGCACGTGGGAAATATATTCAGATCCAATTCAAGTTCCCATTGGTCCGGTTATGAGAGCTCGTGCGAAGAAGTTCAAAGAAACGCTTATTGGGCTGATTCAAGCAACTTGGGCTCAAGCCATTGCATGGAGGCCCATTGAGGGAATTGCATGCGACAACTAGTCCAACAAATGCGTGATTCAAGCTCTAGAAGGGATCGAGTAATTTCCATTTCAGTTACTTTCCCGTTTTGAGGCGACACATGGCGAGAAGAATCAGCTTATGTGATGAGGACATTGTTAGCACAAGCAAGAGCACATGGGAGACTTATTCAGATCCAATTCAAGTTCCCATTGGTCCGGTTACGAGAGCTCGTGTGAAGAAGTTTAAAGAAACGCTTATTGGGCTGATTCAAGCAACTTGGGCTCAAGCCATTGCATGGAGGCCCATTGAGGGAATTGCATGCGAAAATCAGACCAACAAATGCGTAATTCAAGCTTTAGAAGGGATTGAGTAATTTCCATTTCAGTTACCTTCCCGTTTTGAGGCGACACATGGCGAGAAGAATCAGCTTATTTACCTTTTAATGTCTAGTTTCCTTTTTGCGTTTCTGTTATTTCTATTATTGTAAGGCTTTTAAGCCATTAAGGGAACTTTTCTTATTTAGTTTTGATTTGACTTTTGGTAAATGATTTTCCCGAAATTCCATGGGAATTAGGGGCTGAAAATTTGCATAGGAACCCCTATATATTGTAACGAATTTCAATCAATGGGAGACAAGTAATAACACATAATTTTGAGGTTTAATTCTCTTTAGTTCCTAAACGAACTATTCGAACTTATCAGAAATTTTCGTGGCGTTCATAGACTTATCAATCAGTCCTCCATAGCTGATTGTGGCGTCCTCGCATACCAAGACTTATCAATCGGTCTCTCCATAGCTGATTGTGGCGTCCTCACATACCAAGGTTCGTGCTTCTTGTTGGGCATCGGGTCGCGGTTCCATTCAAAGCCGGTTAGAAATTTGATCTTGGAAACCAATTTCGGTTAGGGTCGCTGATACGAACCACGCCAAGAATTGACGCGATCCTAACCGAAGTTGGTTTCCAAGATCAAATTTCTAACCGGTTTTGGATGGAACCGCGACCCGATGCCCAACGAGAAGCACGAACCTTGGTATGTGCGGACGCCACAATCAGCTATGGAGGGACTGATTGATAAGTCTTGGTAAGTGAGGACGCCACAATCAGCTATGGATGGACTGATTGATAAGTCGATGAACGCCACGGAAATTACCGATAAGTTTGAATAGTTCGTTTAGGAACTAAAGAGAATTAAACCTCAAAATTATGTGTTATTACTTGTCTCTCTTGATTGAAATTCGTTACAATTATATAGGGGTTCCTATGCGAATTTTCAGCCCCTAATTCCCATGGAAATTTCAGGAAACTCAATTAACAAAAGTCAAATCTAGACTAAATAAGGAAAGTTCCCTTAATGGCTTAAAAGCCTTACAATAATAGAAATACCAGAAACGGAAAAAAGGAAACTAGACATTAAAAGGTCAAAACTGATTCTTCTCGCCATGTGTCGCCTCAAAATGGGAAAGTAACTGAAATGGAAATTACTCAATCCCTTCTATAGCTTGAATCACGCATTTATTGGTGTGGTTGTTGCATGCAATTCCCTCAATGGGCCTCCATGCAATAGCTTGAGCCCAAGTTGCTTGAATCAGCCCAATAAGTGTTTCTTTAAATTTCTTTGCACGAGCTCTCGTAACCGGACCAATGGGAACTTGAATTGGATCTGAATATGTCTCCCACGTGCTCTTGCTTGTGCTAATGATGTCCTCATCAGTCGCGTCAGCTCTTGGCGTGGTTCGTATCATTTGGTAATCAGAGCGAGGTTCTAATCAGGTTTTGCTTATCCGTTCTCTTAGTTTTTTGTTTGTTTCAGTTGTTCGTGAGTTTTGATTTCCATTATCAAAGTCAGTTAAAAAAAAAAAAAAAAGATCCGAAAAGAAAAGAAAGAAAGAAAAGAAACGAAAAGAAAAAAAAAAAAAGAAAAGAAGAAAAACAAGAGGTTCTAAAAAAAAAAAAAACCAAGAGTCTGGAAACCTTTCTTAAATTTTTATTTCAGATTCTTGTTATTCATTGTTTAAGGAATCCAAAACTGAATTCCTTGCATAGACCAAAAATTTTTGTTCAAATTTTGTTCCTTTTCGGTGTGATTCTGAAAAGCCTAAATTCTTTGTTCCTGTTATAGTCTTGTCTCTTTGGTAATCTATTTGTGAATTGTCAAGGAAATTTTTGATATTGATTTGACTAGTTTTATAGGAACTGAGTGAGAATTAACGACTGGAAAAAGGCATAGAGGCGAGAGCATTAGAGTGGACAAAAGCCGAAAGTATTGAGTGTAAACATGAGTGAAATTGAGTCAACCAATTCACGAGTGAAACACGTAAGGGAGTGTGGTAAGGTCCTTTGGAAAATGTCAAACAACAGCAAGAACACTATTGAGGGTACCTCGGGTGCAGCAGACCCAAAACTTCTTTATGGAAGCAATGATGGGGGAGATGAGGCGATTGTTGAGGGGAGAGATAGGACAGCTTGATGAGAGGATAGACCGGATGGAGAATGCACGTGTGGAACAGCCACAACATGTTCCTCATGCGCGAAGGCGAGAAAGGGTTCCGGTTAGAGGAGAGGTTGATGACTACTATAGGAATGATGGGGAAGAGTTTGACGAAGGAGAAGATTCAGCGGGTAGTCACCGAAGATTTGGACGGGATAGAGGCGTTAGGAACAGGGAAGATGATAGTCTGAGAGGCATAAAAATGAAGATACCATCATTTCAAGGCAAATCCAATCCAGAAGCGTACCTAGAATGGGAGAAGAAAATGGAGTTCATCTTTGACTGCCACTACTATTCTGAGGCAAAGAAGGTAAAATTGGCTGTAATTGAATTTTTTGATTATGCTATTACTTGGTGGGATCAGCTTGTTATAAACAGGAGACGAAATAGAGAGCGACCTATTGAGTCATGGGAAGAGATGAAGACCATGATGAGGAAGCGATTTGTACCAACTTACTACTACCGGGAGTTGTACAACAAACTACAAAACCTTAAGCAGGGCAACCGGAGTGTAGAGGAGTACTATAAGGAGATGGAGGTTATGATGATTCGGGCTAATATAGAGGAGGATCGGGAGGCTACAATGGCAAGGTTTTTGGCGGGCTTGAACCGAGATATCCACAATGCCGTTGAGTTACAACATTATGTGGAGTTGGAAGACATGGTGCACATTGCTATTAAAATTGAGAATCAACTTATGAGGAGGGGCAGTAGTACACGTCCTGATACTAACCACGCCAAGAGCTGACGCGACCCTAACCGAAGTTGGTTTCCAAGATCAAATTTCTAACCGGTTTTGAATGGAACCGCGACCCGATGCCCAACAAGAAGCACGAACCTTGGTATGTGCGGATGCCACAATCAGCTATGGAGGGACTGATTGATAAGTCTTGGTAAGTGAGGACGCCACAATCAGTTATGGATGGACTGATTGATAAGTCGATGAACGCCACGGAAATTACCGATAAGTTTGAATAGTTCGTTTAGGAACTAAAGAGAATTAAACCTCAAAATTATGTGTTATTACTTGTCCCTCTTGATTGAAATTCGTTACAATTATATAGGGGTTCCTATGCGAATTTTCAGCCCCTAATTCCCATGGAAATTTCGGGAAACTCAATTAACAAAAGTCAAATCTAGACTAAATAAGGAAAGTTCCCTTAATGGCTTAAAAGCCTTACAATAATAGAAATACCAGAAACGGAAAAAAGGAAACTAGACATTAAAAGGTCAAAACTGATTCTTCTCGCCATGTGTCGCCTCAAAATGGGAAAGTAACTGAAATGGAAATTACTCAATCCCTTCTATAGCTTGAATCACGCATTTATTGGTGTGGTTGTCGCATGCAATTCCCTCAATGGGCCTCCATGCAATAGCTTGAGCCCAAGTTGCTTGAATCAGCCCAATAAGTGTTTCTTTAAATTTCTTCGCACGAGCTCTCGTAACCGGACCAATGGGAACTTGAATTGGATCTGAATATGTCTCCCACGTGCTCTTGCTTGTGCTAGTGATGTCCTCATCACGTCCTAGCCAAAACCCGAGTACATCGGCTTGGAAAACCAACCAATGGAAGAAGGATGAGAAGCAATCCAACCCCAAGCCAAAGTTCGAGCAAAAACAAGAGGTGGCCAGCCATGGGAATCAAGGTAAATCCGATTCTTCCACTACTCGGACTCGTGATATTAAATGTTTTAAATGTCAAGGCAGGGGTCATATAGCAAGCCAATGTCCGAACAAACGAGTTATGGTGATGCGGGACAATGGAGACATTGAAACCGAGGAGGATTCGGACAATGATTCTATGCCTTCATTAGAGGATGCCGACGATGAGGAGTGCGCTGTCCAAGGAGAATTGTTGGTCACAAGGAGAGCTTTAAGTGTGCAAGCCAAAGAAGAAGATGAAGAGGTGCAACGGGAAAACATCTTCCACACTAGGTGCCACGTTCAAAACAAGGTATGTAGTGTGATTATTGATGGTGGGAGTTGTACAAATGTTGCTAGCACAACCATGGTAGAGAAGTTAGGGCTGCCAACAATTAAGCATCCTCGGCCATATAAATTGCAATGGCTAAATGATACTGGTGAGGTAAAGGTGCATAAACAGGTGTTAGTTCCTTTTCGCATTGGAAGATATGAAGATGAAGTTTTGTGCGATGTGGTTCCAATGCAAGCTGGGCACTTGTTATTAGGCAGACCATGGCAATTTGTTCGGCGAGTTAAGCATGACGGTTTCACCAACAAGTACTCATTCGTTCACAATCAAAAGACGATCACTCTTGTTCCATTAACACCAAAACAAGTCTATGAAGACCAAGTGAGCTTACAGAGAGAAAGTGATAAAAAAATGAAGAGCGAAGAAAAATCAAGAGTGGGAGTGCAGAGAGAGGGTTCGGCCAATGAGAGAAAAAAAGAAGAGATGGCCGAGAAAAAGGAGAGCAAAGAGAGCAAGGGAGAGAAAATTGAGAGGGCTGAAAAAAATTCACAATCAGCCAATGAGAGAAAAGTAGAGAGAAAAACAAACTTTTATGCAAGAAAGAGTGATGTGAGAAGAGCTTTGTTTTCTAATCAGCCGATGATTTTACTCATGTACAAGGAGGCGTTATTAAACACTAACGATCTTGATTCCACCTTGCATAGTTCTGTTGTTTCTCTTTTGCAGGATTATGAGGATATCTTTCCCGAGGAAACACCGCAAGGTTTACCTCCAATCCGCGGGATTGAACATCAAATCGACTTCATACCTGGAGCTACAATCCCAAACAGACCAGCCTATAGGAGTAATCCCGAGGAGACAAAGGAACTCCAACGGCAGGTAAATGAGTTGATGGAGAAGGGACACGTGAGAGAAAGCATGAGCCCGTGCGCCGTACCAGTTTTACTTGTGCCTAAGAAAGATGGGACTTGGAGGATGTGCGTTGATTGTCGAGCCATCAACAACATCACGGTAAAGTATCGACATCCCATTCCTCGCTTGGATGACATGTTAGATGAATTGCATGGTGCTTGTGTGTTTTCTAAAATTGATCTGAAGAGTGGATATCATCAAATTCGCATGAAAGAGGGAGACGAGTGGAAGACGGCTTTCAAAACAAAACAAGGCTTGTATGAGTGGTTGGTAATGCCTTTCGGTTTAACCAATGCACCTAGCACATTTATGCGTTTAATGAACCTTGTTTTGCGGGCATTTATTGGAAAATTTATCGTTGTTTATTTTGATGATATCCTTATCTATAGCAGCAATTTGGATGAACATATTGAACATTTGAAACTTGTTTTAGATGTTTTGCGGAAGGAAAAGTTGTATGCTAACCTCAAGAAATGTACCTTTTGCACAGATAAGCTTGTGTTTCTTGGTTTTGTTGTTAGTGCTCAAGGTATACAGGTTGATGAAGAAAAGGTGCGAGCCATCCAGGAGTGGCCAAGTCCAACTAGTGTGGGAAATGTACGGAGTTTTCATGGACTTGCTAGTTTCTACCGGCGGTTTGTGAAAGATTTCAGTACTATAGCCGCACCACTGACTGAAGTCATCAAGAAGAATGTTGGGTTTAGATGGGGAGAAGAGCAAGAAAAGGCATTTCAGCTACTCAAGGAGAAGTTGACAAATGCTCCATTGTTATCTTTACCTAATTTTTCCAAAACTTTTGAGATTGAATGTGATGCTTCAGGTGTTGGAATTGGTGCTGTTTTAATGTAGGAAGGGAGAGCACTAGCATATTTCAATGAGAAGCTGAATGGGGCAACTCTTAATTACCCAACTTATGATAAAGAGATGTATGCATTGGTTCGGGCATTAGAGACGTGGCAGCACTACCTATGGCCTAAGGAGTTCGTGATTCACACCGATCATGAGTCCCTGAAACACTTGAAGGGCCAGCATGATGTGTCCCACATGATGTGTCCCACATCGGTTAGAGAGGGTGGTCTTGGGTGTTATATATATGGGTTCACAATCCTCCCCTCATGAGCTAGCTTTTGGGGTGGAGTTAGGTGGGTTCATATCATATGGTATCAGAGCCAAACCTCTGCTAGTCGGTGGGCGCATGTACAAAGGTTCCCTGTCGCTCGTGTGGGTTAACGACGGAGTTGGCACGAGGACGTGCAGTCTAAAGGGGTCGGGAATGATGTGTCCCACATGATGTGTCCCACATCGGTTAGAGAGGGTGGTCTTGGGTGTTATATATATGGGTTCACAATCCTCCCCTCATGAGCTAGCTTTTGGGGTGGAGTTAGGTGGGTTCATATCACAGCACAAGCTGAACAAGAGGCATGCTCGTTGGGTAGAATTCATAGAGACGTTTCCCTATGTCATTCGCTACAACAAGGTAAGGAAAACGTCGTTGCCGGTGCACTTTCTCGCAGGTATGTCTTAATCTCAACTCTTAATGCTAAACTACTGGGTTTTGAACACATTAAAGAGTTATATGCTGATGACCATGACTTTCGTACTGAGTATCAAGCTTGTGAGAGATCTGCTAGTGGTAAGTACTTTAGGCATGAGGGATACTTGTTTCAGGAGAATAAATTATGTGTGCCTAATTGTTCATTAAGAGATTTGCTAGTGAGGGAATCCCATGGGGGAGGATTGATGGGACATTTTGGAGTAGTGAAAACTTTAGCTATGTCGCAGGAACACTTCTATTGGCCACATATGAAACGAGATGTTGAGAGGCTTTGTGGTAGATGTGTAACTTGTAGGCAGGCTAAATCAAGAGTGCAGCCCCATGGTTTATACACCCCTTTACCAATACCTAGTGAACCCTGGATTGATATTTCGATGGATTTTGTGTTAGGTTTGCCTAGGTCTAAATGGGGAAGAGACTCGATATTTGTGGTTGTGGATAGGTTTTCCAAGATGGCTCATTTTATTCCATGCCACAAGACAGATGATGCTTCCAATGTTGCTGATTTGTTCTTTAGGGAAATTGTGAGACTTCATGGTATGCCTAGGACAATTGTTTCTGATAGGGACACCAAGTTCTTAAGCTACTTTTGGAAGACTTTGTGGGCTAAGTTAGGGACTAAACTATTGTTTTCAACTACTTGTCACCCACAAACCGATGGTCAAACAGAAGTTGTGAATAGAACCATGTCTACTTTGTTGAGGGCTGTCATTAAAAAGAACATCAAAACATGGGAGGAGTGTTTACCACATGTTGAGTTTGCTTATAATCGATCTGTTCATTCTGCTACTCAATTTTCACCGTTTGAAATTGTTTATGGTTTGAATCCTTTAACTCCTTTGGATTTAATGCCATTACCTTTGTCTGAGCAAGTGAATTTAGATGGAAAAAGAAAAGCTGATCTTGTTAAGCAGATACACGAGAAGGCAAGACTCAACATCGAGCGAAGGACTAAACAATATGCTGAACAAGCCAACAAAGGGCGTCACAAGCTCGTCTTCGAGCCCGGTGATTGGGTGTGGTTGCACTTACGCAAGGAACGGTTTCCGAAACAAAGGAAATCCAAGCTATTGCCTAGAGGGGACGGTCCTTTTCAAGTTCTCGAAAGGATCAATGATAATGCGTACAAGCTAGACTTGCCAGGTGAGTATGGTGTAAGTGCCTCTTTTAATGTTTCTGATATAAGTCCTTTTGATGTAGGCGACGATTTGAGGACAAATCCTTCTCAAGAGGAGGGGAATGATGAGGACATTGTTAGCACAAGCAAGAGCACATGGGAGACTTATTCAGATCCAATTCAAGTTCCCATTGGTCCGGTTACGAGAGCTCGTGCGAAGAAGTTTAAAGAAACGCTTATTGGGCTGATTCAAGCAACTTGGACTCAAGCCATTGCATGGAGGCCCATTGAGGGAATTGCATGCGAAAATCAGACCAACAAATGCGTAATTCAAGCTTTAGAAGGGATTGAGTAATTTCCATTTCAGTTACCTTCCCGTTTTGAGGCGACACATGGCGAGAAGAATCAGCTTATTTACCTTTTAATGTCTAGTTTCCTTTTTGCGTTTCTGTTATTTCTATTATTGTAAGGCTTTTAAGCCATTAAGGGAACTTTCCTTATTTAGTTTAGATTTGACTTTTGGTAAATGATTTTCCCGAAATTCCATGGGAATTAGGGGCTGAAAATTCGCATAGGAACCCCTATATATTGTAACGAATTTCAATCAATGGGAGACAAGTAATAACACATAATTTTGAGGTTTAATTCTCTTTAGTTCCTAAACGAACTATTCGAACTTATCGGAAATTTCCGTGGCGTTCATAGACTTATCAATCAGTCCATCCATAGCTGATTGTGGCGTCCTCACATACCAAGACTTATCAATCGGTCTCTCCATAGCTGATTGTGGCGTCCTCACATACCAAGGTTCGTGCTTCTTGTTGGGCATCGGGTCGCGGTTCCATTCAAAACCGGTTAGAAATTTGATCTTGGAAACCAATTTTGGTTAGGGTCGCGTCAGCTCTTGGCGTGGTTCGTATCATTATGACCTTTTAATGTCTAGTTTCCTTTTTTCGTTTGTTTATTTCTTTTATTGTAAGGCTTTTAAGCCATTAAGGGAACTTTCCATATTTGCTTTAGATTTGACATTTGGTAATTGATTTGCCCGAAATTCCATGGGCAATTAGGAGCTGAAAATTCACATAGGGTAACTCCTATATATTGTAACGAATTTCATTCAATGGATAATAAGTATTAACACACATTTGAGGTTTAATTCTCTTTGGTTCCTAAACGAACTAATCGAACTTATCGAAAAATTCCGTGGCGTTCATAGACTTGTCAATCAGTCCATCCATAGCTGATTGTGGCGTCTTCACACACCAAGACTTATCAATCAGTCCATCCATAGCTGATTGTGGCGTCCTCGCATACCAAGGTTCGTGCTTCTTGTTAGGCATCGGGTCGCGGTTCCATCCAAAACCGGTTAGGAATTTGATCTTGGAAACCAATTTTGGTTAGGGTCGCGTCAGTTCTTGGCGGGGATCGTATCATACATAGTGTTGAATCTCCACCCTATCTTGAATATCTGAATTTAGCCCTTGGAAAAATCTTGCCATGGTTGCTTCTCGATGTTCTTCAACATTGGCTCATATCATGGCTATTTCCATTTCTTGATAATATTCCTCCTCACTCCTGTTTCCTTGTCTAAGTCCTTGCAACCTTTTGTACAATTCCCGGTAGTAATGGCTGGGTACAAATCGCTTTCTCATCACCGTTTTCATCTCCTCCCATGTCTCAATCAGGTGTTCCCGGTTCTGTCGCCTATTCATTACCAACTGATCCCACCATACAACCGCATAATCAAATAACTCAATTGCAGCAAGCTTAACTTTCTTTAACTGTGAATAGTTATGGCAATCAAACACTAGCTCCACTTTCTTCTCCCACTCTAGGTAAGCTCCGAGGTCATTTTTCCCTTGGAATGGCGGAATCTTCATTTTAATACCTCCCATATTATTGTCTTCCCGGTCCCTAGCTTCTCTATTCCCATTTCCACGCCTAAATCTGCCCCTATTTATCGGTGGTTCCTCCAACTCTTCTAATTCATCTTCCTCCAAAAGATCCAATCCACCCCTCTGCCTATTTTGCATGTTTTGTGGCTGCCTATTACGTGTTCTGGCATCAACCTCATCTAATCTCTCATGAATGGGCTCTAGCGCTCGCGACAACAGCCGTTCCATTTGCCTCATTAATGCTTGCAACTGAAGATTGGGAACGTTTTGTTGTGGAATATCATCTTCGGCTTCTCTTTCTTGATTCGGATTCATTTTCTTTTTAAAACCTGCAAAACAACGTTAGATTATAAAGGACCTTACTTCTCTCCCTCACGTGTTTCACTCTATCACTTGGTCACTCAGTTCACTCGTGTTTCACTTGAATAATTGGCTTTTACCCTCGAATGTTCTCACCACTCTTGCCTTTTTTTTTTTTTAACTCGCTTATTCTCTCTTTCAGTTCTTTTGGAATTACACAAACAACAATAAAATCTATCCGGCAACAAATTCAGCAACACATTTTGATACGCAGTTCAGAATGAAGCAAATTTTTTTGCACTATGAGGTGAGGTCAAAGTTGGACACCTGGACACTCAAACAATGGAAAGGAAATAAAAAATTTTAAGGAAGGTCTCCAGACTCTAAATTTTTTTGCACTATGAGGTGAGGTCAAATTTTTTTATTTTTTTTTTATTTTTTTTCGGATCCTCTTGATTATTCTTTTCTTTTCTTTTCCTTTTTTTTTCTTTTCTTTTCGGATCTTTTTTTTTAAGACTCTAAATTCGACTATTTTTTTTTAAAAATAGAACAGAACCTAAGTTATAAATTAGAATTTAGAAACAAAGAAGGATAGACAAACCTGAGGCTAGAACCGAGGCTCTGATACCATATGATATGAACCCACCTAACTCCACCCCAAAAGCTAGCTCGTGAGGGGAGGATTGTGAACCCATATATATAACACCCAAGACCACCCTCTCTAACCGATGTGGGACACATCATTCCCGACCCCTTTAGACTGCACGTCCTCGTGCCAACTTCATCGTTAACCCACACGAGCGGCAGGGAACCTTTGTACATGCCCCCACCGACTAGCAGAGGTTCGGCTCTGATACCAAATGATAAGAACCTCGCCAATATATTGACGAAACCCGTTATCAATAAGAAGGCACCAAGATCATTTCTACTCAGATTTGGATGGAAGTCACCGCGACCTGTTGCTTATATCGAAGCAAGAACCTTGGTATATCGTAGACGCCACAATCAAGGATGGAAAGCTTGATTGATAAGTCGGGGTTGAACGCTCGGATTGATCCGAAGAGTTCGTGCAGTTTGTCAAAGAACCAAAGAAAGAATTATTTCTCTCAGAAAATAAACATTCGTCCTTTTCATTGACCTTGGAAACACCTATTTATAGGCTAAAATTACAAAGTGTTGCCCAAAAAGAAAAGTTGACAAATTCAAACATAATTACTAAACCTAAAATAAAAATCAAATGAAAGGAAAGTCTTAATGGCTGATTTTCAGCCATTTACACACCCAACAATTAAAGGAAAGTGCAAATAATCCGCATGTGTGCCAAAATGGGAAAGTTTCCAAAATTCTTTTATTGACTTGATCTTGCAAAATTTGAGCTGATTTCAAGCTTGACTCATCCGGATTCTTCTAGAACTTGGATCAAATTGACGCACCATTGTGGTTGACGTGGGCCTGGGTCAATGGGCTTGCACAAATTTTCTTGATTCCATATTTCATGAATCAGCCCATTTTGTGCTTCCTTGAATTTCTTAGCTCGGGCTCTTGTGACTGGTCCAGCAGGAACTTGTATTGGGTCAACCACCTTCCATGCATTTGAGCTCCCTAAGTCTCCATCACACGTGTTTCACTCTATCACTTGGTCACTCCGTTCACTCGTGTTTCACTCGAATAATTGGCTTTTACCCTCGAATGTTCTCACCACTCTTGCCTTTTTTTTTTAACTCGCTTATTCTCTCTTTTAGTTCTTTTGGAATTATACAAACAACAATAAAATCTATCCGGCAACAAATTCAGCAACACATTTTGATACGCAGTTCCGAATGAAGCAAATTTTTTGCACTATGAGGTGAGGTCAAATTCGGACACCTGACACTCAAATAATGGAAAGGAAACAAAAAATTTCAAGGAGAATGATACGAACCCCGCCAAGAACTGACGCGACTCTAACCAAAATTGGTTTCCAAGATCAAATTCCTAACCGGTTTTGAATGGAACCGCGACCCGATGCCTAACAAGAAGCACGAACCTTGGTATGTGAGGACGCTACAATCAGCTATGGACGGACTGATTGATAAGTCTATGAACGCCACGGAATTTTTCGATAAGTTTGAATAGTTCGTTTAAGAACCGAAGAGAATTAAACCTCAAATTGTGTGTTAAAACTTATTACCCATTGAATGAAATTCGTTACAATATATAGGGGTTCCCCTATGCGAATTTTCAGCTCTTAATTGCCCATGGAATTTCAGGCAAATCAATTACCATAATGTCTAATCTAAAGAAAATAAGGAAAGTTCCCTCAATGGCTTAAAAGCCTTACAATAATAGAAATAAAACAAACGCAAAAAGAAAACTAGACATTAAAAGGTAAATAGCTGATTCTTCTCGCCACTTGTCGCCTCAATACGGGAAAGTAACTGAAATGGAAATTGCTCGATCCCTTCTAGAGCTTGAATCATGCATTTGTTGGTCTGGATGTCACATGCAATTCCCTCAATGGGCCTCCATGCAATAACTTGAGCCCAAGTTGCTTGAATCAGCCCAATAAGCGTTTCATTGAACTTCTTCGCATGAGCTCTTGTAACCGGACCAATGGGAACTTGAATTGGATCTGAATATGTCTCATCCCACGTGCTCTTGCTTGTGCTAACGATGTCCTCATCCGAGAGTCTCCAGACTCTTTTTTTTTCTTTTCTTTTCCTTTTTTTTTCTTTCTTTTCTTTTCGGATCTTTTTTTTTTTTGTTTAAGACTCTAAATTTGACTATTTCTTTTTTAAAAACAGAATAGAACCTAAGTAATAATGGTGAGGTAAAGGTGCATAAGCAAGTGTTAGTTTCTTTTCACATTGGAAGATATGAAGATGAAGTTTTGTGCGATGTGGTTCCGATGCAAGCTGGGCACTTGTTATTAGGCAGACCCTGGCAATTTGATCCGCGAGTTAAACATGATGGCTTCACCAACAAGTACTCGTTTATTCACAATCAAAAAATGATCACTCTTGTTCCGTTAACACCAAAACAGGTCTATGAAGACCAAGTGAGCTTACAGAGAGAAAGTGATAAAAAGAAAATGATGAGTGAAGAAAAATCAAGAGTGGGAGTGCAGAGAGAGAGTTCGGCCAGTGAGAGAAAAAAGAGATGGCCGAGAAAAAGGAGGGCAAAGATAGCAAGGGAGAGAAAATTGAGAGGGCTGAAAAGAATTCACAATCAGCCAATGAGAGAAAAGCAGAGAGAAAAACAAACTTCTATGTGAGAGGCAGTGAAATTAAAAGGGCCTTGTTTTCAAATCAGCCAATGATTGTACTTTTGTACAAAGAGGCGCTTTTAAACACTAACCAACTTGACCTTGCATTGCCTAGTTCTGTTGTTTCTCTGTTGCAGGAATTCGAGGATGTATTTCCAGATGAGGTGCCTGATGGTTTGCCACCAATTCGGGGAATCGAACATCAGATTGATTTTGTACTTGGTGCTTCCATTCCAAATCGACCAGCTTATAGAAGCAACCCCAAGGAGACAAAAGAGCTTCAAAGGTAGGTCAGTGAGTTGATGAAAAAGGGTTACGTGAGAGAAAGTATGAGCCCATGCGCCGTTCCAGTCTTACTCGTGCCTAAGAAGGATGGGACATGGAGGATGTGAGTAGATTGCAAAACCATTAACAATATCACAGTAAAGTATCGCCATCCTATTCCTCATTTAGATGACATGTTGGATGAACTACATGGTACTTCTGTGTTCTCAAAAATTGATTTGAAAAGTGGATACCATCTAATACGCATGAAAGAGGTTGATGAATGGAAAACTACCTTTAAGACAAAATATGGACTGTATGAGTGGTTAGTAATGCCATTGGGTTTAACTAATGCTCCAAGTACATTTATGTGTTTAATGAATAATGTATTACGTGCATTTATTGGCAGGTTTGTTGTTGTGTATTTTGATGATATACTCATTTATAGCAAAGAAATGGACCAACATGTAGTGCATTTAAAATCTGTTTTGGATGTGCTTAGAAAGGAGAAGTTGTATGCTAACCTCAAGAAGTGTACCTTTTGCATAGATAAGCTTGTGTTTCTTGGTTTTGTTGTTAGTGCTGAAGGTATACAGGTTGATGAAGAAAAGGTGCGAGCCATCCAGGAGTGGCAGAGTCCAACTAGTGTGGGAAACGTACGAAGTTTTCATGGACTTGCTAGTTTCTATCGGCAGTTTGTGAAAGATTTCAATACTATAGCCGCACCACTGACTGAAGTGATCAAGAAGAACGTTGGGTTTAGATGGGGAGAAGAGCAAGAAAAGACATTTCAGTTAATCAAGGAGAAGTTGACTAATGCTCCATTGTTATCTTTACCTAATTTTTCCAAAACTTTTGAGATTGAATGTGATGCTTCAGGTGTTGGAATTGGTGCTGTTTTAATGCAGGAAAGGAGACCAGTAGCATATTTCAGTGAGAATCTCAATGGGGCAACTCTTAATTACCCAACTTATGATAAAGAGATGTATGCATTGGTTCGGGCATTAGAGACGTGGCAGCACTACCTATGGCCTCAGGAGTTCGTGATTCACACCGATCATGAGTCCCTGAAACACTTGAAGGGCCAACACAAGCTAAACAAGAGGCATGCTCGTTGGGCGGAATTCATAGAGACGTTTCCGTATGTCATTCGCTACAAGCAAGGTAAGGAAAATGTCGTTACCGATGCACTTTCTTGCAGGTATGTCTTAATCTCAACTCTTAATGCTAAACTACTGGGTTTTGAACATATTAAAGAGTTATATGCTGGTGACCTTGACTTTAGTACTGAGTATCAAGCTTGTGAGAGATATGCTAGTGGTAAGTACTTTAGGCATGAGGGATACTTGTTTCGGGAGAATAAATTATGTGTGCCTAATTGTTCATTAAGAGATTTGCTAGTGAGAGAATCCCATGGGGGAGGATTGATGGGACATTTTGGAGTAATGAAGACTTTGGCTGTGTTGCAGGAACACTTCTATTGGCCACATATGAAACAAGATGTTGAGAGGCTTTGTGGTAGATGTGTAACTTGTAGGCAGGCTAAATCAAGAGTGCAGCCCCACGGTTTGTACACTCCTTTACCAATACCTAGTGAACCCTGGGCTGATATTTCAATGGATTTTGTGTTAGGTTTGCCTAGGTCTAAACGGGGAAGAGACTCGATATTTGTGGTCATAGATGGGTTTTCCAAGATGGCCCATTTTGTTCCATGCCACAAGACAGATGATGCTTCCAATGTTGCTAATTTGTTCTTTACGAAAATTGTGAGACTTCATGGTATGCCTAGGACAATTGTTTCTGATAGGGACACCAAGTTCTTAAGCTACTTTTGGAAAACTTTGTGGGCTAAGTTAGGGACTAAGCTATTGTTTTCGACTACTTGTCATGCTCAAACCGATGGTCAAACAGAAGTTGTGAATAGAACCTTGTCTACTTTTTTGCGGGCTGTCATTAAAAAGAACATCAAAACATGGGAGGAGTGTTTACCACATGTTGAGTTTGCTTATAATCGATCTGTTCATTTTGCTACTCAATTTTCACCGTTTGAAATTGTTTATGGTTTTAATCCTTTAACTCCTTTGGATTTAATGCCATTACCTTTGTCTGAGCGTCTAAATTTAGATGGAAAAAGAAAAGCTGACCTTGTTAAGCAGATACACGAGAAGGCAAGACTCAACATCAAGCGAAGGACTAAACAATATGCAGAACAAGCCAACAAAGGGCGTCACAAGCTCGTCTTTGAGCCCGGTGATTGGGTGTGGTTGCACTAACGCAAGGAACGGTTTCCGGAACAAAAGAAATCCAGGCTATTTCCAACTGATAATGATAAAAAACCATGTTATAGGCAGTTAAGAGGATATCTCATTCTGGATAAAGCGCAGTTGGGTATAATATTCCCAAGGTTTTTAAATATTACTAGATGGCCTTACATGTGCATAGTCTAACGAGGCTTTGAATCAAGTTACTATTTTTAAGAAGACCATGAGAGGCTTATTGCGGGAAAAGAAGAAGCTCAAACCAATTTTCGCTCTTGGGTTGACTCTAAGCCTGACAGGTTACGAGAGGAAAAGAAGAAGTGGAAAGCTCGCCAAAAGCTTAAGTTTATGATTGGTTGTTGCAATGCTTATGAGATCGGTTGAGAGGTGGCTTTGCTTAAATCTAAAGAAAGGCCTGACCCTTCTTTTGCTAATTATTATAAAGTCTATGGGTTGGATTCGACAAGTATAGCATCAGGTTTAGGTATCGACAGCTTGAGGATTATTTTGATGATGAAGATCTTAGGGATTGTGATGGCACTAATGATGTAAAAGGTTCTAAAGATGAAAACGATGATGTGGATGTTGACCGAAGTATTTTCATCTTTATTCTTTATACTGCCAAATTCTGTATCTTTTGTATTTGCTTACGAAACATGAATGAAATTTCAATTTTCTCATTTTAGCTATATTAAATTGCTTTCTCATTTATCTTTGTTTTTTTTCTCTCTTTTTTTTCTATCTTTTTTTTGTACTTAGATATTCCGTGACTGCCTCTTTTCTTTCTTTTTATCTTAATAATTGTGTTTTATTGGTGTCTAGCTTGATTGATAAGTCAGGGTTGAACGCTCGGATTGATCCGAAGAGTTCGTGCAGTTCGTCAAAGAACCAAAGAAAGAATTATTTCTCAGAAAATAAACATTCGTCCCCTTTATTAACCTTGGAAATGCCTATTTATAGGCCAAAATTACAAAGTGTTGCCCAAAATGAAAAGTTGACAAATTCAAACATAATTACTAAACATAAAATAAAAACCAAAAGAAAGGAAAGTCTTAATGGCTGATTTTCAGCCATTTACACGCCCAACAATTAAAGGAAAGTGCAAATAATCCGCATGTGTGCCAAAATGGGAAAGTTTCCAAAGTTCTTCCATTGACTTGATCTTGCAAAATTTGAGCTGATTTCAAGCTTGACTCATCGGGATTCTTCTAGAACTTGGATCACACGAGCGGCAGGAAACCTTTATACATGCGCCCACCGACCAACAGAGGTTTGGCTCTGATACCATATGATATGAACCCACCTAACTCCACCCCAAAAGATAGCTTGTGAGGGGAGGATTATGAACCCATATATATCCGATGTGGGACACATAATTCCCGACCCCTTTAGACTGCACGTCCTCGTGTCAACTCCGTCGTTAACCCACATGAGCGGCAGGGAACCTTTGTACATGCGCCCACCGACCAGTAGAGGTTTGGCTCTGATACCATATGATATGAACCCACCTCACTCCACCCCAAAAGCTAGCTCGTGAGGGGAGGATTGTGAACCCATATATATAACACCCAAGACCACCCTCTCTAACCGATGTGGGACACATCATATGCTAACCACTCTTGCCTTTTTTCACTCCTTGTGATTCTCTATAGTTTCTTATCAAACTAATCAAACAGATATCAAAATTTCCAATAACAATTCACCAAGAACTTACCAAGAAAAGTTTAGATTTATGTAAAAGAGAAAAGGATTGTAACATGAACTTAAAGATTTCAAAAATTGTGCAAAAGAATTAGAAATAAGGTATTATGAAGTAGAACTAAAGAAAGAATGTAAGAATGAGAAAGTGGAAACTGATGCAAGTATGTAAGAATTAGGAATTAAGGATGTAACAAACTAATTCAAGAATGTAAGAATTTGAATTAAGAATGTAAGAGTGTAACTGAACAAATGTAAGATTCATGTTTATTTTTTTGAACTTTTTCTTTGTTGTCTCTTTTTTTTTGCATGATTTTTTTTTTTACTATGAATTGGAAGTTCAAAGGAAGGGGACTCAAATTTGAACAAAAGAAAGAAGAAAAAAAAAAGGATAGGCAAAACTGAGACTTTAACCACGCTCTGAATAACAAATGCTATGATCCCCGCCAATAAAGTGACGAGGCTCCCTAATCAACTAAGCCTCCAAGACCGTTTAGAAACAGATTTGTATGAAATTGTGACGTGTTGCTTATAGTGAAGTAAGAACCATGGTACAATAAGGATGCCACAATCAAATACGAATGCTTGATGGATAAGTCAAAGTTGAACCCTACGGAAATTCCTATAAGTTAGAAAAGTTCTCAAAGAAAACAAAGAGAATTTTGATATCACAAAGCTTGAATAAAAATCTGAGTGGTGTATTATTTCATTGAGCCAAATGGCTATATATAATACAAGAAAATCAACAAATTTGGCAAGTTGTAATTAGCCACCTTAAAAAAAGCCCCAAACAAAAAAAAAAAAGGAAACAAGAAATCTAAAAATTAAAAGAACAGGAAACTATCTAATTTTCTAACCTACTTACATGCCTATTCTAAAATTGAGAAGCTAATTGGCACCTTTTCCATAATCAAGAAACTAACAACATAGGAACTATTCAAATAGGAAAGTAACCAAATGGGAAAAAGGAAACTTCTCAAATTAGAATAAGGAAACTACTTAAAAAGGGAAACTAGCTGAAAAAGGAAACTAGCTAAAAAGAGAACTTCTTTGTTCTTCAATTGCTGAAAAGAGAAACTTCTTTATTCTTGAATTGGCATGCTTGAATAGAAAACTTCTAAATTACTCCATTGCTTGAATCTTGGTAATCCAAGCTTGTGGACGGCGTGTTGCATCTTCTTTGGTCCTACATGAATTCACCTCAGTCCAAATTTGTTGAATCATCCCATTAAGATTTTCTTTGAATCTTTTAGATTTAGCTCTTGTACTAGCCCAATTGGTGTTTGAATTGGATCCTTACTCCATGTATTAGGCATGTGCTCATCATTCATCGCTCTTTTAATTTCACTTGCTTTTACATAGAAATTTGTTTTTCTCTCTGCTTTTCTCTCTTTGACTGAATTTACTGTCTTTTTTCTCTCTCTCAATTTTCTTAGCCCCTCTTTCTTTTTCTTTCTCTATTTTCTCTATCTTTTTCTCTTTTTCTTTCTAATTTTCATTTTTTTTTCTTTTTTCCACTCTCTTTCTTTTGATCACTCTCCTTTTGTAGCCTCACTTGATCTTCATAAACTTGTTTTAATGTCAAAGGAACTAGAGTGATTTTCCTTTGATTATGTTCAAATGAATACTTGTTGATGAATCCATCATGCTTAAGTCATCAATCATATTGCCATGGCCTGCCTAATAACAAATGTCTGGGTTGCATTGGGACTACGTTACACAAAACTTCATCTTCATATTTTTCAATACGAAAAGAAACTAATACTTGTTTATTTACCGTCACCTCTCTACTGTCATTGAGCCATTGTAACTTGTAAGGCCGGCGATGTGTAATTATTGACAGCCCCAACTTTTCCACCACTATAGTGCTGGCAATGTTAGTATAACTACCCCCATTAATAATCACACTACATACCTTGTTTTGTACGTGGGATCTAGTATGAAAGATGTTCTCTCACTGCACTTCATTGTCTTCTTTGATTTGCATGCTTAAAGTTCTCCTAGCAACCAACATCTCTCCTTAGGCAGCATACTTCTCTTCTTCCATGTCCTCCGATGGTGGCATAGATTTGGCATCACCTTTATCCTTGGACACAAATTCACCATCATCTCTTAATATCATTATTATTTTGTTAGGACATTGGCTTGCCATATGACCCCTACCATGGCATTTAACACACTTAATATCACGATTTTGAGTGGTGGAAGAAGATTTACCTCGGGCAAGTTACAAGAGCTAGAGCTAAAAGATTCAAAGAAAATCTTAATGCGCTGATTTAGCAAATTTGGAGTGAGGTGAATTCATGTGGACCCAAAGAAGACACAACTTGCCATCCACAAGCTTGGATTACCAAGATTCAAGCATTGGAGTAATTTAGAAGTTTCCTATTCAAGATCATGCCTCATTATTCAAGCATGCCAATTAAGCCAATTCAAGAATAAAGAAGTTTCCCTTTTCAGCATCTAAAGAATAAAGAAGTTTCCTTTTCAGCTAGTTTTCCTTTTTAAGAAGTTTCCTTATTCCAATTTGAAAATTTCCTTTTTCCCATTTGGTTAGTTTCCCATTTAGTTGGTTTCCCATTTGAATAGTTTCCTGTTTTGTTAGCTTCCTGATTATGGAAAAGGAGCGAATTAGCTTCTCAATTTTAGAATAGGCATGTAAGTAGGTTAAGAAATTAGATAGTTTCCTTTTCTTTTAATTTTCAGTTTTCTTGTTTCCTATTTTTTTGTTTGGGGTGTTTTTTTAAGGGGCTGATTGCAACTTGCCATTTGGCTCAATGAAATAATACAAACTCAGATTTCTATTTAAACTTTATGAGACCAAAATTCACTTTGTTTTCTTTGAGAACTTTTCGAACTTATCAGAATTTTCATGGCATTCAACTTCGACTTATCAATCAAACGTTCAATAAAGTGATGAGACCCTTGAATCAACTAAGTCTCCAAGATCGCTAAGAAACAAGTTTGTATGAAACTGCGACCCCTGCATATAGTGAAGCAAGAACCTTGGTATAATGAAGATGCCATTTGATTGATAAGTCGAAGTTGAACGGCATGGAAATTCCGATAAGTTCAAAAAAGTTCTCAAAGAAACAAAGAGAATTTTAATCTCACAAACTTTGAATAAAAATCTAAGTTATGTATTATTTCATTGAGCCAAATGGCTATTTATAATACAAGATAATCATCAAATTTGGCAAGTTGCAATCAGCCCCCTTAAAAAAAATGCCCCAAACAAAAAAAGGAAACAAGAAATCTAAAAATAAAAAGAAAAGGAAACTATCAAATTTCCTAACCTACTTACATGCCGAGTTAAAAATTGAGAAGCTAATTGGCGCCTTTCCCATAATCAGGAAACTAACAAAATAGGAAACTATTTAAATGGGAAAGTAACCACATAGGAAACTAACCAAATGGGAAAAAAGAAACTTCTCAAATTGGAATAAGGAAAACTACTTAAAAAGAGAAACTAGCTAAAAAGGGAAACTAGTTGAAAAGGAAAGTTCTTTTTTCTTCAATTGGTGAAACTTCTTTATTCTTGAATTGGCTAAATTGGCATGCTTGAATAATGAGGCATGATCTTGAATAGGAAACTTCTAAATTACTCCAATGCTTGAATCTTGGTAATCCAAGCTTATGGATGGTGTGTTGTCTTCTTGGACCCGCATGAATTCACCTCAGTCCAAATTTGCTCAATCAGCCCATTAAGATTTTCTTTGAATCTTTTAGCTCTAGCTCTTGTACCCAGCCTGATTGGAACTTGAATTGGATCCTTACTCCATGTATTAGGCATGTGCTCATAATGCAAGATAATCAACAAATTTGGCATGTTGTATTCAGCCCCTTAAAAAAAACCCCAAGCAAAAACAAAAAAAGGAAACAAGAGCTCTGAAAATTAAAAGAAAAAGAAACTGCCTAATTTCCTGACCTACTTACATGCCTATTCTAAAATTGAGAAGCTAATTTGCACCTTTTCCATAATCAGGAAACTAACAAAATAGGAAACTATTCAAATGGGAAAGTAACCAAAAAGAAACTAACCAAATGGGAAAAAGGAACTTCTCTAATTGGAATAAGAAAACTGCTTAAAAATGGAAACTAGCTGGAAAGGAAACTTCTTTATTCTTCAATTGCTGAAAAGGGAAACTTCTTTATTCTTGAATTGGCTGAATTGGCATGCTTGAATAATGCGGCAAGATCTTGAATAGAAAACTTCTAAATTACTCCAATGCTTGAATCTTGGCAGTCCAAGCTTGTGGACAGCGTGTTGCGCCTTTTTTGGGCCTGCATGAATTCACCTTAGTCCAAGTTTGTTGAATCAGCCCATTAAGATTTTCTTTGAATCTTTTGGCTCAAGCTCTTGTATCCGGTTTGATTGGAACTTGAATTAGATCCTTACTCCATGTATTAGGCAAGTGCTCATCATTCATCACTCTTTTAATTTCACTCACTTTTGCATAGAAATTTTTTTCTCTCCACTTTTCTCTCTTTGATTGAATTTACTCTCTTTTTTTCTCTTTCAATTTTCGCAGCACCTCTTTCTTTTTCTTTTTCTATTTTCTAGACCTTTTTCTCTTTTTCTTTCTAATTTTCATTTATTTTCTTTTTTTCACTCTCTTTCTTTTGATCACTCTCTTCTTGTACCCTCACTTGATCTTCATAAACTTGTTTTGGTGTCAAAGAAACTGGAGTGATTTTCCTTTGATTATGCTCAATTGAATACTTGTTAGTGAATCCATCATGCTTAACTCGCCGATCGAATTGCAATGTCCTGCCTAATAACAAATGTCTGGCTTTCATTGGGACTACATCACATAAGACTTCATCTTCATATTTTTCAATGCAAAAAGAAACTAATACTTGTTCATTTATTTACCTTCACCTCTCCACTATCATTGAGCCATTGCAACTTGTAAGGTAGGGGATGTTTAATTGTTGACAACCCCAACTTTTCCACCATTCTTAAACTTCTTTATTCTTGAATTGGTTGAATTGGCATGCTTGAATAATGAGGCATGATCTTGAATAGGAAACTTCTAAATTAATCCAATGCTTGAATCTTGGTAATCCAAGCATGTGGATGGCGTGTTGCGTTTCATGGAGACTTAGGGAGCTCAAATGCATGTAAGGTGGTTGACCCAATACAAGTTCCTGCTGGACCAGTCACAAGAGCCCGAGCTAAGAAATTCAAGGAAGCACTAAATGGGCTGATTCACGAAATCTGGAATCAAGAAAATTTGTGCAAAGCCATTGACCCAGGCCCACGTCAACCACAACGGTGCGTCAATTTGATCCAAGTTCTAGAAGAATCCGGATGAGTCAAGCTTTGCAAGATCAAGTCAATGGAAGAATTTTGGAAACTTTCCCATTTTGGCACACATACGAATTAATTGCACTTTCCTCGAATTGTTGGGCGTGTAAATGGCTGAAAATCAGCCATTAAGACTTTCCTTTTTTTTGGTTTTTATTTTAGGCTTAGTAATTATGTTTGAATTTGTCAACTTTTCTTTTTGGGCAACACTTTGCAATTTTGGCCTATAAATAGGCGTTTCCAAGGTTAATGAAGACCAATGAATGTTTATTTTCTGAGAGAAATAATTCTTTCTTTGGTTCTTTGACGAACTACACGAACTCTTCGGATCAATCCAAGCGTTCAACCCTGACTTATCAATCAAGCTTTCCATCCTTGATCGTCGCGTCTACGATATACCAAGGTTCTTACTTCGATATAAGCAACGGGTCACGACGCCTTCCATCCAAATCTGAGTAGAAACGATCTTGGTGCCTTCTTATTGATAACGGGTTTCGTCAGTATATTGGCGAGGTTCTTATCATTTGGTATCAGTAGCCTCGGTTCTAGCCTCAGGTTTGTCTATCCTTCTTTGTTTCTGAATTCTAATTTATTACTTAGGTTCTATTCCGTTTTAAAAAAAAATAAGTCGAATTTAGAGTCTTAAACAAAAAAAAAGATCCGAAAAGAAAAGAAAGAAAAAAAAGAGTCTGGAGACCCTCTGATGAGGACATCGTTAGCACAAGCAAGAGCACGTGGGATGAGACATATTCAGATCCAATTCAAGTTCCCATTGGTCCGGTTACAAGAACTCGTGCGAAGAAGTTCAAAGAAACGCTTATTGGGCTGATTCAAGCAACTTAGGCTCAAGCTATTGCATGGAGGCCCATTGAGGGAATTGCATGTGACATCCAGACCAACAAATGCGTGATTCAAGCTCTAGAAGGGATCGAGTAATTTCCATTTCAGTTACTTTCCCGTATTGACGTGACAAGTGGCGAGAAGAATCAGCTATTTACCTTTTAATGTCTAGTTTCCTTTTTGCATTTGTTTTATTTCTATTATTGTAAGGCTTTTAAGCCATTGAGGGAACTTTCCTTATTTGCTTTAGATTAGACGTTATGGTAATTGATTTGCCCGAAATTCCATGGGCAATTAGGAGCTGAAAATTCGCATAGGGGAACCCCTATATATTGTAACGAATTTCATTCAATGGGTAATAAGTTTTAACACACAATTTGAGGTTTAATTCTCTTCGGTTCTTAAACGAACTATTCAAACTTATCAGAAAATTCTATGGCGTTCATAGACTTATCAATCAGTCCGTCCAGAGCTGATTGTGGCGTCCTCACATACCAAGGTTCGTGCTTCTTGTTAGGCATCGGGTCACGGTTCCATTCAAAGCTGGTAAGGAATTTGATATTGGAAACCAATTTTGGTTAGGGTCACATCAATTCTTGGCGGGGTTCGTATCATCCTCCTTAAAATTTTTTGTTTCCTTTCCATTGTTTGAGTGTCAGGTGTCCGAATTTGACCTCACCTCATAGTGCAAAAAATTTGCTTCATTCTAAACTGCGTATCAAAATGTGTTGCTGAATTTGTTGCCGGATAGATTTTATTGTTGTTTGTATAATTCCAAAATTACTGAAAGAGAGAATAAGCGAGTTAAAAAAAGAGAGGCAAGAGTGGCAAGAACATTCGAGGGTAAAAGCCAATTATTCGAGTGAAACACGAGTGAATTGAGTGACCAAGTGATAGAGTGAAACATGTGAGGGAGAGAAGTAAGGTCCTTTATTATCTAACGTTGTTTTGCAGGTTTTAAAAAAAAAATGAATCTGAATCAAGAAAGAGAAGCCGAAGATGATCTTCCACAACAAAACGTTCCCAATCTTCACTTGCAACCATTAATGAGGCAAATGGAACGGCTGTTGACGCGAGTGCTAGAGCCCATTCATGAGAGATTAGATGAGGTTGATGCCAGAACACATAATAGGCAGCCACAAAACGTGCAAAATAGGCGGAGGGGTGGATTAGATCTCTCGGAGGAAGATGAATTAGAAGAGTTGGAGGAACCACCGATAAATAAGGGCAGATTTAGGCGTGGAAATGGGAATAGAGAAGCTAGGGACCGGGAAGACAATAATATGGGAGGTATTAAAATGAAGATTCTGCCATTCCAAGGGAAAAATGACCTCGGAGCTTACCTAGAGTGGGAGAAGAAAGTGGAGCTAGTGTTTGATTGCCATAACTATTCACAGTTAAAGAAAGTTAAGCTTGCTGCAATTGAGTTCTCTGATTATGCGGTTGTATGGTGGGATCAGTTGGCAATGAATAGGCGACGGAACCGAGAACACCCGATTGAGACATGGGAGGAGATGAAAACGGTGATGAGAAAACGATTTGTACCCAGCAATTACTATCGGGAATTGTACAAAAGGTTGCAAGGACTTAGACAAGGAAACAAGGGTGTGGAGGAATATTATCAAAAAATGGAAGTAGCCATGATACGAGCCAATGTTGAAGAAGATCAAGAAGCAACCATGGCAAGATTTTTGCAAGGGCTAAATTCGGATATTCAAGATAGGGTGGAGATGCAACACTATGTAGAGTTAGAAGACATGTTGCACATGGCCATCACAATAGAGTGGCAGCTCAAGAGGAGGGGTAGCTCACGTGCGAATGTTAGTTCGGCACCTTCTTCATGGAAGCCGAATTATGGGGAGAGAGAAGAGAAATCGGTCGCTAGGCCAAAGTTCGATCCAAAACCAGCCACGGCTAGCCCTTCAAACCAAGGTAAACATGATTCATCCACTTCTCGAAACCGTGATATTAAATGTTTCAAATGCCAAGGCAGAGGTCACATCTCAAGCCAATGTCCGAACAAAAGGGTGATGGTGTTACGAGACGACGGACAGGTTGTTATGGATGACGAATCGGACGAGGACTCCATGCCACCATTGGAGGACGTGGATGAGGAGGAGTATGTTGTCCAAGGTGAATTGTTGATCAGTCGACGAGCCCTTAGTGTGCAAGCCAAAGAGGAAGAAGAAGAGCAACGTGAGAACATTTTTCATACTAGGTGCCACGTGCAGAACAAGGTATGTAGTGTGATAATAGATGGAGGAAGTTGTACGAACGTTGCTAGCACTACTATGGTTGAAAAATTAGGGCTGTCAACGACCAAACATCCTTGACCTTACAAGTTGCAATGGTTGAATAATAGAGGTGAAGTGAAGGTAACTAAACAGGCATTAATTTCGTTTCGCATTGGTAGATACGAAGATGAAGTTTTGTGCGATGTAGTTCCAATGGAAGCCAGACACTTGTTACTAGGTCGAGTCAAACATGATGGCCACACCAATAAATATTCTCTTGTGCACAACCAGAGAACATTCACTCTTGTGCCAATGACACCAAAACAGGTTCATGAAGATCAAGTTTGGTTACAAAAGGAGAGTGAACAAAAAGGAGAGAATGAGAAAAAGAGAGAGAAAGGGAGTGAAAATAATGAGTGTTGGAGTGCAGAGAGAGAGTTCGGCCCCAGAGGGAAAAAAGATAGAGGGGCCGAGAAAAAGGAGAGAAAAGGAGAGATCATTGAGAGAGCCAGTACAGAAGAAGATTTGGCCAATGAGGTAAAAATACAGAGAAAAATAAACTTTTATGCAAGAGAGAGTGATGTGAGAAGAGCTTTGTTTTCTAATCAGCCGATGATTTTACTCATGTACAAGGAGGCGTTATTAAACACTAACGATCTTGATTCCACCTTGCATAGTTCTGTTGTTTCTCTTTTGTAGGAATATGAGGATATCTCTCCCGAGAAAACACCGCAAGGTTTACCTCCAATCCGCGGGATTGAACATCAAATCGACTTCATACCTGGAGCTACAATCCCAAACCGACCAGCCTATAGGAGTAATCCTGAGGAGAGAAAGGAACTCCAACGGCAGGTAAGTGAGTTGATGGAGAAGGGACACGTGAGAGAAAGCATGAGCCCGTGCGCTGTACCAGTTTTACTTGTGCCTAAGAAAGATGGGACTTGGAGGATGTGCATTGATTGTCGAGCCATCAACAACATCACGGTAAAGTATCGACATCCCATTCCTCGCTTGGATGACATGTTAGATGAATTGCATGGTCCTTGTGTGTTTTCTAAAATTGATCTAAAGAGTGGATATCATCAAATTCGCATGAAAGAGGGAGACGAGTGGAAGACGGCTTTCAAAACAAAACAAGGCTTGTATGAGTGGTTGGTAATGCCTTTTGGTTTAACCAATGCGCCTAGCACATTTATGCGTTTAATGAACCATGTTTTGCGTTCTTTTATTGGGAAATTTGTCGTTGTTTATTTTGATGATATCCTTATCTATAGCAGCAATTTGGATGATCATATTGAACATTTGAAACTTGTTTTAGATGTTTTACGGAAGGAAAAGTTGTATGCTAATCTTAAGAAGTGTACCTTTTGCACGGATAAGCTTGTTTTTCTTGGTTTTGTTGTTAGTGCTCAAGGTATACAGGTTGACGAAGAAAAGGTTAGGGCTATCCAAGAATGGCCAAGTCCCACAAGCATTGGAGAAGTACGGAGTTTTCATGGACTTGCCAGCTTTTATCGGCCGTTTCTAAGGGATTTCAGTACTTTGGCTGCACCACTCATAGAAGTAATCAAGAAAAATGTTTGGTTCAAGTGGGGAGAACAACAAGAGAAGGCGTTTCACAAAGTCTAAGTAAAAACTATCTTGGTGCCTTCTTATCGATAACGGGTTTCGTCAGTATATTGGTGAGGTTCTTATCATTCATATGATATGAACCCACCTAACTCCACCTCAAAAGCTAGCTCGTGAGGGGAGGATTGTGAACACCTATATATAACACCCAAGACCCCCCTCTCTAACCGATGTGGGACACCATTCCCGACCCCTTTAGACTGCACGTCCTCGTGCCAACTCCGTCGTTAACCCACACGAGCGGCAAGGAACCTTTGTACATGCTTCCATCGACTAACAGAGGTTCGGCTCTGATACCATATGATATGAACCCACCTAACTCCACCTCAAAAGCTAGCTCGTGAGGGGAGGATTGTGAACCCATATATATAACACCCAAGACCACCCTCTCTAACCAATGTGGGACACATCATTCCCGACCCCTTTAGACTGCACGTCCTAGTGCCAACTCCATCGTTAACCCACACAAGCGGCAGGGAACCTTTGTACATGCGCCCACCGACCAGCAGAGGTTTGGCTCTGATCCCATATGATATGAACCCACCTAACTCCACCCCAAAAGCTAGCTCGTGAGGGGAGGATTGTGAACCCGTATATATAACACCCAAGACCACCCTCTCTAACCGATGTGGGACACATCAGCATATAAGAGGGTAAAAGCCAATTATATTTTGTGGGAAACACGAGTGTAATTAAGTGAATTATTTTTTGAGTGAAACATGTAAGGGAGTGTGTAAGGTTCTTTTCTTCTTCTTTCTTCTTTAACTTTGTTTTGCAGCCAGGATGTCCAACATCAATGACAAAAATATTGCTGGAGAAGTGTCAAGGGAGGTTGATCCGAAGATGCTTATGGAGGGTTTAAAGGGTGAAATGAGGAGTATGTTTAGAGTAGAGATGGAGCAAGTTCATGAACGGATAGATAGGATAGAAAATGCAGGCAAAGGAGAGAGAGAATGCAACCTAGGGGAGTGAGAGTTGAGGATGAAGAGTATTTTGGGGAAGGTTTTGAGGAAGAAGATAACTGGGATTCAATTGTTAGCAACAAGACTAGAAGACATGGGGGGTGGTTTAGAGAAGCTAGGAACTAGGATGATAATAATTTGGGTAGCATGAAGATGAAGATTCCATTGTTCCAGGGCAAGAATGATCCCAAAGCTTGTTAAACATGTATACCCTAAGGAGAAAAAATGTAATATATGTTTGAAGATATTTTTATTAATGAAGAGTTTATTTATTATTCATATACCAAATTATTGTCCTCTTTATGTTCATACTTGTTGAATGTATGACAAGCAAACAAAAGTCTAAGACTATTAGTCTAAGCCTTTAGAATCAAGCATATGATGGACAGATTATGTGCAAGATATGATTCTAAAGGTGACGGTCCAAATTATAAGATCTGCAATCGAGGGAATAAAGTTAGGTGCTTCATTCATGCAAAGATTGTTATGTTGTCATATCCCTAACAGGAGATAGTTTGTCTTGTCTATCAAAGGTGGACTCCGTGAATAGAAACATTGGTGCATTGTCATAGGTGATGATGCATTGGATCGAGACATAAAGTATAATTGATTTGGATTAATAATTTTGTCTCGGCAAATCAATTCACTTTAGACAATCATATATGTTATATCTTAAACCTGAGATGAATAGTAGACCCATTGTCTTGACTTATGTCTTTTGATGTATCAAAGGGTGACATCTGCATTTTTATGTTGATACGCATGCTGGTACATTGGAGACATGACTCTTGATAGCGTAGACTTATTATTCATAGATACGAAATCCATAGCTCCTCTTTAAGAGTAGATGATATCCTCTTATATGCGTTATCTTGTAAGTAGAAAACTAGAGTGCTCAACCATTTGCATACATAGGTGTAACCAAATGTATACTATCTTTGGATGGTAAGTTTTCTGAGGGTGAGATAATGGAACGTAAGAGAAAAATAGTCGGAAAGGTAAGACAGAATTTATCCTTAAACCGATTATGGATATCTTATGGGAATACGATACATTATGATATGTCATGAAGACTTAGCTATTCGGGCTTCGTAATTCTATATAGTTTGAGAGTGCAGCTCTAAGTTTTTAGTGAAGTAGCATTAGAGTTAATAATTATGGAATGTATATCTATGATATTGGGTTTCATAATTATCGAAAGCTTGAATTGTATAGGTCCATTAGGTCCCCTTTGGTAACTCGTAATAAATCCTATAATGATACGGCACGTTTTCTAATAAATTGGTAACTTATGTCAAATTATCAGATTGACTGAAATTCGATAGGAACAAATAATTCATGTTTATTTATCGATTGAAATAATTTTTTACAAAATTAATTCAAGATAAACTTGTTGTATTATCGGGATCATATAATTCATGTCTGTTTATCGGTTGAATTAATTTCGAGTGAATTAATTCAAGATAAACTTATTGAATTATTGGAAATATTTATTTTCCTAGAAATTATCTAGATATGACTGTTATAATCAGATAACTTCTCTATTAAGTTATTTGAATTAAGACTGAGACTCTTTCCTAAGAATCTCGGGTGGAAAATAAAAGATTCGTAAAGATCATTTGTTATAAGTTTGGCACGCTGATCTTCAGGTTAGCCTGTCGATGGACTAAGTTTGGTAGGCCGATCTGCCAATTCAGCCTACTGACCGAACGATTTATGATCTCGTATTTTTAGACATGATTTTTACCAGATATTGATTTTGATTTGAAGTTTTAAGGCCTTATCTAATAAGAACTAACCCCTGGTCCCAACCTCTATAAATAAGGAGGGAGACTCATAAGTTATTTAGATCAGTTGAGGAATTAAGAGTGAACTCTCTAGTATGTGAGTCTCTGCAACTCCCTAAGAGCTATTATTCACGAATCACGAATCTTAGTTCTGGGTTTTCTCGATAGGTTAAAAGAAGAATCACCTAGGAAAAGCTGTATGTTGTGTGCCCACTTGTACTCCAATCGTGGATAAAGAATAGCAAAGAAGATCAGTTTGTTGAGGCTCTTCTAAAACGCCTTTCTCTTCATAGATTGTAGGAGCTTTTCGGCTAACGAGGTTAGTAAGATCTAGTTAATTTGTGCATATATGATACGAACCACGCCAAGAACTGACGCGATCCTAACCGAGATTGGTTTCCAAGATCAATTTTCTAACCGGTTTTGATTGGAACCGCGACCCGATGCCCAACAAGAAGCTCGAACCTTGGTAAGTGAGGACGCCACAATCAGCTATGGAGAGACCGATTGATAAGTCTTGGTATGTGAGGACGCCACAATCAGCTATGGATGGACTGATTGATAAGTCTATGAACGCCACGGAAATTTCCGATAAGTTCGAATAGTTCGTTTAGGAACTAAAGAGAATTAAACCTCAAAATTATGTGTTATTACTTGTCTCCAATTGATTGAAATTCGTTACAATATATAGGGGTTCCTATGCGAATTTTCAGCCCCTAATTCCCATGGAATTTCGGGAAAATCATTTACCAAATGTCAAATCTAAACTAAATAAGGAAAGTTCCCTTAATGGCTTAAAAGCCTTACAAAAATAGAAATAACACAAACGTAAAAAGGAAACTAGATATTAAAAGGTAAATAAGCTGATTCTTCTCGGCATGTGTCGCCTCAAAACGGGAAGGTAACTGAAATGGAAATTACTCAATCCCTTCTAGAGCTTGAATCACGCATTTGTTGGTCTGATTTTCGCATGCAATTCCCTCAATGGGCCTCCATGCAATGGCTTGAGCCCAAGTTGCTTGAATCAACCCAATAAGCGTTTCTTTAAACTTCTTCGCACGAGCTCTCGTAACCGGACCAATGGGAACTTGAATTGGATCTGAATAAGTCTCCCACGTGCTCTTGCTTGTGCTAACGATGTCCTCTTCATTCCCCTCCTCTTGAGAAGGATTTGTCCTCAAATCGTCACCTGCATCAAAAGGACTTAGATCAGAAACATTAAAGGAGGCACTTACACCATACTCACCTGGCAAGTCTAGCTTGTACGCATTATCATTGATCCTTTCGAGAACTTGAAAAGGACCGTCCCCTCTAGGCAATAGCTTGGATTTCCTTTGTTCCGAAAACCATTCCTTGCGTAAGTGCAACCACACCCAATCACCGGGTTCGAAGACGAGCTTGTGATGCCCTTTGTTGGCTTGTTCAGCATATTGTTTAGTCCTTCGCTCGATGTTGAGTCTTGCCTTCTCCATCAACTCACTTACCTGTCGTTGGAGTTCCTTTGTCTCCTCGGGATTACTTCTATAGGCTGGTCGGTTTGGGATTGTAGCTCCAGGTATGAAGTCGATTTGATGTTCAATCCCGCGGATTGGAGGTAAACCTTGCGGTGTTTCCTCGGGAAAGATATCCTCATAATCCTGCAAAAGAGAAACAACAGAACTATGCAAGGTGGAATCAAGATCGTTAGTGTTTAATAATGCCTCCTTGTACATGAGTAAAATCATCGGCTGATTAGAAAACAAAGCTCTTCTCACATCACTCTTTCTTGCATAAAAGTTTGTTTTTCTCTCTACTTTTCTCTTATTGGCTGATTGTGAATTCTTATCAGCCCTCTCAATTTTCTCTCCCTTGCTCTCTTTGCTCTCCTTTTTCTCGGCCATCTCTTCTTTTTTTCTCTCACTGGCCGAACTCTCTCTCTGCACTCCCACTCTTGATTTTTCTTCGCTCTTTATTTTTTTATCACTTTCTCTCTGTAAGCTCACTTGGTCTTCATAGACCTGTTTTGGTGTTAATGGAACAAGAGTGATCGTCTTTTGATTGTGAACAAATGAGTACTTGTTGGTGAAACCATCATGCTTAACTCGCCGATCAAATTGCCATGGTCTGCCTAATAACAAGTGCTCAGCTTGCATCGGAACCACATCACACAAAACTTCATCTTCATATCTTCCAATGCGAAAAGGAACTAACACCTGTTTATGCACCTTTACCTCACCAGTATCATTTAACCATTGCAATTTATATGGTCGAGGATGCTTAATTGTTGGCAGCCCTAACTTCTCTACCATGGTTGTGCTTGCAACATTAGTACAACTCCCACCATCAATAATCACACTACATACCTTGTTTTGAACGTAGCACCTAGTGTGGAAGATGTTTTCCCGTTGCACCTCTTCATCTTCTTCTTTGGCTTGCACACTTAAAGCTCTCCTTGTGACCAACAATTCTCCTTGCACAGCGCACTCCTCATCGTCGGCATCCTCTAATGAAGGCTTAGAATCATTGTCCGAATCCTCCTCGGTTTCAATGTCTCCATTTTCCCGCATCACCATAACTCGTTTGTTCGGACATTGGCTTGCTATATGACCCCTACCTTGACATTTAAAACATTTAATATCACGAGTCCGAGTAGTGGAAGAATCGGATTTACCTTGATTCCCATGGCTGGCCACCTCTTGTTTTTGCTCGATCTTTGGCTTGGGGTTGGATTGCTTCTCATCCTTCTTCCATTGGTTGATTTTCCAAGCCGACGTACTCGGGTTTTGGCTAGGACGTGCCCTCCTCCTAAGTTGATTCTCAATTTTAATAGCCATGTGCACCATGTCCTCCAACTCCACATAATGTTGTAACTCAACGGCATTGTGAATTTCTCGGTTCAAACCCGCCAAAAACCTTGCCATTGTAGCCTCCCGATCCTCCTCTATATTAGCCCGAATCATCATAACCTCCATCTCCTTATAGTACTCCTCTACACTCCGGTTGCCCTGCTTAAGGTTTTGTAGTTTGTTGTACAACTCCCGGTAGTAGTAAGTTGGTACAAATCGCTTCCTCATCACGGTCTTCATCTCTTCCCATGACTCAATAGGTCACTCTCTATTTCGTCTTCTGTTTATAACAAGTTGATCCCACCAAGTAATAGCATAATCAGAAAATTCAATTACAACCAATTTTACCTTCTTCGCCTCAGAATAGTAGTGGCAGTCAAAGATGAACTCCATTTTCTTCTCCCATTCTAGGTACGCTTCTGGATTGGATTTGCCTTGAAATGATGGTATCTTCATTTTTATGCCTCTCAAACTATCATCTTCCCGGTTCCTAACTCCTCTATCCCGTCCGAATCTTTGGTGACTACCCGCTGAATCTTCTCCTTCGTCAAACTCTTCCCCATCAACCTCTCCTCTAACCGGAACCCTTTCTCGCCTACGCGCATGAGGAACATGTTGTGGCTGTTCCACACGTGCATTCTCTATCCGGTCTATCCTCTCATGAAGCTGTCCTATCTCTCCCCTCAACAATCGCCTCATCTCCCCCATCATCACTTCCATAAGAAGTTTTGGGTCTGCTGCACCCGAGGTACCCTCAATAGTGTTCTTGCTGTTGTTTGACATTTTCCAAGGACCTTACCACACTCCCTTACGTGTTTCACTCGTGAAATGGTTCACTCAATTTCACTCGTGTTTACACTCAATACTTTCGGCTTTTGTCCACTCAAATGCTCTCGCCTCTATGCCTTTTTCCACTCTTTAATTCTCACTCAGTTCCTATAAAACTAGTCAAATCAATATCAAAAATTTCCTTGACAATTACAAATAGATTACCAAAGAGACAAGACTATAACAGAAACAAAAGGTTTAGGCTTTCAGAATCACACCCAAAAGGAACAAAATTTGAACAAATTTTTTTGGTCTATGCAAGGAATTCAATTTCGGATTCCTTAAACGATGAATAACAAGAATCTGAAATAAAAATTTAAGGAAGGTTTCCAGTATTGACGAAGGAGAAGATTCAGCGGGTAGTCACCGATTATTTAGTCACCGAAGAAACAATTAAGCATCCTCGACCATATAAATTGCAATGGTTAAATGATACTGGTGAAGTAAAGGTGCATAAACAGGTGTTAGTTCCTTTTCGCATTGGAAGATATGAAGATGAAGTTTTGTGCGATGTGGTTCCGATGCAAGCTGGGCACTTGTTATTAGGCAGACCATGGCAATTTGATCGGCGAGTTAAGCATGATGGTTTCACCAACAAGTACTCATTTGTTCACAATCAAAAGACGATCACTCTTGTTCCATTAACACCAAAACAGGTCTATTAAGACCAAGTGAGCTTACAGAGAGAAAGTGATAAAAAAATGAAGAGCGAAGAAAAATCAAGAGTGGGAGTGCAGAGAGAGAGTTCGGCCAGTGAGAGAAAAAAAGAAGAGATGGCCGAGAAAAAGGAGAGCAAAGAGAGCAAGGGAGAGAAAATTGAGAGGGCTGAAAAGAATTCACAATCAGCCAATGAGAGAAAAGTAGAGAGAAAAACAAACTTTTATGCAAGAAAGAGTGATGTGAGAAGAGCTTTGTTTTCTAATCAGCCGATGATTTTACTCATGTACAAGGAGGCGTTATTAAACACTAACGATCTTGATTCCACCTTGCATAGTTCTGTTGTTTCTCTTTTGCAGGATTATGAGGATATCTTTCCTGAGGAAACACCGCAAGGTTTACCTCCAATCCGCGGGATTGAACATCAAATCGACTTCATACTTGGAGCTACAATCCCAAACCGACCAGCCTATAGGAGTAATCCCGAGGAGACAAAGGAACTCCAACGGCAGGTAAATGAGTTGATGGAGAAGGGACACGTGAGAGAAAGCATGAGCCCGTGTGCCGTACCAGTTTTACTTGTGCCTAAGAAAGATGGGACTTGGAGGATGTGCGTTGATTGTCGAGCCATCAACAACATCACGGTAAAGTATCGACATCCCATTCCTCGCTTAGATGACATGTTAGATGAATTGCATGGTGCTTGTGTGTTTTCTAAAATTGATCTGAAGAGTGGATATCATCAAATTCGCATGAAAGAGGGAGACGAGTGGAAGACGGCTTTCAAAACAAAACAAGGCTTGTATGAGTGGTTGGTAATGCCTTTCGGTTTAACCAATGCGCCTAGCACATTTATGCGTTTAATGAACCATGTTTTGCGAGCTTTTATTGGAAAATTTGTCGTTGTTTATTTTGATGATATCCTTATCTATAGCAGCAATTTGGATGAACATATTGAACATTTGAAACTTGGTTTAGATGTTTTACGGAAGGAAAAGTTGTATGCTAACCTCAAGAAATGTACCTTTTGCATAGATAAGCTTGTGTTTCTTGGTTTTGTTGTTAGTGCTCAAGGTATACAGGTTGATGAAGAAAAGGTGCGAGCCATCCAGGAGTGGCCGAGTCCAACTAGTGTGGGAAACGTACAGAGTTTTCATGGACTTGCTCGCTTCTACCGACGGTTTGTGAAAGATTTCAGTACTATAGCCGCACCACTGACTGAAGTCATCAAGAAGAATGTTGGGTTTAGATGGGGAGAAGAGCAAGAAAAGGCATTTCAGCTACTCAAGGAGAAGTTGACAAATGCTCCATTGTTATCCTTACCTAATTTTTCCAAAACTTTTGAGATTGAATGTGATGCTTCAGGTGTTGGAATTGGTGCTGTTTTAATGCAGGAAGGGAGACCAATAGCATATTTCAGTGAGAAGCTGAATGGGGCAACTCTTAATTACCCAACTTATGATAAAGAGATGTATGCATTGGTTCGGGCATTAGAGACATGGCAACACTACCTATGGCCTAAGGAGTTCGTGATTCACACCGATCATGAGTCCCTGAAACACTTGAAGGGCCAGCACAAGCTGAACAAGAGGCATGCTCGTTGGGTAGAATTCATAGAGACGTTTCCGTATGTCATTCGCTACAAGCAAGGTAAGGAAAACGTCGTTGCCGATGCACTTTCTCGCAGGTATGTCTTAATCTCAACTCTTAATTCTAAACTACTGGGTTTTGAACACATTAAAGAGTTATATGCTGATGACCGTGACTTTAGTACTGAGTATCAAGCTTGTGAGAGATTTGCTAGTGGTAAGTACTTTAGGCATGAGGGATACTTGTTTCGGGAGAATAAATTATGTGTGCCTAATTGTTCATTAAGAGATTTGCTAGTGAGGGAATCCCATGGGGGAGGATTGATGGGACATTTTAGAGTAATGAAGACTTTAGCTGTGTTGCAGGAACACTTCTATTGGCCACATATGAAATTTGATGTTGAGAGGCTTTGTGGTAGATGTGTAACTTGTAGGCAGGCTAAATCAAGAGTGCAGCCCCATGGTTTGTACACCCCTTTACCAATACCTAGTGAACCCTGGATTGATATTTCGATGGATTTTGTGTTAGGTTTGCCTAGGTCTAAAAGGGGAAGAGACTCAATATTTGTGGTCGTGGATAGGTTTTCAAAGATGGCTCATTTTATTCCATGCCTTCTCGTGTATCTCCTTTGGATTTAATGCCATTACCTTTGTCTGAGCATGTGAATTTAGATGGAAAAAGAAAAGCTGATCTTGTTAAGCAGATACACGAGAAGGCAAGACTCAACATCGAGCGAAGGACTAAACAATATGCTGAACAAGCCAACAAAGGGCGTCACAAGCTCGTCTTCGAGCCCGGTGATTGGGTGTGGTTGCACTTACGCAAGGAACGGTTTCTGGAACAAAGGAAATCCAAACTATTGCCTAGAGGGGACGGTCCTTTTCAAGTTCTCGAAAGGATCAATGATAATGCGTACAAGCTAGACTTGCCAGGTGAGTATGGTGTAAGTGCCTCCTTTAATGTTTCTGATCTAAGTCCTTTTGATGCAGGCGACGATTTGAGGACAAATCCTTCTCAAGAGGAGGGGAATGATGAGGACATCGTTAGCACAAGCAAGAGCACGTGGGAGACTTATTCAGATCCAATTCAAGTTCCCATTGGTCCGGTTACGAGAGCTCGTGCGAAGAAGTTTAAAGAAACGCTTATTGGGCTGATTCAAGCAACTTGGGCTCAAGCCATTGCATGGAGGCCCATTGAGGGAATTGCATGCGAAAATCAGACCAACAAATGCGTGATTCAAGCTCTAGAAGGGATTGAGTAATTTCCATTTCAGTTACCTTCCCATTTTGAGGCGACACATGGCGAGAAGAATCAGCTTATTTACCTTTTAATGTCTAGTTTCCTTTTTGCGTTTGTATTATTTCTATTATTGTAAGGCTTTTAAGCCATTAAGGGAACTTTCCTTATTTAGTTTAGATTTGACATTTGGTAAATGATTTTCCCGAAATTCCATGGGAATTAGGGGCTGAAAATTCGCATAGGAACCCCTATATATTGTAATGAATTTCAATCAATTGGAGACAAGTAATAACACATAATTTTGAGGTTTAATTCTCTTTAGTTCCTAAACGAACTATTCGAACTTATCCTAAATTTTCGTGGCGTTCATAGACTTATCAATCAGTCCATCCATAGCTGATTGTGGCGTCCTCACATACCAAGACTTATCAATTCAGTCCCTCCATAGCTGATTGTGGCGTCCTCACAAACCAAGGTTCGTGCTTCTTGTTGGGCATCAGGTCGCGGTTCCATTCAAAATCGGTTAGAAATTTGATCTTGGAAACCAATCTCGGTTAGGATCGCGTCAATTCTTGGCGTGGTTCGTATCACTGATGATGCATCGCATGTTGCTGAATTGTTCTTTAGGGAGATTGTGAGAATACATGGCATGCCTAGGACAATTGTTTCAGATAGAGATGCTAAGTTCTTGAGCTACTTTTGGAAGACTTTGTGGAGTAAGTTAGGTACTAAGCTATTATTTTCTACTACTTGCCACCCACAAACTGATGGTCAAACTGAGGTAGTAAATAGGACTTTGTCAACCTTATTAAGATTAATCATCGGTAAGAACATTAAATCATGGGAAGACTGTTTATCGCATGTTGAGTTTGCATATAATCGCTCTATCCATTCTGCTACTAAGTATTCTCCTTTTGAAATTGTTTATGGTCTTAATCCTTTATCACCATTGGATTTATCACCACTACCTGTTTTTGAGCGTGTTAATTTAGATGGCAAAAGGAAGGCTGACTTTGTTAAACAGATTCATGAGAAAGCAAGACTCAACATTGAGCGAAGAACGGAACAATATGCAAAGCAAGCCAACAAGGGGCGACACATGCTGATTTTCGAACCTGGAGACTAGGTGTGGTTGCACTTTAGAAAGGAGCGTTTTCCAGAACAAAGAAAGTCAAAGTTGTTACCATGAGGAGATGGTCCATTTCAAGTCCTTGAAAGAATTAATGACAATGCTTACAAGTTGGATTTGCAAGGTGAGTATAATGTAAGTGCTACCTTCAATGTTTCTGATTTGAGTCCTTTTGATGCAGAGTCTGATTTGAGGACAAATCCTTGTCAAGAGGAGGGGAATGATGGAAACTTAGGGAGCTCAAATGCATGGAAGGTGGTTAACCCAATACAAGTTCCTATTGGACCAGTCACCAGAGCCCGAGCTAAGAAATTCAAGGAAGCACTATATGGGCTGATTCACGAAATCTAGAATCAAGAAAATTTGTGCAAGCCCATTGACCCTGGCCCGCGTCAACCACAACGGTGCGTCAATTTGATCCAAGTTCTAGAAGAATCCGGATGAGTCAAGCTTGAAATCAGCTCAAATTTTGCAAGATCAAGTCAATTGAAGAATTTCGAAAACTTTCCCATTATTGGCACACATGCGGCTGATCATTTGTGCAAATTGTTGACGAGGATTAATTGCACTTTCCTTTAATTGTTGGGTGTGTAAATGGCGAGGATTAATTGCGCTTTCCTTTAATTGTTGGGTGTGTAAATGGCTGAAAATCAGCCATTAAGACTTTCCTTTCTTTTGGTTTTTATTTTAGGCTTAGTAATTATGTTTGAATTTGTCAACTTTTCTTTTTGGGCAACACTTTGTAATTTTGGCTTATAAATAGACGTTTCCAAGGTTAATGAATTATTGATGAATGTTTATTTTCTGAGAGAGATAATTCTTTCTTTGGTTCTTTGACGAACTGCATGAACTCTTCGGATCAATCCGGGCGTTCAACCCCGACTTATCAGTCAAGCTTTCCATCCTTGATTGTGGTGTCTACGATATACCAAGGTTCTTGCTTTGATATAAGCAACAGGTCGCGGTGACTTCCATCCAAATCTGAGTAGAAACGGTCTTGGTGCCTTCTTATTGATAACGGGTTTCGTCAGTAGATTGGCGAGGTTCTTATCACCTCCCATATTATTGTCTTCCCGGTCCCTAGCTTCTCTATTCCCATTTCCACACCTAAATCTACCCCTATTTATCGGTGGTTCCTCCAACTTATCTAATTCATCTTCCTCTGAAAGATCACATCCACCCCTCCGCCTATTTTGCATGTTTTGTGGCTGCCTATTACGTGTTATGGCATCAACCTCATCTAATCTCTCCTGAATGGGCTCTAGTGCTCGCGTCAACAACCGTTCCATTTGCCTCATTAATGCTTGCACTAAAGATTTGGAATGTTTTGTTGTGGAAGGTCATCTTTGGCTTCTCTTTCTTGATTTGGATTCATTTTTTTTTTAAACCTGCAAAACAACGTTAGATAATAAAGGACCTTACTTCTCTCCCTCACGTTTTTCACACTATCACTTGGTCACTTAGTTTACTCGTGTTTCACTTAAATAATTGGCTTTTACCCTCGAATGTTCTCACCACTCTTCCCTTTTTTTTTTTTTCTCTCTTTCGGCTCTTTTGGAATTACACAAAACAACAATCAAATCTATCCGGTAACAAATTCAGCAACATGTTTTGATACGCAGTTCATAATGAAGCAAATTTTTTGCACTACGAGGTGAGGTCAAATTCAGACTCCTGGACACTCAAACAATGGAAAGGAAACAAAAAAAATTCCGCACTATGAGGTGAGGTTTTTTTTTTTTTCGGATCCTCTTGATTTTTCTTTTCTTTTCCTTTTTTCTTTTCTTTTCTTTTCTTTTCTTCTTTTTTTTCTTTTCTTATTTTCTCATTTTTTTTATTGTGAAATTCGGCAAGAACAAGACTAATAGACCAAGAAACACAAAACAAGAAGCTACAACCTAAACTTGAAGCCCAAGACACTAGTTACCCAAAACCAAAACTAACCCTAGCAGCCTTAGATGATATTTCGGCCACACTAAGTTCTTTCCCAAACAAGAATTTCACAAAACAACCTAGAATAGAATTTCGGATATGACCTTGTCAACAAACCAAAGAAAGTTCAAGAAACACAAACGAAGATGCAAGAACCCTATGAATTTAACAAACTCGAAATTTTTTTTTTAACGGTTAGAACCTAAGAAATAAATCAGAATTCAAAAACAAATAAGGATAGACAAACCTGAGGCTAGAACCGAGGCTCTGATAACCAAATGATAAGAACCTCGCCAATATACTGACGAAACCCGTTATTAATAAAAGGGCACCAAGATTGTTTCTACTTAGATTTGGATGAAAGTCACCGCGACCCGTTGCTTATATCGAAGCAAGAACCTTGGTATATCATAGATGCCACAATCAAGGATGGAAAGCTTGATTCATAAGTCGGGGTTGAACGTCTGGATTGATCCGAAGAGTTCATGTAGTTCGTCAAAGAACCAAAGAAACAATTTTCTCTCTCAGAAGATAAACATTCATCGTCCTTCATTAACCTTAGAAACGCCTATTTATAGGCCAAAATTACAAAGGAAAGTTAACAAATTCCAACATAATTACTAATCCTAATTTTAAGCCTAAAATAAAAACCAAAATAAAGGAAAGTCTTAATGGCTGATATTCAGCCATTTACACGTCCAACAATTAAAGGAAAGTGTAATTTAATGCTCTTCAACTTGCACAAATGATCAGCCACGTGTGTGCCAATAATGGGAAAGTTTCCAAAATTCTTCCATTGACTTGATCTTGCAAAATTTGAGTTGATTTCAAGCTTGACTCATCCGGATTCTTCCAGAACTTGGATCAAATTGATGCACCTTTGTGGCTGACGTGGGCTTGGGTCAATGGGCTTGCACAAATTTTCTTGATTCCAGATTTCGTGAATTAGCCCATTTAGTGCTTCCTTGAATTTCTTAGCTCGGGCTCTTGTGACTAGTCCAACAGGAACTTGTACTGGGTCAACCACCTTCCATGCATTTGAGCTTCCTAAGTCTCCATCAGTTAGTGCTTGATTGTCATAATTATTCAAAGTTTAAAAAGGTTAAATTGGTAGCCTTAGAATTTTCCAATTATGCAATAGTTTGGTGGGATCAATTAGTACTAAATAGGAGGAGAAATAGAGAGTGCCCAATAGAAACATGGGAGAAGATGAAAACCATGATGAGGAGACGCTTTGTTCCTTGCCATTACTACCGGAAGTCGTACCAAAAGTTGCAAAGTCTTACACAAGGCAACCGGAGTATGGAGGTTATTAAAAGGAGATGGAAGTTGCACGACCAGCCATGCCATTTAAGGTAAATCTGATTCTTCCACCACTCAAAATCGTGATATTAAGTGTTTTAAATGCCAAGGCAGGGGTCACATAGTGAGCCAATGTCTAAACAAAAGAATCATGATATTAAGAGATGATGGTGAATTTGAGTCCGAGGATGAAGATGATGCCAAGTCTATGCCACCATTGGAGGACGTGGAAGAAGAGAAGTACGCTGCCTAAGGAGAGATGTTGGTTGCTAGGAGAACTTTAAGCATGCAAATCAAAGAAGGTGAAGTGCAACGAGAGAACATATTTCATACTAGATGCCACATACAAAACAAGGTATGTAGTGTGATTATTGATGGAGGTAGTTGTACTAACGTTGCTAGCACTACAATGGTGGAAAAGTTGGGGCTGTCAATAATTAAACAACTCCGACCTTACAAGTTGCAATGGCTCAATGATTGTGGAGAGGTGAAGGTAAATAAACAAGTATTAGTTTCTTTTCGCATTGGAAAATATGAAGATGAAGTCTTGTGTAATGTAGTCCTAATGCATACCGGACATTTGTTATTAGGCAGGCCATGTCAATTCGATCGGCCAGTTAAGCATAATGGGTTCACCAACAAGTATTCATTTGAGCATAATCAAAGGAAAATGACTCTAGTTCCTTTGATTTTCCTTTGACACCAAAACAGGTTTATGAAGATTAAGTGAGGCTACAAAAAGAGAGTGATCAAAAGAAAGAGAGTGAAAAAAAGAAAATAAATGAAAAGCAGAAAGAAAAAGAGGAAACGATCAAGAAAATAGAAAAAGAAAAAGAAAGAGAGGCTGAGAAAATTGAGAGAGAAAAAAAGAGAGTAGATTCAGCCAAAGAGAGAAAAGCAAAGAGAAAAACAAATTTCTATGCGAAAGCAAGTGAAATTAAAAGATCAATGTATTTAAACCAGTCAATGATTGTACTTTTGTACAAAAAGGTGTTTTTAAACACTAACCAACTTGATGCATCTTTGCCTAGTTCTGTTATTTCTCTTTTTGCAGGAGTATGATGATGTCTTTCCCGAAGAGGTTCCACATGATTCAGCGCCTCTTCGAGGGATTGAACATCTAATAGATTTTGTACCTGGTGCTACCATTCCAAGTCGACTGGCCTATCATAGTAGTCCCGAGGAGACAAAGGAGCTACAAAAGCAAGTCAAAGAATTGATGAAAAAAGTGTACGTGAGAGAAAGTCTGAGTCTGTGTGCCATTCCATTGATTTTGGTTCCTAAGAAGGATGGGAGGTGGAGAATGTGCGTTAACTATTGAGCAATCAACAATGTAATGATGAAGTATCGTTATCCCATTCCTCGCTTAGATGATATGTTAGATGAGTTACATAGTGCTTGTGTAGTCTCTAAAAAGTGGATATCATGAAATTAGAATGAAAGAAGGTGATGAATGGAAAACTGCCTTTAAAACAAAATATTGTTTATATAAGTGGTTAATTATGTTGTTTGGATTAACTAATGCATCAAACAGTTTTATGCGATTAATGAACAATGTCTTGCATGCTTTCATAGGTAAATTTGTTGAAGTTTATTTTAATGATATTCTTATTTATGGCAAAAACATGGATCAACATCTTGTGCATTTAAATTCAGTTTCAGATATACTTAGAAAAGAAAAGTTATATGCTAACTTGAAGAAGTGCACCTTTTGATAAGAACCTCGTCAATATACTGACGAAACCCGTTATCAATAAGAAGGCTCCAAGACCGTTTCTACTCAGATTTGGATGGAAGTCACCATGACCCGTTGCTTATATCGAAGCAAGAACCTTGGTATATCGTAGACGCCACAATCAAGGACGGAAAGCTTGATTGATAAGTCGGGGTTGAACGCCCGGATTGATCCGAAGAGTTCGTGCAGTTCGTCAAAGAACTAAAGAAAGAATTATCTCTCTCAGAAAATAAACATTCATTCGTGATTCATTAACCTTGCAAACGCCTATTTATAGGCCAAAATTACAAAGTGTTGCCCAAAAAGAAAAGTTGACAAATTCAAACATAATTACTAAGCCTAAAATAAAAACCAAAAGAAAGGAAAGTCTTAATGGCTGATTTTCAGCCATTTTACACGCCCAACAATTAAAGGAAAGTGCAATTAATCCGGATTGACTTGATCTTGCCAATAATGTGCCAATAATGGGAAAGTTTCTGAAACTCTTTTATTGACTTGATCTTGCAAAATTTGAGCTGATGTCAAGCTTGACTAATCCGGATTCTTCTAGAACTTGGATCAAATTGACGCACCGTTGTAGTTGACGTGGGCCTGTCAATGGGTTTGCACAAATTTTCTTGATTCCAGATTTCGTGAATTAGCCCATTTAGTTCTTCCTTGAATTTCTTCGCTCAGGTTCTTGTGACTGGTCCAACAGGAACTTGTATTGGGTCAACCACCTTCCATGCATTTGAGCTCCCTAAGTCTCCATCATTCCCCTCCTCTTGACAAGGATTTGTCCTCAAATTAGACTTTGCATCAAAAGGACTCAAATCAGAAACATTGACGGTAGCACTTATATTATACTCACCTTGCAAATCCAACTTGTAAGCATTGTCATTAATTCTTTCAAGGACTTGAAATGGACCATCTCCCCGTGGTAACAACTTTGACTTTCTTTGTTCTGGAAAACACTCCTTTCTAAAGTGCAACCACACCCAGTCTCTAGGTTCAAAAATCAGCTTGTGTCACCCCTTGTTGGCTTGCTTTGCATATTGTTCCGTTCTTCGCTAAATGTTGAGTCTTGCTTTCTCATGAATCTGTTTAACAAAGTCAGCCTTTGATGAGGACATCGTTAGCACAAGCAAGAGCACGTGGGATGAGACATATTCAGATCCAATTCAAGTTCCCATTGGTCCGGTTACGAGACCTCGTGCGAAGAAGTTCAAAGAAACCCTTATTGGGCTGATTCAAGCAACTTGGGCTCAAGCTATCGCATGGAGGCCCATTGAGGGAATTGCACGTGACATCCAGACCCACAAATGCATGATTCAAGTTCTAGAAGGGACCAAGTAATTTCCATTTCAGTTACTTTCCCGTTTTGAGGCGACAAGTGGCGAGAAGAATTAGCTATTTACCTTTTTAATGTCTAGTTTCCTTTTTTTTCGTTTGTTTATTTCTATTATTGTAAAGCATTTAATCCATTAAGGGAACTTACCTTATTTGCTTTAGATTAGGTGATTTGGTAATTGATTTGCCCGAAAAACCATGGGGAATTAGGAGCTGAAAATTCGCATAGGAACCCCTATATATTGTAACGAATTTCATTCAATGGATACAAGTTTTAACACACAAGTTAAGGTTTAATTTTCTTTGGTTCCTAAACGAACTAATCGAACTTATCGGAAAATTCCATGGCGTTCATAGCTGATTGTGGCGTCCTCACATACCAAGACTTATCAATCAGTCCATCCATAGCTGATTGTGGCATCCTCACATTCCAAGGTTCGTGCTTCTCGTTAGGCATCGGGTCGCGGTTCCATTCAAAACTTGTTAGGAATTTGATCTTGGAAACCAATTTTGGTTAGGGTCGCGTCAGTTCTTGGCGGGGTTCGTATCAGCCTTCCTTTTGCCATCTAAATTAACACGCTCAGAAATAGGTAGTGGTGATAAATCCAATGGTGATAAAGGATTAAGACCATAAATAATTTCAAAAGGTGAATACTTAGTAGCAGAATGGACAGAGCGATTATATGCAAACTCAACATGCGGTAAACAGTCTTCCCATGATTTAATGTTCTTACTGATGATTGCTCTTAATAAGGTTGACAAAGTCATATTTACTACCTCAGTTTGACCATCAGTTTGTGGGTGGGAAGTAGTAGAAAACAACAACTTAGTACCTAACTTACTCCAGAAAGTCTTCCAAAAGTAGCTCAAGAACTTAGCATCTCTATCTGAAACAATTGTCCTAGGCATGCCATGTATTCTCACAATCTCCCTAAAGAACAATTCAGCAACATGCGATGCATCATCAGTTTTATGATAGGGAATAAAATGTGCCATCTTAGAAAATCGATCTACAACCACAAACACACTATCCTTCCCACGTTCGGTCCTAGGTAAACCTAGCACAAAGTCCATTGAAATATCAGTCCAAGGCTCACTAGGAATTGGCAAAGGTGTGTATAAACCATGGGGTTGTGCTCTCGATTTACCTTGCCAACACGTGACACATCTACCACATATCCTTTCAACATCCCTTTCATGTGTGGCCAAAAGAAGTGTTCCTGTAAAACAGCTAAAGTTTTAGCAATTCCAAAATGCCCCATCAATCCGCCACCATGGGATTCCCTCACTAACAAATCTCTCAAAGAACAATTAGGCACACAAAGCTTATTCTCCCGAAACAAAAATCCATCATGTCTATAAAATTTACCCATTGCGTTTTTCTCACAAGCTCGATACTCCTCACTAAAATCTTGGTCTAAAGGGTATAAATCCTTAATATGCTCAAAACCAAGCAGTTTAGCGTCAAGGATAGAAAGTAATGCGTACCTGCGAGAAAGTGCATCCACAACAACATTCTCCTTACCTTGCTTGTATCGGACGACATAAGGAAATGTCTCGATGAATTCCACCCAGTGGGCATGTTTCTTGTTCAACTTTTGTTGTCCCTTCAGATGTTTCAATGACTCGTGATCAGTGTGAATCACAAATTCCTTGGGCCATAGGCAGTGTTGCCAAGTCTTGAATGCTTTAACCAACGCGTACAACTCCTTGTCATAAGACGGGTAATTTAGTGTTGACCCACTCAATTTTTCACTAAAATACGTGATTGGTCATCCTCTTTGCATCAGTACGGCACCTATACCTACACCAGAAGCATCACATTCAATTTCAAATGTTTTAGAAAAATCAGGTAATGCGAGTAAAGGAGCATGAGTAATGACATGAACCCACCTAACTCCACCCCAAAAGCTAGCTCATGAGGGGAGGATTGTGAACCCATATATATAACACCCAAGACCACCCTCTCTAACCGATGTGGGACACATCATTCCCGACCCCTTTAGACTGCACGTCCTCGTGCCAACTCCGTCGTTAACCCACACGAGCGGCAGGGAACCTTTGTACATGGGCCCACCGACTAGCAGAGGTTCGGCTCTGATACCATATGACATGAACCCACCTAACTCCACCCCAAAAGCTAGCTCATGAGGGGAGGATTGTGAACCCATATATATAACACCCAAGACCACCCTCTCTAACCGATGTGGGACACATCAAGTAAGCTTATGCTTAATAAGCTGAAAAGCCTTCTCTTGTTCTTCTCCCCACTTGAACCCAACATTCTTCTTGATTACCTCTGTGAGTGGGGCAGCTAAAGTACTGAAATCCCTTACAAACCGTCGGTAAAAGCTGGCAAGTCCATGAAATCTCCGTACTTCTCCAATGCTTTTGGGACTTGGCCATTCTTGGATAGCCTTAATCTTTTCTTCGTCGACCTGTATACCTTGAGCACTAACAACAAAACCAAGAAAAACAAGCTTATCTGTGCAAAAGGTATACTTCTTAAGATTAGCATACAACTTTTCCTTCCGTAAAACATCTAAAACAAGTTTCAAATGTTCAATATGATCATCCAAATTGCTGCTATAGATCAAGATATCATCAAAATAAACAATGACAAATTTCCCAATAAAAGCTCGCAAAACATGGTTCATTAAACGCATAAATGTGCTAGGCGCACTGGTTAAACCGAAAGGCATTACCAACCACTCATACAAACCTTGTTTTGTTTTGAAAGCCATCTTTCACTCGTCTCCCTCTTTCATGCGAATTTGATGATATCCACTCTTCAAATCAATTTTAAAAACACACAAGCACCATGCAGTTCATCTAACATGTCATCTAAGCGAGGAATGGGATGTCGATACTTTACTGTGATATTGTTGATGGCTCGACAATCAACGCACATCCTCCAAGTCCCATCTTTCTTAGGCACAAGTAAAACTGGTACGGTGCACGGGCTCATGCTTTCTCTCACGTGTCCTTTCTCCATCAACTCACTTACCTGCCGTTGGAGTTCCTTTGTCTCCTTGGGTGATACGAACCCCGCCAAGAACTGACGCGACCCTAACCAAAATTGGTTTCCAAGATCAAATTCCTAACCGGTTTTGAATGGAACCGCGACCCGATGCCCAACAAGAAGCACGAACCTTGGTATGTGAGGACGCCACAATCAGCTATGGATGGACTGATTGATAAGTCTATGAACGCCACGGAAATTTATGATAAGTTCGAATAGTTCGTTTAGGAACCATAGAGAATTAAACCTCAAATTGTGTGTTAATACTTATTCTCCATTGAATGAAATTCGTTACAATATATAGGAGTTCCCCTATGCGAATTTTCAGCCCCTAATTGCCCAACGAATTTCGGGCAAATCAATTACCAAATGCAAATAAGGAAAGTTCCCTTAATGGCTTAAAAACCTTGCAATAATAAACATAACACAAATGCAAAAAGGAAACTAGACATTAAAAGGTCATAAGCTGATTCTTCTCGCCATGTGTCGCCTCAAAACAGGAAAGTAACTAAAATGGAAATTACTCGATCCCTTCTAGAGCTTGAATCACGCATTTGTTGGTCTGGATGTCACATGCAATTCCCTCAATGGGCCTCCATGCAATGGCTTGAGCCGAAGTTGCTTGAATCAGCCCAATAAGCTTTTCTTTAAACTTCTTCGCACGAGCTCTCATAACCGGACCAATGGGAACTTGAATTGGATCTGAATATGTCTCCCACATTCTCTTGCTTGTGCTAACAATGTCCTCATCATCGAGATTACTCCTATAGGCTGGTCGGTTTGGAATTGTAGCTCCAGGTATGAAGTCGATTTGATGTTCAATCCCGCGGATTGGAGGTAAACCTTGCGGTGTTTCCTCGGGAAAGATATCCTCATATTCCTGCAAAAGAGAAACAACAGAACTATGCAAGGTGGAATCAAGATCGTTAGTGTTTAATAACGCCTCCTTGTACATGAGTAAAATCATCGGCTAATTAGAAAACAAAGCTCTTCTCACATCACTCTCTCTTGCATAAAAGTTTGTTTTTCTCTCTATTTTTACCTCATTGGCCAAATCTTCTTTTGTACTGGCTCTCTCAATGTTCTCTCCTTTTCTCTCCTTTTTCTCGGCCCCTCTATCTTTTTTCCCTCTCTGGCCGAACTCTCTCTCTGCACTCCAACACTCATTATTTTCACTCCCTTTCTCTCTCTTTTTCTCATTCTCTCCTTTTTGTTCACTCTCCTTTTGTAACCAAACTTGATCTTCATGAACCTATTTTGGTGTCATTGGCACAAGAGTGAATGGTCTCTGGTTGTGCACATGAGAATATTTATTGGTGTAGCCATCATGTTTGACTCGACGATCAAATTGCCACGGTCGACCTAGTAACAAGTGCCCGGCTTCCATTGGAACTACATCGCACAAAACTTCATCTTCATATCTACCAATGCGAAATGAAATTAATGCCTGTTTAGTTACCTTCACTTCACCACTATTATTCAACCATTGCAACTTGTAAGGTCGAGGATGTTTGGTCGTTGGCAGCCCTAATTTGTCAACCATAGTAGTGCTAGCAACGTTCGTACAACTCCCTCCATCTATTATCACACTACATACCTTGTTCTGCACGTGGCACCTAATATGAAAAATGTTCTAACGTTGCTCTTCTTCTTCCTCTTTGGCTTGCACACTAAGGGCTCGTCGAGTGACCAACAATTCACCTTGGATAGCATACTCCTCCTCATCCACGTCCTCCAATGGTGGCATGGAGTCCTCGTCTGATTCATCATCCGTAACAACCTCTCCGTTGTCCCGTAACACCATCACCCTTTTGTTCGGACATTGGCTTGAGATGTGACCCCTGCCTTGGCATTTGAAACATTTAATATCACGGTTTCAAGAAGCGGATGAATCATGTTTACCTTGGTTTGAAGGGCTAGCCGTGGCTGGTTTTGGCTTGAACTTTGGCCTAGCGACCGATTTCTCTTCTCTCTTCCCATAATTCGGCTTCCATGAAGAAGGTGCCGAACTAACATTCGCACGTGAGCTACCCCTCCTCTTGAGTTGCTGCTCTTCTGTGATGGCCTTGTGCAACATGTCTTCTAACTCTACATAGTGTTGCATCTCCACCCTATCTTGAATATCCATATTTAGCCCTTGCAAAAATCTTGCCATGGTTGCTTCTCGATCTTCTTCAACATTGGCTCGTATCATGGCTATTTCCATTTCTTGATAATATTCCTCCACACTCTTGTTTCCTTGTCTAAGTCCTTGCAACTTTTTGTACAATTCTCTGTAGTAATGGCTGGGTACAATTCGCTTTCTCATCACCGTTTTCATCTCCTCCCATGTCTCAATCGGGTGTTCTCGGTTCCGTCGCCCATTCATTACCAACTGATCCCACCATCCAACCGCATAATCAGAGAACTCAATTGCAGCAAGCTTAACTTTCTTTAACTCTGAATAGTTATGGCAATCAAACACTAGCTCCACTTTCTTCTCCCACTCTAGGTAAGCTCTGGGGTCATTTTTCCCTTGGAATGGCAGAATCTTCATTTTAATACCTCCCATATTATTGTCTTCCTAGTCCCTAGCTTCTCTATTCCCATTTCCACGCCTAAATCTGCCCCTATTTATCGGTGGTTCCTCCAACTCTTCTAATTCATCTTCCTCCGAAAGATCACATCCACCCCTCCACCTATTTTGCATGTTTTGTGGCTGCCTATTACGTGTTATGGCATCAACCTCATCTAATCTCTCATGAATGGGCTCTAGCGCTAGTATCAACAGCCGTTCCATTTGACTCATTAATGCTTGCAACTAAAGATTGGGAACATTTTGTTATGGAAGATCATCTTCGGCTTCTCTTTCTTGATTCGGATTCATTTTTTTTTTAAATCTGCAAAACAATGTTAGATAATAAAGGACCTTACTTCTCTCCCTCACGTGTTTCACTCTGTCACTTGGTCACTCAGTTCACTTGAATAATTGGCTTTTACCCTCGAATGTTCTCACCACTCTTGCCTTTTTTTTTTTTTAACTCGCTTATTCTCTCTTTCAGTTCTTTTGGAATTACACAAACAACAATAAAATCTATCCGGCAACAAATTTAGCAACACATTTTGATACGCAGTTCAGAATGAAACAAATTTTTGCACTATGAGGTGAGGTCAAGTTTGGACATCTGGACACTCAAACAATGGAAAGGAAACAAAAACTTTTAAGGAGGGTCTCCAGACTTTTTTTCTTTTGGATCCTCTTGATTTTTTTTTCTTTCCCTTTTTTTTTCTTTCTTTCTTTTCTTTTCGAATCTTTTTTTTTTTTAATGGAATAGAACCTAAGTCTTAAATTAGAATTCAGAAACAAAGAAGGATAGACAAACCTGAGGCTAGAACCAAGGCTACTGATACCAAATGATAAGAACCTCGCCAATATACTGACGAAACCCGTTATCAATAAGAAGGCACCAAGACCGTTTCTACTCAGATTTGGATGGAAGTCACCGCGACCCGTTGCTTATATTGAAGCAAGAACCTTGTTATATCGTAGACGCCACAATCAAGGACGGAAAGCTTGATTGATAAGTTGGGATTGAACGCCCAGATTGATCCGAAGAGTTCGTGTAGTTCGTCAAAGAACCAAAGAAAGAATTATCTCTCTCAGAAAATAAACATTCATTTGTGATTCATTAACCTTGCAAACGCCTATTTATAGGCCAAAATTACAAAGTGTTGCCCAAAAAGAAAAGTTGACAAATTCAAACGTAATTACTAAGCCTAAAATAAAAACCAAAAGAAAGGAAAGTCTTAATGCTGATTTTCAGCCATTTTACATGCCCAACAATTAAAGGAAAGTGCAATTAATCCGGATTGACTTGATCTTGCCAATAATGTGCCAATAATGGGAAAGTTTTCAAAATTCTTCTATTGACTTGATCTTGCAAAATTTGAGCTGATTTCAAGCTTGACTCATCTGGATTCTTCTAGAACTTGGATCAAATTAACGCACCGTTGTGGTTGACGTGGGCCTGGGTCAATGGGTTTGCACAAATTTTCTTGATTCCAGATTTCGTGAATTAGCCCATTTAGTGCTTCATTGAATTTCTTAGCTCGGGTTCTTGTGACTGGTCCAACGGGAACTTGTATTGGGTCAACCACCTTCCATGCATTTGAGCTCCCTAAGTCTCCATCACCTTTTGCATAGATAAGCTTCTATTTCTTGGTTTTGTTGTGAATACACAAGAAATATAGGTTGATGAAGAAGAGATTTGTGCAGTTCAAGAAGGGCCAACTCCTACAAGTGTAAGTAATGTTCGAAGTTTCCATGAACTCGCTAGATTTTATAGAAGGATTGTGAAAGACTTCAGTAGCATTACTGCACCACTTACTGAAGTCATCAAGAAGAACGTGGGATTCAAATGGGGTGAAGAGCAAGAAAAGGTGTTCCAATTAAGTAAGGAAAAATTAAGTCATGCTCCTTTGCATGCACCTGATTTTACAAAATCTTTTGAAATTGAATGTGATGTTTCAGGAGTATAGGTGCCGTTCTTATGCAAGAAGGAAGATCAATTACATATTTTAGCGAAAAGTTGAGTGAGGGCAGCCTTAAACTATCCTACATATGAGAAAGAGTTGTATGCATTGGTTCAAACATTGGAGACATGGCAACACTACCTTTGGCCTAAGGAATTCGTGATTCACACCGATCATGAGTCATTAAAGCATTTGAGAGGCCAACATAAGTTGAATAAGAGGCATGCAGGATGGGTAGAATTCATTGAGACATTTCCATATGTCATCCCATATAAGAAAGGTAAGGCAAAGATAGTTGCCGATGCACTTTCTCGAAGGTATGCATTAACCTCTACCCTTGATGCAAAATTACTTGGTTTTGAGCATATTAAAGAATTGTATCCTTTAGACCAAGATTTTTGTGAGGATTTTCGAGCTTGTGACCAAAACGCAGTGGGTAAGTTCTTTAAGCATGAGTATTTTCTATTTCGGGAGAATAAGTTGTGTATGCCTAATTGCTCTTGTGAGATTTGTTAATAAGAGAATCCCATAGTGAAGGGTTAATGGGACATTTTAGAGTTGCTAGGACTTTAAGTGTTTTACAAGAGCACTTCTGTTGGCCACACATGAAAAGAGTTGTTGAGAAAATTTGTGCTAGATGTGTCACTTGTAGGCAAGCAAAATCTCAAGTGCAACCCCACAGCTTATACACACCATTGCCCATTCCTAGTGAGCCTTGGATGGATATTTTAATGGACTTTGTATTAGGTTTGCTAGGTCTAAATGTGGGAGAGATTCAATCTTTGTGGTGGTAGATAGATTTTCCAAGATGACACATTTTATTCCATGTCACAAAACTAATGATGCTTCTTATGTTGTTGATTTATTCTTCAAAGAAATTGTAAGATTACATGGTATGCATAGAACAATTGTTTCGGATAGAGATGCTAAGTTTTTGAGTTACTTTTGGAAGACCATGTGGTGTAAGGTAGGAATTAAGTTGTTACTTCCTACTACTTGTCATCCACAAACTGATGGTCAAACCGAATACTTAATAGGACTTTATCGACATTATTGAAGGCTATTATAAAAAGAACATCAAAACTTGAGACGAGTGTTTACCACATGTTGAGTTTGCTTATAATCGTACTATTCATTCCGCTACTAAGTTTTCACCATTTGAAATTGTTTGTGATTTTAATCCCTTGACTTCATTAGATTTATCGCCATTACCTTATCTAAACGTGCTAAATTAGATGGAAAGAAAAAGGCTAAATTTGTTAAGCAGATACAGGAGAAAGCAAGACTCAACATTGAGAGGAAAACAGAACAATATGCAAAAACAGAGAACAAAGGGTGCAAGCAGCTAATCTTTGAACCTGAAGATTGGGTTTGGTTGCATATGAGAAAGGAAAGGTTTCTATAGCACAAAGGCATTCTCGGTTTCTATAGCACAAAAGATGGACCTTTTCAAGTCTTGGAATGCATCAAAGACAATGCATATAGATTGGATCTACTGGCTGAGTATAATGTTTGTGCTACTTTTAATGTTTCTGATTTAACTTCCTTTGATGTAGATGATGATTTGAGCACAAATCCTTTTCAAAAGGAGGGGAATGATGAGCACATGCCTAATACATGTAGTAAGGATCCAATTCAAGTTCCAATCAGGCCAAGTACAAGAGCTAGAGCTAAAAGATTCAAAGAAAATCTTAATGGGCTGATTCAGCAAATTTGGACTGAGGTGAATTCATGCGGGCCCAAAGAAGATGCAACACACCATCCGTAAGCTTGGATTACCAAGATTCAAGCATTGGTGTAATTTAGAAGTTTCCTATTCATGATCACGACTCATTATTCAAGCATGCTCATTAAGCCAATTAAAGAATAAAGAAGTTTCCCTTTTTAGCAATTGAAGAATAAACAAGTTTCCTTTTCAACTAGTTTCCATTTTCAGCTGGTTTCCCTTTTTAAGTTGTTTCCTTATTCCAATTTGAGAAGTTTCCTTTTTCCCATTTGGTTAGTTTCCCATTTAGTTAGTTTCCTATTTGGTTACTTTCCCATTTGAATAGTTTCCTATTTTGTTAGTTTCCTGATTATGGAAAAGGCACCAATTAGCTTGTCAATTTTAGAATGGGCATGTAAGTAGGTTAGGAAAATTGATAGTTTCCTTTTCTTTTAATTTTCAAATTTCTTGTTTCCTTTTATTTTTTTTTGGGGCTTTCTTTTAAGGGGGTTGATTACAACTTGCCAAATTTGTTGATAATCTTGTATTATAAATAGCCATTTGGCTCAATGAAATAATACACAACTCAGATTTTTATTCAAACTTTGTGAGATCAAAATTCTTTTTGTTTTCTTTGAGAACTTTTTGAACTTTTTGAAATTCCCATAGCGTTCAACTTTGACTTATCAATTAAATGTTCATATTTGATTGTGGCGTCTTCATTGTACCAAGGTTCTTGCTTCACTATAAGCAATGGGTCACGGTTTCATACAAATTTGTTTCAAAACAGTCTTAGAGACATAGTTCATTTGAGGCTCTTGTCACTTTATTGGCGGGGTTTGTATCAACACCACCCTTGTTTAGACGTCTCCACATTGGTAGTGTCCATTCCTACTCCTGCTTTTGTTTTTGTCATGGCTGAACTGAGGCATTGATACCAAGTTTACGGCCTTACTGTTACATAACACGACCGTGCGGCCTTAGCAATCCCGATGCTAAGTAAGCCTTAAATTCTCCTGAACTCACAAGATAAGAAAGGAATGATGATGATAAGAACTGATGAGGACATCGTTAGCACAAGCAAGAGCACGTGGGATGAGACATATTCAAATCCAATTCAAGTTCCCATTGGTCCGGTTACGAGAGCTCGTGCGAAGAAGTTCAAAGAAACGCTTTTTGGGCTAATTCAAGCCACTTGGGCTCAAGCTATTGCATGGAGGCCCATTGAGGGAATTGCATGTGACATCCAGACCAACAAATGAGTGATTCAAGCTCTAGAAGGGACCGAGTAATTTCCATTTCAGTTACTTTCCCGTTTTGAGGCGACAAGTGGCGAGAAGAATCAGCTATTTACCTTTTAATGTCTAGTTTCCTTTTTCTTTTAGAAACAGGCGTTTGTGTTATTTCTATTATTGTAAGGTTTTTAAACCATTAAGGAAACTTACCTTATTTGCTTTAGAATAGACGTTTTGGTAATTGATTTGCCCGAAATTCCATGGTCAATTAGGAGCTAAAATTCGCATAGGGGAACCACTATATATTGTAATGAATTTCATTCAATGGAGAATAAGTTTTAACACACAATTTGAGGTTTAATTCTCTTCGGTTCTTAAACGAACTATTCAAACTTATCAGAAAATTTCGTGGCATTCATAGACTTATCAATCGGTCCATCCATAGCTGATTGTGGCGTCCTCACATACCAAGGTTCGTGCTTCTTGTTAGGCATCGGGTCGCAGTTCCATTCAAAACCGATTAGAAATTTTGATCTTGGAAACCAATTTTGGTTAGGGTCGCGTCAGTTCTTGGCGGGGTTTGTATCATTTGGTATCAGAGCCGAACCTCTACTGGTCGATGGGGGCATGTACAAAGGTTCCCTGCCGCTCGTGTGGGTTAACGACGGAGTTGACACGAGGATGTGCAGTCTAAAGGGGTCAAGAATGATGTGTCCCACATCGGTTAGAGAGGGTGGTCTTGGGTGTTATATATATGGGTTCACAATCCTCCCCTCATGAGCTAGCTTTTGGGGTGGAGTTAGGTGGGTTCATATCAAGAACACTTGGGAGAAAACTAATGATATGGAGCATAAAGTAAGCTTCAATTAGAGTGCGAAAACATTGCAAACTTTGGGAGATTTGTTACAAATGAGGGGATCTTCACCTATTTATAGTCCATTGGCCTTTTAAGGAAAGTTCTAGGTTTTAATGGAACATAAGTTATCCTAAAACATTCTAGCATATTTCCTATTACATACATAGCCTAGAATATTCTAGAGTATTCTTGTAACATCCCAAAACGGGGGTGGGACATTAAGTTAAATAAGATAAATTAAACAGAGTAAATGAGCACAAAGAAATAAATATAAAGTTAACTACTCAGTCGAAATCTCACCGGTAGTCACCATCACGTGGAGACTTACCACGAAGGTGAGTAGGCGATTAAACAATAAATCATATTAGGAATAACTGTCATGTAAGACAACAGAAAATCATCATTATAGTCTAAATTAGGCTATATAACTGTCATGCCCCATAGCACGGGAGGTAACGTGGCAGGTTAATTAAGATAATTAAGTAAAAATTTTGATTAATCACAAGTTAAAGCATTTAATTAACTATGAAAAATGTGATAATTCTAAACCTTTTTAAAGCAAATGTTTATTATAATCATTTGATAAATAAGAATAACAACATAAATAATAGGAAATAATAAGATAATAAATAAGGAAATTATAAGAAATGAGAGTTGGGTCCCACTGGCCCACAACTTGTGCACACACATGGTATTGAAAATATTAAGTTACAACCACAGTCCAAAAATAAAGGGAGAAAGTTAAAGTATTACATACCATGATTTTTATAATTTAAACAACCTACTTGGCTCTTCTACGGCTCGTAGGTCCGGTTAACAGATTCTTCTTGATCCTAAGCCGGAATCCGCCTAGAGGGGAAAATATTTTAAAAAAAATAAAACTGTGAGTGAAAGGCTGAATAGGACTATATTTATAGAAATATTTTATCATAAAATTAATTCAACTGATAAACAGACATGAATTTTTTGATTCTTTCAAATTTCAACCAATCTAATAAATCTGACATAAGTTACCAATTATTGGAAAAGCATGCCGTGCCGTTACAGGATGTTGTGAGCTAGCAAAGGGGACCAAGTTGACCTATATAATTCAAGCTCCCAATAATTATAAATCTCATATATACATTTCATAATTATCAACTCCAATGCTACTCCACTAAAAGCTTGGAGTTGCACTCTCGAACTACATAGAATTACAAAGCCCGTATAGCTAAGTCTCCATGACATATCATAGTGTATCGTATCCCCATATGATAATCCATAATCGGCTTAAGGACAAGTTCGTCTTACCTTCCCGATTATTTTTATCTTACGTTCCATTATCTCACTATCAGAAAACTTACCATCCAAAGACAGCATACCATTCGGTTACACCTATGTATCCAAATGGTTGAATGCTCCAGTTTTCTAATTACAAGATAATGCATATAAGAGGATATCATTACTCTTAAAGAGGAGCTATCGAATCCATATCTATGAATAACAGGTCTACGCTATCAAGAGTCATGCCTCCAACGTACTGGCATGCATACCACTATTAAGATGTGGGTGTCACCCTTTGGTACATCAAAAGACAAAAGTTAAGACAACGGGCCCACTATTCATCTCAAGATTAAGATACAATACAAATGATTGTCTAAAGTGAATCGATTTGCCAAGACAGAATTATTAATCTAAATCAATTCACTTTATGTCTTGATCCAACACATTGTCACCTATGACAACGTGCCAATGTTTCTATTCATGGAGTCCACCTCCAATGGTCAAGACAAACCATCTTCCAATTGGGATATAGACAAGATAATAATCTTTACATGAATAAAGCACCCAACTTTATTCCCTCGATTGCGGATCTTATGTTTTAGACCATCACCTTAAGAATCGTGTCTTCTATATAATCTGTCCATCATATGCCCAATTCTTAAAGGTTTAGACCGACAGTCTCAGACTTTTGTTTGCTTAACATACATGCAACAAATATGAACGTAAAGAGGACAAGATTTGGCATATAAATAATAAATAAATACTTTATTGATAAAAATGTCTACAAAAACTTATTACACTTTTACTCCTTAGGGCATACATGTCTAACAATCTCCCACTTGCACTAAGTGAGTAAATACGACAAATCTCGCATCCCTATAGCTTCCACATGCTTCTCGAAGACTCTCCTAGTAAGTGTCTTCGTAAATGGATCAGCTAAATTGTCCTCTGACGCGATCTTGCGCAACGTGACATGCCCGCCCTCGACGAAGTCCTTTATCACATGATACTTCCGATCAATATGCTTACTCTTCTTGTGAAATCTTGGTTCCTTACCATTAGCTACCGCTGCACTGTTATCACAGTACAGTGATACAGCCTTATCCATACCCGGAACTACCTCAAGATCCCCAAGGAACTTGCAGAGCTACACTGCTTCTTTCGAAGCATCACTAGCTGCCACATACTCGGCCTCCATCGTTGAATCCGAAGTGTAATCTTGCTTAGCACTTCTCCAACTGATGGCATCACCGCCCAGAGTAAACGCAAAACCTGAAGTCGATTTCCTAAAAATCTAGATAGGATTGAAAATTCGAGTCAGTATATCCTAGAGGAGTCAGGTCCTCACCCGAATATACAAGCATATACCCTCGAGTCCTTCTCAGGTACTTGAAAATATGCTTTACCGTAACCCAATGGTTCGGTCCTGGATCCGCCTGAAATCGACTTACAATCCCGACCGCATAACTAATACCGGTCGTGTGCAAAGCATCGCATACATGAGACTACCCACTGCCGAAGCATAGGGCACTTTCTTCATGTATTCTCTTTCTTCATAAGACATTGGAGAGTCTTTCTTAGAAAGAGTAATTCCAGACCTAGATGGTTGCCCACCTTTCTTGGAATCTTGCATTGCAAACCTCTTGAGAATTTTATCTACGTAGCTATCATTTTATTCTTCTTATCCCAAAAGATCTGGATACCGAGAACAAAATTAGCCTCACCCAAGTCCTTCATGTCAAACTGCTTGGTCAACCATAATTTAACCGATGACAATGCCCTAACGTTATTGCCAATTAGCAGTATGTCATCTACATAGAGCAGTAGAAAAACCACCTTCCCATCTTTAATGTGTTTGTAAACATATGCTTCATCCACATTTTGTGAGAACCCATAAGTCTTGATCACCTGATCAAATCTTATGTTCCAAGAACGAAAAGCCTGCTTAAGTCCATAAATTGACTTTAGCAGCTTACAAACCTTAGCCTCTTGACCCGTGACCTTGAACCCATCTGGTTGTTCTATATAAATGGACTCATCAAGATAGCCATTCAGAAAAGCCGTCTTGACATCCATCTGCCAAATCTCGTAGTTGAGAGCGGCAGCTATGGACAAGAGAATCCGGATGGACTTAAGCATGGCTACAGGCGAAAAGGTTTCCTTATAATCGATTCCTTCCTTTTCCGTATAACCCTTAGCTACCAGTCTAGCCTTAAAGGTTTTGACCTATCCATCCACTCCTCTTTCCCTCTTGCAGATCCACTTACACCCTATGGGTTTTACCCCTTCGTGAAGATCCACAAGCTCCTAGACCTGATTAGTCTCCATAGACTTTATCTCTATGTTCATGGGCTCTGTCCAGAGTTTTGAATCAACATCATCCATAGCTTCTGCGTAAGTGTAAGGATCCCTGTCATGTTCATCCGGCTCAGCTAAGGAGACCTCCCCATTGAACATGTACCTCTCAGGTTGACGACCGATCCTCATTGATGAGGACATCGTTAGCACAAGCAAGAGCACGTGGGATGAGACATATTCAAATCCAATTCAAGTTTCCATTGGTCTGGTTACAAGAGCTCGTGCGAAGAAGTTCAAAGAAACGCTTATTGGGCTGATTCAAGCAACTTGGGCTCAAGCTATTGCATGGAGGCCCATTGAGGGAATTGCATGTGACATCCAGACCAACAAATGCGTGATTCAAGCTCTAGAAGGGATCGAGTAATTTCTATTTCAGTTACTTTCCCGTTTTGAGGCGACAAGTGGCGAGAAGAATCAGCTATTTACCTTTTAATGTTTAGTTTCCTTTTTCTTTTACAAACATGCGTTTATGTTATTTCTATTATTGTAAGGTTTTTAAGCCATTAAGGGAACTTACCTTATTTGCTTTAAATTAGACGTTTTGGTAATTGATTTGCCCAAAATTCCATGGGCAATTAGGAGCTGAAATTTGCATACGGGAACCACTATATATTGTAATGAATTTCATTCAATGAAAAATAAGTTTTAACACACAATTTGAGGTTTAATTCTCTTTGGTTCCAAAACAAACTATTCAAACTTATCAGAAAATTCTGTGGCATTCATAGACTTATCAATCAGTCCATCTATAGTGATGAGGACATCGTTAGCACAAGCAAGAGCACGTGGGAGACTTATTCAGATCCAATTCAAGTTCCCATTGGTCCGGTTGCGAGAGCTCGTGCGAAGAAGTTTAAAGAAACGCTTATTGGGCTTATTCAAGCAACTTGGGCTCAAGCCATTGCATGGAGGAATTCAGACCAACAAATGCGTGATTCAAGCTCTAGAAGGGATTGAGTAATTTCCATTTCAGTTACCTTCCCGTTTTGAGGCGACACATGGCGAGAAGAATCAGCTTATTTACCTTTTAATGTCTAGTTTCCTTTTTGCGTTTGTGTTATTTCTATTATTGTAAGGCTTTTAAGCCATTAAGGGAACTTTCCTTATTTAGTTTAGATTTGACACTTGGTAAATGATTTTCCCGAAATTCCATGGGAATTAGGGGCTGAAAATTCGCATAGGAACCCCTATATATTGTAACGAATTTCAATCAATTGGAGACAAGTAATAACACATAATTTTGAGGTTTAATTCTCTTTAGTTCCTAAACGAACTATTCGAACTTATCGAAAATTTTCGTGGCGTTCATAGACTTATCAATCAGTCCATCCATAGCTGATTATGGCGTCCTCACATACCAAGACTTATCAATCGGTCTCTCCATAGCTGATTGTGGCGTCCTCACTTACCAAGGTTCGAGCTTCTTGTTGGGCATCGGGTCGCGGTTCCAATCAAAACCGGTTAGAAATTTGATCTTGGAAACCAACTTCGGTTAGGGTCGCGTCAGTTCTTGTCGTGGTTCGTATCATTTGGTATCAGAGCGAGGTTCTAATCAGGTTTTGCTTATCCGTTCTTTTAGTTTATGTTTGTTTCAGTTGTTCGTGAGTTTTGATTTCCATTATCAAAGTCGGTTTAAAAAAAAAAAAAAAAGATCCGAAAAGAAAAGAAAAAAAAAAGGAAAAGAAGAAAAACAAGAGGATCCGAAAAAAAAATAAAAAAAATTATGTTATAGTCTGGAAACCTTCCTTAAATTTTTATTTCATATTTTTGTTATTCATCGTTTAAGGAATCCGAAATTGAATTCCTTGCATAGACCAAAAAAAATTTGTTCAAATTTTGTTCCTTTTGGGTGTGATTCTGAAAGCCTAAACCTTTTGTTTCTGTTATAGTCTTCTCTCTTTGGTAATCTATTTGTAATTGTCAAGGAAATTTTTGATATTGATTTGACTAGTTTTATAGGAACTGAGTGTGAATTAAAGAGTGGAAAAAGGCATAGAGGCGAGAGCATTTGAGTGGACAAAAGCCGAAAGTATTGAGTGTAAACACGAGTGAAATTGAGTGAACCATTTCACGAGTGAAACACGTAAGGGAGTGTGGTAAGGTCCTTGGAAAATGTCAAACAACAGCAAGAACACTATTGAGGGTACCTCGGGTGCAGCAGACCCAAAACTTCTTATGGAAGCGATGATGGGGGAGATGAGGCGATTGTTGAGGGGAGAGATAGGACAGCTTCATGAGAGGATAGACCGGATAGAGAATGCACGTGTGGAACAGCCACAACATGTTCCTCATGGGCGTAGGCGAGAAAGGGTTCCAGTTAGAGGAGAGGTTGATGACTACTATAGGATTGATGGGGAAGAGTTTGACGAAGGAGAAGATTCAGTGGGTAGTCACCGAAGATTTGGACGGGATAGAGGAGTTAGGAATCGGGAAAATGATAGTTTGACAGGCATAAAAATGAAGATACCATCATTTCAAGGAAAATCCAATCCAGAAGCGTACCTAGAATGGGAGAAGAAAATGGAGTTCATCTTTGACTGCCACTACTATTCCGAGGCGAAGAAGGTAAAATTGGCTGTAATTGAATTTTCTGATTATGCTATTACTTGGTGGGATCAACTTGTTATAAACAGAAGACGAAATAGAGAGCGACCTATTGAGTCATGGGAAGAGATGAAGACCGTGATGAGGAAGCGATTTGTACCAACTTACTACTACCGGGAGTTGTACAACAAACTACAAAACCTTAAGCAGGGCAACCGGAGTGTAGAGGAGTACTATAAGGAGATGGAGGTTATGATGATTCGGGCTAATATAGAGGAGGATCGGGAGGCTACAATGGCAAGGTTTTTGGCGGGTTTGAACCGAGAAATTCACAATGCCGTTGAGTTACAACATTATGTGGAGTTGGAGGACATGGTGCACATGGCTATAAAAATTGAGAATCAACTTATGAGGAGGGGCAGTAGCACACGTCCTAGCCAAAACCCGAGTACATCGGCTTGGAAAATCAACCAATGGAAGAGGGATGAGAAGCAATCCAACCCCAAGCGAAAGATCGAGCAAAAACAAGAGGTGGCCAGCCATGGGAATCAAGGTAAATCTGATTTTTCTACTACTCGGACTCGTGATATTAAATGTTTTAAATGTCAAGGCAGGGGTCATATAGCAAGCCAATGTCCGAACAAACGAGTCATGGTGATGCGGGACAAAGGAGACATTGAAACTGAGGAGGATTCGGACAATGATTCTATGCCTTCATTAGAGGATGCCGACGATGAGGAGTGCGCTGTCCAAGGGGAATTGTT